>CM019063.1:347854648-348258761 GCA_009667805.1 Leptobrachium leishanense
ATAGTGTTTTAATTATAACAGAGCCATTAATAGGGAGGTGCTAATGTAAAAAATAGCCTGTAACCCCAGCACGCAGAGCCCATTAATAAAAATAATTTAAATAAAGAAAACCATACACTTGTCCTTATAATGTCCACAGTAAAGCAAAGGCACTAAAGAAAATGATTAATAAATGGCTAAAGGCAAAAGGGTCAATTCACTAAACACTGAAATTTTGGTGATTTAGGCTGGGGTCAGACGAGCGTAGTGTTCACGTCCGTGATTGCGCCTAAAAGTACGTCCGTGATAGCATGACAGAAAGCCCTTTGGAGCCTGTTACACAAAGTATGTCCGCACTGAACTGCGGACGCACCACGTCCGCGGCAAACGGACGCAAGGCAGGCAAGAACGTACAACCACTAGAACGGCCGCACAAAGTGCGCTGCATCTGCAACGTCTGCATAGCTTTGTGTGTGAGTGATGGAACGTGGTCAGACGGACTGCATTTATACGTCCAGCATTTTTCACGGACAAAAACGTTTTGTTTTTTAATTTATTTTCCCTCCTACATCCGTCAAAATATACGTCAGTGATAAACAGACTGTGTGGCCACTACTGCGTCTTCCGTACTAACGTACGTCCGTGTGCACGGACGTACAGTCCGTAGAAATCACGCTCTAGTTCGGTGCACTCCAGCAATTCCATTTTTCAGACATCATGATGAATTCATTCTTTAGCGAATGGTGCGCTGAAGATGGAGTCGCCGAAGCCTCATGAAAAAGTTGAAGAAGGCCACTGAAAAGCACCAAAGGGTTGCCGAAGATGCCTTGGCAAAAAAAATGGAACTCCCCTATTCTCCTAATAGGTGTTTAAACCAATAAAAATGCATTAAAATGTGTATAAGTAATAAAAAAAGGTCATTTAAAAATAATAGTGATACAGCAATACAACGGAAGTTGACCTTCCAAGGTTAGGGGGTAACCCAATTTCGATTTAGAAAAACAGTTTAACCAACTTTATTTTAAATAATAGTACAACCAATTCAAAACAATGTTAAAACAACACAAATAGAATAATGTGGTATATGTAATGGTATATCCGGAAAAAATGGTCCTAGATCCACAGTACGTATCACTAATACAATTATTGAGAGTTAAAGAGATATAATCTGGATAACATATATGGATATCGTAATTAGAGGACTTGTCCTATGGCCATGTGAATGCAGTAAATGTAATCAGGGGTAAGGATAACCCAGCATAACCAAGATGCATAATAACAATTATCCAGATATAGATTAACTCTTTATAGATTCCTGAGGGACACTTATAATTTATAATCCCATAAGAAACTCCTGGTTATAGGGCACTCTGCTTCTTTAGTAAGTGCATGATCGACAGTATCGTACCAGTGTATGGTGCAACAGCTTGATATCATTTAAAGTTAACCAGCGTATATAGTCTCATTAAGGCAAATGAAAAACCATGCGTTATTGGTTAAGGCAAAAACATCCAATTTCCAGAACTAGCATTGGTAGTCGACCTAAAGTTTAGGTCGACTACCAATGCTAGTTCTGGAAATTGGATGTTTTTGCCTTAACCAATAACGCATGGTTTTTCATTTGCCTTAATGAGACTATATACGCTGGTTAACTTTAAATGATATCAAGCTGTTGCACCATACGCTGGTACGATACTGTCGATCATGCACTTACTAAAGAAGCAGAGTGCCCTATAACCAGGAGTTTCTTATGGGATTATAAATTATAAGTGTCCCTCAGGAATCTATAAAGAGTTAATCTATATCTGGGATAATTGTTATTATGCATCTTGGTTATGCTGGGTTATCCTTACCCCTGATTACATTTACCTGCATTCACATGGCCATAGGACAAGTCCTCTAATTACGATATCCATATATGTTATCCAGATTATATCTCTTTAACTCTCAATAATTGTATTAGTGATACGTACTGTGGATCTAGGACCATTTTTTCCGGATATACCATTACATATACCACATTATTCTATTTGTGTTGTTTTAACATTGTTTTGAATTGGTTGTACTATTATTTAAAATAAAGTTGGTTAAACTGTTTTTCTAAATTTAAAAATAATAAAATGATCTGTTACAGAATAATAAAACGCCTTTTAAAAAAATTGGGAAACAAAAATTTTGTCTAAAAAGTTCAAATAATTTAAAAAGGTGTTCTAAAAAATAACAAATATAAGTGCTTTTTGCTGAAATTGAAAATAAACTTTTTTTAAATTAAAAATTATATTACTGTTTTACAATTAATCCAATGGGATTCACCTGTTTAAACATGGTGAACTGAATCACTGAAAATCAGCACATTTCGCAGACACTGTAGTGCCATAACTTCTCTATGGGCCAATTTTGCTGCTGCCGAAGACCGCCAAATTGTGTGAACTGCACAGTCAATTCTCCTGTATTTGGCAAATTAACAGTTTAGTGCAGTTTGTCCCCAACTCCGTTCCTCAAGTACCCTAAACAGGTCAGGTTTGCCAGGTATCTGAAGCACAGCACAGGTGATATGATTTACTGCTCATTGATTGCAAGATTCAGTCTGCATTTCCCCAAGGGAATCCTTAAAACCTGGCCTGTAAGAGGGACTTGAGGACTGCGGTTGGGAACCACTTGTTTAGTGGATAGACAAATTGGCCCAAGATTGCACTGAATGGTGAAACTCCCCGTTGGATGCAATTTGGTGACCCATTCGGAGGTTAGTGAATAACCCCTAATGCTGAGAACAGGAGCACAGAATTCCGGACTGAGCTAATATCAGCAAAGGATAGGGTAAATAGAGAAACATGGATTCCAACAAGCTGGATCAAAAGCCAAATCAGACAATATGGCAAAGGAACATGCTGAAGGGCCAGAGACAGAAACCACAGCTGGGCAGAGCATATAGATAAGTACCAAGTTTAAAGAGTGTAAAAGTTGGTGGATGTAATTTTTGCGTACCGGATTGTGTATGTTTTGAATATGTAATGACAATGCATCAATTTCCTGATACAGCTGCTGGATGCCATAAGATTCCAAGGAGACAGAGGGTTTTGGATCAGTATGGGAGGAAGCATGGCAGGAGAAACGGAGTGTAACATTGGGGACTCTTTGACGCCCTGGCGCCTGTCAGCTGGCAGTGTCTCCTTCGCTGGACTCTCACCGGCCACCAGTTTACATTTCGGCTCACTGGCACTAGGTAGCGACGCAGAAGCTTACAGGGGGTGCGGCGTTCTAGCACAGCCAAATGGGGAATCCCCAGCACTTTTTAAATACCAGGATTCCCCAGATACCGGTGACCTACCATGGTTTTCATTGCCCTAGAGTGTGTTCCGATATTATTTATTCTGTGTATGACTTTTGGCTATTCCCTTGAGGCTATTGACAATTCTGACCTCTGGCTTTCCTATCGGACTCTGGCATATGTTTAACCCTTCTGGCTCTTGAGTCTGAAATACATTTAACCAGTCTGATTCCTGACTCTGGCATTTGTTTAACCCTTCTGGCTCCTTCCCTGGCATACATTTAACTCTTTTGGCTCCTGACCTTGGCTTGTATGACATTCCCCCCTGGTTCTGGACCCTGGCTTATTTTTACGTTTCTGTCTCTTACTAGTTTCACCGGCTATTATAAAGATGGCAGGTTAAGGAGTAACAAACTTGCATGTTGGGATTAGGGAGTTGTGACAAAGAGGCTTCGTTATTATGGCCGACAGTGACCTACAGAAAGTGACGTTGAGAAGCCAGAGTGATGTCCTTAGCCAGCAGTCTGTCAGAGATTACATCATCTTGAGAGACAAATGGCACAGGTACTGTGACAGCTAATGCTTTATGTCACTTTCTGACTTTTGGCATTTACGGCTTCCTATTACTGGCTCTGTTGGTATAGGGGCTCATGTTTGGAGGATGAGATGGAGGAGTGGAGGAAGAAAGCAAAATGTATTTATAAATATCAGCAATTCGGCAATTCAGATACATCTGAATTTTCAAATCAACAATAATCGAACTGAATCTCCCTCCAAATAAAAAAAAATACCAAATCGATCTGAACTGACACTGGTACAATTGTCCAGACCCAAGTATTATCTGATCTATTCTGATAATTTAAGATAACTTACAGTAATTGAAAGAAATGGAAACTTTGGTCATAAAAAATGCAGAAACAGTAATCCTAATAGCAGTGGCATCACTAGGGTTGGTGTCACCCGGTGCGGTAACTTATGGTGTCACCCCCCCCCCGAGTTTTACGGATTTTTTTAACTACTCTTACTCCTAAATCAGTGCTCCCATATAACACTGACTGCTCATATACACAGCGCACATTACTGTGAGGTTTATTGCTGTGGAGCTCTCTCATATGCTCACACAAATTTTTGCCAAATGCCAGCAAGTATGGTGCCTGTTCGATGGCAGTGAAAGCACACATGGATATATATTGCCCCCAGCAGCTCTGGATATATTGCCCCCAGCAGCTCACCCATGGATATATATTGCCCCCAGCTCACATATGGATACATTGCCTCAGACTAGCTCACACATGGATATATTGCCCCAGACCAGCTCACACATGGATATATTGCCACCAGACCAGCTCACACATGGATATTGCCCCAGCTCTCATGGATATTGCCCCAGCTCTCATGGATATGCCCCCAGCACACATTGATACTGCCCCCAGCACACATTGATACTGCCCCCAGCACACATGGATATGCCCCAGCTCACATGGATATGCCCCAGCAGCTCTCATGGATATGCCCCAGCAGCTCTCATGGATATGCCCCAGCAGCTCTCATGGATATGCCCCAGCAGCTCTCATGGATATTGCCCCCCAGCTCATGGATATGCCCCAGGAGCTCTCATGGATATGCCCCAGGAGCTCTCATGGATATGCCCAGCTCCTCTCATGGATTTTGCCCTAGCTCCTCTCATGGATATACTGCCCCCAGCTCCTCTCATTGATACTGCCCCCAGCTCACCTCCTGCCGCCGTGTGTTCTGCTCCCTCTGAGCGTCCGGCGGCATGGAGCTTGGGCGCTCGCCTGGGGGAGCCATGTGACCAGCCGCGATCTCGCGAGAACTTCGGACACTCGCAGGGACCGAACACTGCGTCGCAGGGTGAGACACCCGCCCTTAGGGTGACGGTGTCACCCTAAGTGCGGGTGTCACCTGGTGCAGGCCGCATCCCCTCACCCCACGTTGCGACGCCAGTGCCTAATAGTAACCCTAATCATAAAACAAGCAGAAATAATAACCCTAACAGTCACCCTAACCTTAATTATAAAACAGGAAACAGCAGTACTAATAACCTTAACAGTAACCTTAACGCTAATCATAAAACAAGCAGAAAGAGTAACCCCAACCTTATTTTTTTTTTCAATGTTGATTGAAAATGGCTGAATATATTAGATGCTTCTGATATCTCCTAACTGATCCAATACAGAAATATTGGAAATGCTGATTCCGATTATTTTCGAATCCAAACTTTTTGGTTTCAGAAATAGTCTGAACCAAGCTCAACATTTTCCTGTGCACATGTCTGATTCTGAGCAAAACAGCATTTGACTTATTTTAACGATGTACTTCAAGTTTAAAAAAGTCTTTATCTCTCAAATCATCAGGATTATCAGAATAAGATTAGTGTGAATTTTAGACTTGTGCACGATTTTTTTTCGGTTCGATTCGGTTCGTTCGGATTTTGTAAGTTTTCGTTTCGGCTCGTTTCGGCCGATTTCCGTTTCGGGTTCGGTACGTTTCGGTTCGTTTTTCGTATCGACTTTTTTTTTTCGTGATTTCGGAAATTTTCGTGTTTTTCGGAATATCTGTTCTCCTCGTTTCAAAGTGTCTATTCGTTTTGACGTAAACTAATGGTTTTTCGGATCCAATAATTCCGCCGATACGATAATTCTGCCGATACGATATTTCTGCCATTGAGATTTCTTATGTTTTACAAGAAGGATACATTGAGATTTCCCATGTTTTACATGAAGGATACATTGAGATTTCTCATGTTTTACAAGAAGGATACATTGAGATTTCTCTGGTTTCTCGGGAAGGATACATTGAGATTTCTCTGGTTTCCCGGGAAGGATACATTGAGA
Source organism: Leptobrachium leishanense (assembly GCA_009667805.1). NCBI lineage: Eukaryota > Metazoa > Chordata > Amphibia > Anura > Megophryidae > Leptobrachium > Leptobrachium leishanense. The sequence goes on from CM019063.1 coordinate 347,860,751, forward strand.
TTTCCCATGTTTTACAAGAAGGATACAATGAGATTTCTCTGGTTTCCCGGGAAGGATACAATGAGATTTCTCTGGTTTCCTGGGAAGGATACATTGAGATTTCTCTGGTTTCCTGCGAAGGATACATTGAGATTTCTCATGTTTTACAAGAAGGATACATTGAGATTTCTCTGGTTTCCCGGGAAGGATACATTGAGATTTCTTATGTTTTACAAGAAGGATAAATTAAGATTTCTCTGGTTTCCCGGGGAGGATACATTGAGATTTCTCTGGTTTCCCGGGAAGGATACATTGAGATTTCTCATGTTTTACAAGAAGGATACATTGAGATTTCTCATGTTTTACAAGAAGGATACATTTAGATTTCTCATGTTTTACAAGAAGGATACATTGAGATTTCTCTGTTTTCGCGGGAAGGATACATTGAGATTTCTCTGGTTTCCCTGGAAGGATACATTGAGATGGGAATGATACAAAATTACAGAATCAGCGATATAACCGAAAAATACGATGTCCGAAATTACTGAAATGGAAACGAAATCAGGAATGGAGCCGAAATCACGAATGGAACGAAAATGAATTTCAATTTTACACATTTCTAGTCCATTCAAAAAATTCCGAAAAGTTTTCGTTTCAACTCGGAAATTTGTTCGGATCTGCCGTTTTCGGATCCGAAAATTTTTGGAAAATCGGCCGAATCAGAATGCATGAATCGGGAAATTTTGTGAAAATTCTGAAGTTCCGAAACCCGAAAGGCACATCCCTAGTGAACTTTTACCATGAAATGCCAGGCATGTACTAAGTACAGTTACACACACTGATAGTGTACATGTGACAGTGTACTGTATTGTTTATATTGACAACATACACATAGCCAGCATTGTTAAAAACACAAACACACTGACACTACATGCAACAAACCCAAGTACAACTATTTATTTTATCTGTATCTCAACAGTCCCATTCCCTATACACACTCTTTGCATGTACATCCCAACATTTAAGTTATTAGTATTTCTTATTTTCTCTTTTTTGTATATTTTTGATACATAAAATGTCATTTTTTCCTTTACTAACTAACTAGTAACTATTTTTTATTTTATCAAATAAATATTTTGACTGAGGGGAGTTAATTCCCCTTGGTGTGTTGTTTATAGTTAATTACCAAATTGCACACTTTAGGTAAAAATTATTTATTTGGGGAAAAAACAACCTAATTGAGACTCAAATATTTGTGTTGTGTTAAAATCAAATTAGTTGTTCTTAAAGATGTGTGTATATATACTGTATCGGTATATATACAGGTCGGTGCATATGGGCATCTTTTTAATGTTTATTTAATAAAGCATCGTTTTTATTCTTATGCTTAAGTCCAGGTGTGCGTCCCCCTCTTTTGACCGGTTTCATATGATTCATTGGACCCTGCACCCAGGCACTTCGAGTTTCCACTTGGCTTTTGCAGGTTGCCATTGTTTTTTTTGTATATATATATATATATATATATATATATATATATATTTATATACACACACACACATAATTTTCACCAGATATGAAATGATTTTATGCATGACTGGGAAATATGTTTATATGTTTCAAGTATTTAAGAGAAAGGCAGCACAATTATGCTCATAATTGTACATATTCTTGGAGAGTTCTATTTTCTTTAGCAAGTTAATTAGGATGAAGGAGAACATGTGCTGTAGACCTTTCTAGGCAAGGAACATCTTTTCAACTTTGCAAATCTTGTCATTTCAAAATTTTGATTTAGTAAAAAGCAAACAACACAGGCTCACTACACATACACTACTCCTGCCCACACTCCAATTGTTTTTAGTTTCCAAGGGCACTTTGGCACAACACAGGTTGGTGGTTGTAAATATAAGCAGATGGTCAAAGAAATGGGCAAAAAGCTTTAGTGAATCAATTCCATAAAGGTTTTTTTTTTAAACTCACATTTTAAATGCCATATATACTTCAACAGCCTTCATACAAGATGATACATTTAGCCAGTTGGAAAGAATTTCATGCCAGACTTCTGTGTTTTTATGACAAAATTAAAAGCCCACAGATGGAACATCTCAAATCTAATTCTTGCATGTTTTCTTTTGGAATACCGTATTACTATGAGATGAAGCTACTAGATAGTTGCAACCAGTACTAAAAGAACACTGTAACAGAACTCCGTACCCCAACTGGGTCACATATGCTAATGCCGCTCCCTTGCCGGACCCCCATTCTCCCACCAGCAGTCTCTCATGCCATTCTCCAGCCCTTAGCCAAAGCTTAAGGAGGAGTACACTGAAAGCGCAGTGATATCATTCCCCAGAAATGAGTCAAAATTCAGATATTGAGGTTAGAACAGTCAGAGTAACTGAACTGTTAATGAATAAAATATATAGTGTAAGGTCGGGGCCTAGTGGCCAATGAGAAATCTCTCCCTGGCATATTGCTGCAACAGCTCAAGAATCACTGCCTGGCATCTTGCTGTCTGTAACATAATTAATAATGGGATTAACTCTGGTCGCCAAGACTCATTGCGCAGCATGTCAACAAAGCAATAGGGGATTCAGATTATACAGTATCAGATAATGGGGCAATGTTTGCCATTCAAGACAGACCAACAAAGACCACTCCAACCTTTAACAGATGTAAACATATTCTAGATAGGGGGATTTGGAAAGGGCTACAGAGACCCACACAGCAATCCTTTTAGCAGATAGTAACAGATAAACATATATAATAACAATAACAGTATTCATGCATAACACAGAGGATGCAAACACCTGTACCTAGAGTTGTAGGTACAGGGTGACTTCAGCATCGGAGAGGACAGGGAAACAATATAGAACAACAAGCCTGCACCTCCAAATTGTGTCTCTAGGACAATATACCCCAAGTTCAAATTTACTCATCACAAACACATTTAAGTGTTAATCAGGTAATAAAATATATTGTATTAAGAATTATAAAATATGTATTTGTTACCAGGATATTACATACCCAGCCATGCATAGCTTCAGTGTCTAAGAGAGTCCAAAAGTTGTGTTATTCTTTCATTTGAGAGCATTTTGTTTTCTATAAGTAGGGAGTGTTGATTATGGCTTTTCGATTGATGCACTTGTCCAGAACATTTTCATGGATAAACAAGGTCACATTTATATGATTTAAATCAACTACTATATCCAAACATACAGTTTGTTCAAAAAGTCACTCATATCTAAATGGCAGGTTGATGTTAATTTTTTTTAGAAAAAAAACAAATATTTATTACACTTGTAAAGTGTTGGCAATCCTATAAACGGTGTGGATGCTGTATCAGTGCTTTGTCTTGTTCATTAGGTTCAGATACTCTTAGCGTGTGTGGCCTTTACTACAAAGGGTGCAAAACTGTTCAACGTCTAATTTATAAACACATTTCTATAGCGTCCCTCTTTGGTTATCATGTATTTCCTACCTAGCTATCGTAAATGAACAGCTTGGGTTGTCATGAGCAGTGGATTACTGTCTTTTTTTGTTATACAAAAACAAGCTGGAGTTTAAAATGTTCTTATGCCTTTTACACTCATAGAATATCATCATTTCTATCAGCAGAGTCTAAATATTAGATGATTTATGGAACTGATTGCTCTGCAAATGGGTCCTATTAAGTCATACCATAATCATGAATCATTACATTGTAGTGATATTTACACAATTTAGTCAGTTGCTTCTAGCAGCTACAATCCAGCAATATGAAGGGAATTGAAAGACTTAAAACTGAATTCCCATATCAATGCAAATTAATTTAAAATTTTAAATCGTACAAATTAAATTTGTGTATCAGCCACAATCTTAATTGAATATAGCGCAGAGAGGAGGGGTAACATTTAATTTTAAATAGTACCAGGGCTAGATGTAATGCTGTGTAATTGCACCTTGGGCCACTAGCATACAGGATTTGTGGGTCACAACCTCGCAACCCCATTCTTCTGCTGATTTGATGTAATACATTCTCCCACCAGCAGTCTCTCATGCCATTCTCCAGCCCTTAGCCAAAGCTTAAGGATGAGTACACTGAAAGCGCAGTGATATCATTCCCCAGAAATGAGTCAAAATTCAGATATTGAGGTTAGAACAGTCAGAGTAACTGCAATGGGTTGTACAAAGCACTGAAGGAGAGAGCGGCTTCCATTGGAACGATTTGCTAATTTGTCAGTCTTATAAGTACTATATTAGTATCAATTAAGTATTCTTACTATAAAAAGTATTAATGTGTCCTGGTTGTTTTCAGACCATTACTTTTCGAAAGATTATGTGAAATTATAAACAAGGCACTGAAGCCAAACCTAGACTGGTGTTTTGGAAATGTTTAAACTCTTGACAACGTGAAGGTAATGGTCTCAAGAGCATGAACCGTATATATGTAATACTATTTCAGCTGCGCGATCATAACAGAGCCGGTAACAGGGAGTCACTAGGCGTTATCGTCTCTCATTGATATTTACCAAAGCAGCTTCCTGTTGCTGACAAGGTCAGAATAGGGGCCAGAATGAACGAAAGAAAGCATTATTACCAGTTATAAGGTGACTCAGTGGCCAAATCTACACTCCTATCAGTGTTGGGCATATTCTATTCACAATATAATTATGCAGTTTTGTTTCCTTTTTTGTGATGAGTGATACAGTAGAATGGATTCCTGCATATATTGAGTAAATGAGTATTTATTTTTCATGCGTTTGCTTACTATTTTGACTTTTGCAGAATTAGGGAAAATAGTTAGATGACATGAAGGTGTAGATAAAGAAATTGGCTCTCATTAGTCCTTATGAATACTAAAATATTGTGAAGGTTGGTTTAGTGAAGCCTGACCTTTCCTTATGCACTACCTCCAAAAGCTGTCCTCGTGATCTTCACTGTTTGATGCTTTGGTTAATTGGGAACCTGATTTTTTCACTCAGTGCTATCAAACACAGCAACAGGCCAACAGTAAATGTCACAGCAAATTATCAGCTACATTAACTCTCTGGCCATGTTTAATTTTCTGTCACTGTTATACAAACTAGCTATTGTTTTTTTTTTGTTGGTTTTTATTTCTCTGTTTTTCCCCTTATTAAATAGTTAGTGTTGCTAATACAGTAACAATCATTTATGATTGGGAAGACCCCTTTGGCCTAGCATTAACAGCCCTAATTGCACCTAGAAGCCTATTACAAGACACAAGGAGATTATCATAAAGTAAACTTGATGAACACTAAATGGAGCTGTCATAAACCTGCAAACCAAGACTAATGAATGTAATATTTTGCATCGGTTCATAGCAAATAAGGCAATTAATTCTATTCTGTCTTTAAGTAAATAATTAGATCAGAACCAAAACCAACTCTATAATGAAATGCGCAGATAGGTAGTTGGTATAAACATAGAAAACTATGTATACATGTCATAAATTACTCATCGTTTCCATATTCTACTTTTTAAATTATATTTGGAGAATAAATCAATTTTATTTATAGTTGGCATATCCCCTAATAAAACCAAAATAATAATGTAGACATAGTTGGAATGTTTATTGGAGAGGATTACCTGTTATGTTGTCTGTAACTTTGGGGATAAAAATAGATAATACATCAAATGACAATGGTATGCACATTTAAGATTTACGCATTAACCAGGACCCAGTCACCGCTTAACGAATTTATACCAAACATAGGAGCCTATAAAAAATATTGAGTGCCAACAATACATTGTTTTGGAGCCAAACAATGAATATATGTAGATTTCTGCATAATAAACCAGAGGTAAAACACCAGGAACCACTGGCTTCCTTTTACCTAAATTTGTCAGCCTACGACATAGATTTATTTTTTTTAATGGACACTACTATTTACATTGGTTGTAGCTAGATTACTTGTGCATTACAAACAAAAGCACTTTATAAAACAAATGCTATTTTTGTTTCTTTTTCTGAACTGAATAGCATGTAAAAGGGGAAAATAAAATTAGTTTTTTTATCTCTTAATTCCATTTTGTGTATTTTTTCCATAATATAAAATTTTCTATAATTTTGTAGCATTTGCAAAAATTATATTGTTAGATTTACTTTGTGGCTTTGCTGTATCGTATAAAGTATTTAACAGTTAATGAGGTGGATGAGAGCATATTTAGATAAGGCTATTGGCCTGTTATGCGAGATAAGAGATAACAGCTGAATATGATAAAACAGGGAGTTTAAAGGTCTCCTAATCTACCCCCTGGTGATGTTCTTTGAATAAATCCCACACAATACAATGATTTGAGTCAGTGATTAATCTATAGACTCCTAATTTTCACAGAGTGAGGAGCAAGTGATGGAAAGATAAGGGGGCGGGGGGGTGCATTTCTCAATGCAAAAGATCACAAAACGGATGCACCCAGTGATGTTTAGTATCATTTTGGAAAGGGCATTATTTGAAATTTTTTGATATTACATTTTGATGTAGCATGGCATATCCATATAGTGATAATATATTTTGAGTTTTCTGATTCTGCTAAGCAATAGCATATATAAATTGTCTGGGTCCTATAAAAAAACAATATTGCATGACATCACCTTTAAACATGTTGAGCAGAAAATAATGAAAATGAGCTCAGCACACAGGAGAGAAATGGCATTAGGCGTACATCCCCCGTTTAGGCCCGCGTCAGATGAGAACACTTTTTGTGTCCGTCTGACCGCACTGTTTGCTGTCCGTTGTAGCTTTTCAAAGGAATCAATAGAGAACAACACAAGAAGCACGTGCGCACTTTTTCACGCTCTCGCAACACATGTTGTAACGGACGCCAAAACCAAAATGGCATCTACGTGAAAAAGCTAGACGGACGTAGAGAAACAACTGCATACAGTTTTTTTTCTTTTTCTCAACATCAGTCAAAATTAACTGATACAATGTAACCACAATCTCATCAGTTAAAAAGTACGTCCGTTACTGTGCGCAGTCAGTGCGCTCGTCTGACCCCAGCTTTAGTGTAGATATCATTTTTTTGACATTTTCAATAAATCTACTCTACCTATCTGTGCACATCAGTACTCCACATAGCATTTGAAATAAATTTGATTTACATTAAAATTGAAAACAATTTATTCCAAAAAACAGGGACCTATATTTCTGCTGAACTGTTGATGAGATTAGTGCATCTCTTAAGAAGTGATTTTGTTTAATAAAGAAGGAAAATACAAAACTAACAGAACTCACAGAGATTATTTACAAAAGCTTGTTAGCCAGTAAAGCAACTCAGGGTTCTTTTGGATAACACATATTTAAGGATAACGTATGATCATACATTGGTAATTAAGATTGTGTGTTCCACGTTTGATATTTTATAGCAGTTATCTCTATGATAACTTTTTCAAAGTACATAGAAGTCAGTAGACAATGTATCCAGGCTTACCTATAGAATATGACTTACCTATAGAAGAATGAGTTTAGAAGCAAATTCACTTCATTTGTTTACAGTTCAATGTGGTTATATTTAATATAGTAAGAAACAGGTCAGTTATAGAGCATGGTGTTTGCATGTTCACACTTTATGCCACTGTCAAAGGTTCAGACACAGGGTCATTGCAGCGTTTCATAAATCTGCTAACAAATGAAATTATTATCTTTAAAATGTATGTAGCGCTGCTTTAAAAACACTGTATTCTGGTGCATTGAACTATTGCTGTCACCAGAGGGAGACAGAGACATTGTTAGACTATGCTGGACAAAACTGAACTACATCTACCATCATCCTTTGCGTGAGGACAGGAAGGGGGTGATACAGGAAAAGGAAAGAGATCAACAGCCTCGTGCAAGGGAGAAGGATTGTGAGCAGAGCAACGAGAGACGTAGGATGCACGCTGGGGCTGTTAGGGTTTGAAACCAGGCCGGAGTGTGGAAGTTATTACAGTCCTGTTAAAGATCGTGCTGTTCCCTGAGCGCTGAGAGTACAGAGTGTGCTACGCTGAACTGTTTGTGACAAAGTGCGGTTTTGGGAGAAGAGGGACATCGTGTGAGGAGAGGCTGCAAACTGGAGAGGAGTGCTGGCAGCCTATGTGTTTGTGTCCTGACGGAGAAGAACCCGATCAGGAGTGCTGGCGTTAACAGCATCGAGTTCCAAGTGGCAGCGAGGACAGATCCTCCTCGTGAGAGATCCCTTTCTTCAACGTTCATCAGTCCAGGACAAGCGGTTACACCGGATGGGTGAGAAGGCTTCGCCCTGGTGAAAACGCAGAACATTGTGCACTTGTTTATCTGTTCCTTTAAGGGTCCCAACGGTGACTAGTCGAAGATTGTTTCATTCACTGGTCAGTTGAATACTGTACCCGGGTACCCTAGACAACACACATACAGTTGTGTTCAAAATTATTCAACCCCCAATGCTGTAAAGGGTTTTAGGGAATTTAGTGTACATTTGTAATTGTATTCAGAATGAAATCCTACAAGGACGTTTTAAAGAACCATATGCAACTAAAATGACATCAATTGGTTTTGTAATACAGTAGTAAATGTTTCTTTTGTGAATTCTTCATTGACACAATTATTCAACCCCTTAAAGACCACCACTCTGAAGAACAGAGGTTCATTCAAGTGTTTTCAATCAGGTATTGAAAACACCTGTGGATGTCACGGAGCAGCAATAAAGCATAATAAGCACCAATTAGGCAGCTTTAAAATGACTGTGATACTCAGCTCCTTCTAGACATTTACTGGTGTGGTTACAAACATGGTGAAGTCAAGAGAATGGTCCAGGAAGACAAGAGAAGAGGTGATTACTCTTCACAGGAAGGGCAATGGCTATAAGAAGATTGCAAAGATGTTAAACATACCAAGAGAGACCATAGGAAGCATCATTCGCAAATTCAAGGCAAAGGGCACTGTTGAAACGCTACCTGGTCGTGGCAGAAAGAAGATGCTGACTTCGACTGCTGTGCGCTACCTGAAGCGTAGAGTGGAGAAAAGTCCCCGTGTGACTGCTGAGGAACTGAGAAAAGATTTGTCAGATGTGGGTACTGAAGTTTCAGCTCAGACAATACGGCGCACACTGCATAATGAAGGTACAAATGCCAGAACTCCCAGGCGCACCCCCTTGCTGTCTCCAAAGAATAAGAAGAGTCGACTGCAGTATGCCAAAAGTCATGTGGACAAACCACAGAAGTTTTGGGATAGTGTTCTGTGGACTGATGAAACAAAATTAGAACTGTTTGGGCCCATGGATCAACGCTATGTTTGGAGGAGGAAGAACAAGGCATGTGAAGAAAAGAACACCTTGCCTACTGTGAAGCATGGCGGGGGGTCAATCATGCTTTGGGGCTGTTTTGCTTCTGCAGGTACAGGGAAGCTTCAGCGTGTGAAAGGTACCATGAATTCTCTTCAGTACCAGGAGATATTGGATGACAATGTGATGCAGTCCGTCACAAACCTGAGGCTTGGGAGACGTTGGACCTTTCAACAGGACAATGATCCCAAGCATACCTCCAAGTCCACTAGAGCATGGTTGCAGATTAAAGGCTGGAACATTTTGGAGTGGCCATCACAGTCACCTGACTTAAATCCAATTGAGAACCTCTGGTAGGACTTAAAGAAAGCAGTTGCAGTGTGCAAGCCTAAGAATGTGACTGAACTGGAGGCTTTTGCCCATGACGAATGGACGAAGATACCCGTAGATCGCTGCAAGACACTTGTGTCAAGCTATGCTTCACGTTTAAAAGCTGTTATACCTGTAAAAGGATGTTGTACTAAGTACTAAGATTGAATGTCACTTGGGGGTTGAATAAAACTGATAATGATGTGAGGACAGAAAAGACATTTGTGGTTATTTCATTATAAATGTTATGTTATATTTGTCTGACCTACACGTGCCTCTTTGATTTAATTGTAAGCAAGATGACTGAATGATCAAAATCAATGTCAAACTGGCCAAAACACTCAATTTCAGTGGGAGTTGAATAATTTTGAACACAACTGTATATATTTTTGAGCTATTATTCACGGGACTTACACTCCAGAACTGAGGGGGTTAACCGTTACTTTTACCACCGTGTGTTTTCCCGTGTTACGAATTCTTGTTACTCAAATACCGTATATGCGTAATATATGCTGCTTTATTGGGATCAGTAAAGAATATAATATATAAAAATCCACAACAGTGCTGGTATATAGTTGTTTCCTAGTGCGGTGAGACTAACCCGAGGTTTATTCAGCGGCTCCTCCGGGGGTGAGCGCTACATGTATAATACAGGCGCATTTGAAAATTATCATGATTTAAATGTACCTAGTTGTATAGTCAATAAAGATTTTTTTTATAGTCTTAAAAAAAATATTTATCAACAAAATTGCAAATACACTTGTTTGTTCTTCAAATAGTTAAATCTTTCCACAATAATGACTTTCTAGAAACTTGTACATATATTCAAAAATAGTGGCCCTTTTCCTGCCAAGCTTTTCTGCGAAATCTGCGCTCCTTAACAAATTGCTTAACGTAGGAACTGCAAATTGCATACCGCTATGGGACCTCCTCACGTTACACACACCTAAGTTATGTAGTGCCCATGCAAAACAATGGATTGGAGTTGCACGCATGCACTGATCTGATCCTTCGGCTGCCTCTCTGAGACTGCTCGCTAAGGCAAGTGCCTCAGACGGGGTGATGTTATCATGCTCTCTGTGTGCCTATGTCACTGATCTGGTTGCAGTTACAGTTACAAGTTTTTATAAAGTACTAAGAAGTTCCATAGCGCTGGACAGTGGGACCGACCACCAGGAATACAAAATCCCGGGCTGCTGGAGACGCCGGGTGATATGATGTCCGACAGGATGAGAATAGTGTCCCTTTAAAAAATACCTTACCTCTGGTCCCTTGGGGCACAGGATAGTGCGATCCACCACTTCTATCACTGCATGCAGAAAGAAAACAACAAATAGTTCTCGGTGCGTTTCAACTGACTGCACATGATCATGTTTGCATTAGACACCTGCAGTAGCATGTGTCACTTCTGCTGCTATCTTTTAGCGGCTCCCTTCTATTCAGGGCTGGCCCGACAATGGTGCAGAGCAGAGCAGTGGCGCCTGGAGGCAGAAATTTCAGCCCTCGGCACCGCTGCTGCGCTCTGCACTATTTTTTTATGCGGCGGCAGATCGTGCGGCCGCCGTGTTCATACCTTCAATGAGCGGCAGCTGCATGAGTATCTCCTCATTAGCCTCCGCCAGGCTAATTCACCTCACCCGCCGCTCTGTCTCTGCCGCTCCCCTCTGCGAGTCCCTTCACTGGCTCCCCATCCACTGCAGAATTAAGTTCAAAATCCTTATCCTTACCTACAAAACCCTCACTAACTCAGCTCCCCACTACCTGTCCTCACTAATCACCAAATACACCCCAGCCCGCTCCTAAGGTCAAACAGTGACCTGCGCCTAGCTTCTCCCCGCATCACCTCTTCCCATGATAGACTGCAGGATTTCTCACGCGCAGCCCCCACTCTCTGGAACGCTCTCCCTCGTACTGTCAGACTTTCCCCTAACTTCTCTTCCTTCAAACGCTCCCTGAAAACATTCCTATTTAGGGAAGCCTACCACCCAACTCACTGACGCAACCATCAATCACTCTCACCTTACAGTCCTCTCCTCCTGTTTCCAACCCCAACCCTCCCAGATTGTGAGTTCCTACGGGAATAGGGCCCTCATCTCCTCCTGTACTGTTTGTCAAATGTTGTTCAATGTATTGTAACCCTGTCTATACTGTGCTTATTGTACAGCGCTGCGGAATATGCTGGCGCTTTATAAATAAAGAATAATAATAATAATAATATCTGCCGCTCTCCTGAGATCCATCCGCCAGCCTACCACGATCGAGATAACGTGATCTCACGAGATCGTGGCAGGCTGGAGGGTGGATCCCAAGCGAGCGGCAGATACTCATGAGGCTGCCGCTCGTTGAAGGAAGGAATGAGGCGGCCGCACGATCTGCCCGTTGGAGGGGCCTGGCAGAGGTGAGCTTGGGGGCAAATCTATCCATGTGTGAGCCTGGGGGAAATATATCCATGTGTGAGTCTGGGGGCAAATATATCAATGTGTGAGCCTGGGGGCAAATATATCCATGAGTGAGCCTGGGGCAAATATTTCCATGAGTGAGCCTGGGGCAAATATATCCATGAGTGAGCCTGGGGCAAATATTTCCATGTGTGAGCCTGGGGGCAAATATATCCACGAGTGAGCCTGGGGGCAAATATATCAATGTGTGAGTCTGGGGGCAAATATATCCATGTGTGAGCCTGGGGGCAAATATATCCATGTGTGAGCCTGGGGGCAAATATATCCATGAGTGAGCCTGGGGGCAAATATTTCCATGTGTGAGCCTGGGAGCAAATATATCAATGTGTGAGTCTGGGGGCAAATATATCCATGTGTGAGCCTGGGGGCAAATATATCCATAAGTGAGCCTGGGGCAAATATATCCATGTGTGAGCCTGGGGGCAAATATATCCATGAGTGAGCCTTGGGGCAAATATATCAATGTGTGAGTCTGGGGGCAAATATATCCATGAGTGAGCCTGGGGGCAAATATATCAATGTGTGAGCCTGGGGGCAAATATATCCATGTGTGAGTCTGGGGGCAAATATATCCATGAGTGAGCCTGGGGCAAATATATCAATGTGTGAGTCTGGGGGCAAATATATCCATGAGTGAGCCTGGGGGCAAATATATCCATGTGTGAACCTGGGGGCAAATATATCCATGTGTGAGTCTGGGGGCAAATATATCCATGTGTGAGCCTGGGGCAAATATATCCATGTGTGAGCCTGGGGGCAAATATATCCATGTGTGAGCTGGGGAAATATACCCATGTGTGGGCACTGCTGGGTATGTGATGCTGGGCACTGTTGGGTATGTGATGCTGGGCACTGCCGGGTATGTGACGCTGGGCTCTGCTGGGTATGTGACGCTGGGCTGTGCTAAGTATGCAGGGCCGGCCCAAGCCACTGTGCTGCCTGGAGCAAAGAAGTGGATTGCCGCCCCCCCCCGAAAAACCCCCCAAAACATGGGGTGTATGACTCCTATCACAGAGCGCCACAGCTATACATATTCACAATAATGCTGCATAAGTCATCCCACACCAACATGCTCTTTGCAACATTAACCTCACACAAGCACCCCTATGCTCTGTTGCATTAAGCCCTCACAACCTGTTTTCTGCTATATTAACCCTTCACACACACTCATGCTCTTTGCTACATTATCCCATCACACCTCCTTGCTCTGTGCCACATTAACCCATCACAGCTCCTTGCTCTCTGCCACATTAACCCCTCACACCTCTTTGCTCTCTGCCACATTAACCCCTCACACACACTCATGCTCTCTGCTACATTAACCCCTCACACACGCTCATGCTCTCTGCTACATTGCAACCAGAGTGGTAGGCGCCCCCGCCTGTACCGCCACCAAATCTCCAAAGCCAGCCAGCAATCAGTGGTTTCCCCCAAACCAGTGAGCAATGAAAAACAAATACGTAACTGGCGGCGCGATGACAGTCGCTGTAGGATCTTATGGTGGTTCTCTTGTGTAGTACCGTCCACATATGATATGAAAAACAATGAGAAAATACAATAGTGTAGACGAAATAAAATTGTAGATAAAGGTACGTGTTATATTACTCCCACTCACAAAGGAAGAGCCCCAACACTGGCTCTGAGTGGGTCAGCACATTTGGTCATTTGTTCTGTTCTGAAGGAGGCGACCTACAACCTTCAGCGATGGTAGTTCACTTCCAGTGCCAGTGCATGAAGAAACATGTAAAAAGAGGAAAAACTTCCTTGCGTAGGTCTGTTGAAAACACGGTAAAGTACATATGAAGGAATTGCACTCACATGTGTTGGAGCTTAAAGCCAAGCTCTGGGATCATTCGCCTGTGGACTTATTTAAGGTAAAGCCCATAGAAAACCTCTGTAGTCAGCGACACACCAGGGACTGATGCAAATAAAAAAAATTATTTAAACATAAAAACAAATAAAATTGGATAAGATAAATGAATCTGGCTCAGCCAGTATACCCAGACATGTTTCGCCACATAACGTGGCTTCCTCAGTCGGTTTACAGGTAACAGTGTAAGTCACAATTTATATACTCTTAATAACAGTTCTAATTGTCCCCAGGTGTAGTTTGCTGAATAGGCGTGCGTTCCACGCCTCGAATTGATGAGATACGAATGTCCTCCGTGGGTCCTCCATTTTGCGCCTGCGCATTCTCAATATTTGCGTTCCAGAATGGGCATCCGCCATCTTGCGCATGCGTGTTGTTAATCTTCCCCTTCCGATCGGCGTATGGCATCCCGAATCGCCTCCTTTGCCTTCTGGCAAACAAAAAGGCAGGCTTATGGCTAGGATGTTATTAGGACTTGCTATCTACGTCCCCTAAGGCTCTATATGATACCCTTCATGCATAAATAGATGGTACCCGTATGTATAACAGTGGACATTCTTATTTATGCATAACAAACCATCTTTGATTATGTGAGACCTCTTACGTTCCACATTCTTGGAACTTATTAATTTGAAATGAGCGGTGATAATTATATAATCAATGTAGCTTCGTGAAATTCATACTAATAGTGCAGCATATATTATGTTAATATAATTATTGAGACTAATATATGCATATCTATTATAGATTATATCTATTATGTGAATACCCGATGTGTTATGATTGGTGTCATTCAAGTTATATGCTATGCCAAAAATATGGCGTGCCCATTGTATATATGTGCGAATATATTATACAAATCCACAATAAACTAGTTTATATTGGATGTCTCTCATTATTTTATCTCTCGTTAATTCCTCATGTGAATTCGTGACCATTCTATAAGTATATTGTATAAAGTGATAAGACACACAGGGTTATCCAAAGAGATCCGAATTGCTTGAGAAAGGTAACCGAACGCTGAAAATCAGCGTTCGGTTACCTTTCCTGGCCTTTCGGCTATCCAGAGAGCAGGCAATTCGCCAAATCCTGGCGAATTGCCTGAACATACGGTGCCTGTTCGGTCCCTGTTCGAGGGCAGTGAAATCCCCATGAAAAAGCACTGCTTCGGCTATTCAGAGAACACAAACCAGCAGTGAAAGGTTCCCGAAATGCCCTGCCATTCGGTGGTTTAATTCGGCAAGTTTATTCAGGAGAATCCCATAGACTTCAATGTTAAAAATATTCCCGTTTTAATTCAATATCTAATAAATCGTTCATTATAAAATTCTGCAGCAAAAAGTCTCTTTATTTATAGATTTTTTAGGATACTTTAAGCATTTTTCTGATTTTTTTTTTTTTTTAAAAGTCCGATTTTTTTTTATATGCTGCACCATTAGTATGAATTTCACGAAGCTACATTGATTATATAATTATCACCGCTCATTTCAAATTAATAAGTTCCAAGAATGTGGAACGTAAGAGGTCTCACATAATCAAAGATGGTTTGTTATGCATAAATAAGAATGTCCACTGTTATACATGCGGGTACCATCTATTTATGCATGTAGAGTATCATATAGAGCCTATGGGGACGTAGATAGCAAGTCCTAATAACATCCTAGCCATAAGCCTGCCTTTTTGTTTGCCAGAAGGCAAAGGAGGCGATTCGGGATGCCATACGCCGATCGGAAGGGGAAGATTAACCACTTCAATGCGGAGGACGCGCTGAGCGCGTCCTCCGCATTACCGCTGCTGTGCGGAGGACGCGCTCAGCGTGTCCTCCCATTGGGGTCAGCGTTCGGCCGGGTTCCGGCCGATCGCTGGCCCCCCCGGTGCGGGCTGACATCCTCGATGTCAGCCCGGCATCCGGAACCGCAGCCACTGGAATTAGGTGTCATCGCGGCAGCGCAATGACACCTAATTCAGGCGCCCCCCCCCCCGCATGTGCGGAGGAGGCGCCTGAAAGGGAGGGGGGAGGTCCTTCGGACCTCTCTCCCTCCCGATCGGCAGCGTTGCGGGGTTAACCCAGGCACCATTTGGAAGGGCACAGCCTGCCCTTCCAAATGGTGCCTGGCATTAACCCCTGGGGAGCTGGATCGCGAATCGGCGCTGAAAAGCGCCGGTTCGCGATCCTTTCCCGGAGCTGCCCGACATCTTGGATGTCGGCCAAGCCTCCGGGAACTCCCCCTGAGGACTGGAGTCATCGTGCATAGCACGATGACGCCAGTCCTAGAGTTAACCCCTAACTGCCACCAACGGTGGAGATAGGGAGTTCCAATGAACTCCCTATCTCCCGATCCGTGGCAGCTAGGGGTTAATGTTTGGTATGGTTGGATCGGCCAGAGCATGGCCGTTCCAACGATACCAAACACTACAGTGAAAAAAGTTTTTTTAAAAAAATTAAAATTAAAATTAAAAATAAAAATATATTTTAAAAAAAATTATAAAAGAATAAAATAAACATTTTTTTTTCTTTTTTTTGGTTTGTTAGTGTAGCAATATTGTTCCCATTTCAATTATAATGTGAACAATGATGCTGCACTAACGATTTTTGTATGCGATGCGTTTGTTAAAAATCGCATAATTTTCCCCCCAAAAAAATGTAACGAGTCCCCATCTCTAATTTTTTTAACAAGCGCACCCCATACAAAATATAACCGCAATTGCTCGCATGTTAAAATGTGAAAAAAACACTTTACACGTTGTAAATTATTGAAAATACATATTTTATTGCATTTTTTGTTATAATATACAGACATGACATAACGTATACATATAATAATGACATATTATTAATCTACCGAGTCTGACGGAAAGAACGATATATAATATGTCTGGGTAATATACTAAAATAAGCCTTCAAAACACGTTTAAACATGATGAGCAAAACCGGTAAAAATGACCTCAGCACAGAGGCGGGAAAAGCCTCAGCAGCGAAAGGGTTAACAACAAGCATGCGCAAGATGGCGGATGCCCATTCTGGAACGCAAATATTGAGAATGCGCAGGCGCAAAATGGAGGACCCACGGAGGACATTCGTATCTCGTCAATTCGAGGCGTGGAACGCACGCCTATTCAGCAAACTACACCTGGGGACAATTTGAACTGTTATTAAGAGTATATAAATTGTGACTTACACTGTTACCTGTAAACCGACTGAGGAAGCCACGTTATGTGGCGAAACGCGTCTGGGTATACTGGCTGAGCCAGTGTCAGGCACGCTCACGTACCTGAGGGTGGACGAACGGTTAGCCCTAAGTGAAAACAGGAGCCTCGAGTACATAGAAGAGAAACCAGTCCTTGTAGTGGCTGGGTTAACACAAAAAATGAGGGCTGCCCTGTCTTCAGGCCAACACCAACCAAGGGTACGTAACGTCAGTGCCGGTAAAGCAAGATAGAGTCACAATGCGGTACCAGTCCTTATAGTGGCTGGGTTTCGCACAACCAGGAGGTGAACCTATAAGGCAGGGACACAAGGAGGACAGGAACCAGTCCTTAGAGTGGCTGGTGTAAGCGCTGGTAAGCCAGGAACGTATTACAGAAAGCAATAGGGTATAGGCGAAAACAGAGTCGAGTAACAAGCCGAGTCAAGGGGTATAGAGGTACACAAGTCGAGAGGGATAGCCAGGTCATACACAGTAAGTCAAATTGAGTGAAATAAACGAGCACTTAAGGGTCAGACAGGCAAAACCACGAAAGGGCACTGAGGAATGGGAAAAGCAAGTTTAAATCTGGTGCCTTGCCTGCTGATTGGTCCTTCGCGGTCACATGGAGATTGGTGACGTCGCGCCGCCGGGAGGGCTAAATCCGGAACTGCCGGCGGCGCGCGCGCCTACTGCGCGCACACAGGACCCGGAGAGGACGCCGACCCCGGAGCCGGGAAGAAGGATGCCGGGTCGGCGACCCGGCGGGACGCCGAGCCGGCGGCGCCCGCCGAGCCCTGACAGCCAGATTCACTTATCTTATCCAATTTTATTTGTTTTTATGTTTAAATAATTTTTGTTATTTGCATCAGTCCCTGGTGTGTCGCTGACTACAGAGGTTTTCTATGGGCTTTACCTTAAATAAGTCCACAGGCGAATGATCCAGAGCTTGGCTTTAAGCTCCAACACATGTGAGTGCAATTCCTTCATATGTACTTTACCGTGTTTTCAACAGACCTACGCAAGGAAGTTTTTCCTCTTTTTACATGTTTCTTCATGCACTGGCACTGGAAGTGAACTACCATCGCTGAAGGTTGTAGGTCGCCTCCTTCAGAACAGAACAAATGACCAATGTGCTGACCCGCTCAGAGCCAGTGTTGGGGCTCTTCCTTTGTGAGTGGGAGTAATATAACACGTACCTTTATCTACAATTTTATTTCGTCTACACTATTGTATTTTCTCATTGTTTTTCATATCATATGTGGACGGTACTACAGAAGAGAACCACCATAAGATCCTACAGCGACTGTCATCGCGCCGCCAGTTACGTATTTGTTTCTCTGCTACATTAACCCCTCACACACACTCATGCTCACTGCTACATTAACCCCTCACACACACTCATACTCTCTGCTACATTAACCCATCACACACACTCATGCTCTCTGCCACATTAACCCTTCACACACACTCATGCTCTCTGCCACATTAACCCTTCACACACACACACACACACACATGTTCTTTGCCACATTAACCCTTCACACACACACTCATGTTCTTTGCCACATTAACCCTTCACACACACTCATGTTCTTTGCCACATTAACCCTTCACACACACTCATGTTCTTTGCCACATTAACCCTTCACACAGTCATGCTCTCTGCCAGATTAACCCTTCACACACACTCATGTTCTTTGCCACATTAACCCTTCACACACACTCATGTTCTTTGCCACAATAACCCTTCACACACACACACACACACACACGTTCTTTGCCACATTAACCCTTCACACACACACATGTTGTTTGCCACATTAACCCTTCACACACACACACACTCATTGCCACATTAACCCCTACACACACACCACATGCTCCCTGCTACAATAACCTTCATGTTTTCTGAAACATTAACCCCATCAGTCCATGTGAGCTTTCTTTCCTGTGACACAGGAGTCCCTGGCTGCATGGAGCTTTCACTGTGTGCTCACACAGGAAACAGCACGTGAAGAGAGGGGGAATTTGAAAAAAAGAAATAATCCTATTCTCTGCGGCAGCTCTCACAGCTAGCAGATCGGTGAGGGGCAGCGGCGCTGGAGGCCCTGGCAGTGACTGGGGCAGGCAGGCACATACCTGGTGGATGGCTGGTCTTGGGCCCGACGGGAGCCGGGGGAGAGACCAACAAGCTAAGCTCTGCAGCCTGAGGATCCGCCCACACAACACACGTCTTAGTACTGCGCTGCCCCTTGTGGACACATGCATGCAGGCGCAGTCAGCCGGCTCGGCATCACTCACTGACTGTATCCATGTGCCGGCTGCCAAACTAGATGCTGCTGCCCGCGCTGACAAAAAATAGAGCAGCGGTGGCGCAAAAATTGGCCGCTCTTAATGTTTTGCCGCTCGGAGCAGCGTTGGGCCGGCCCTGGAAGTATGTGATGCTTGGCACTGCTGGGTATGTGACGCTGGGCTCTGCTGGGTACGTAACGCTGGGCACTGCTGGGTATGTGACGCTGGGCACTGCTGGGTATGTGATGCTGGGCACTGCTGGGTGTGTGACGCTGGGCTCAGTTATATTCACCTCACATTACTGTATCACAGAGCTCCACAGCAAGAAAATTCTAATGTACGGTGTGTATGAGTGTTTGAATTTTATTGCTGTGGAGCACTGTGATACGCTCATACACGCTGCATGTTTTTTTTTTGGGGGGGGCAGCATTTCATCCTTCGCTCCAGGCAGCCCAATGTCTTGGGCCGGCCCTGCTTCTATTATGAGTTGAGCAGCTGATATAGCTGCACATTTGTGAGTTGGAAATAAGCAATTAATCAGGGTAGTGCCTTGCACCACCATCATCATCATTTAGCAGTTCGCTGTTACCAGATGATCCAGGATAGGGCCCAGTCAGGGCTGGATAAAGGTAGGGGCTGATGGAGCTGAAGCTCTAGGCAGATGTGAGTCGGCAGGTGCTCTATGCACTACAAACCAGTTTGTTCTCTTTTTACACTTTTTGCTGTAGCTCCTGAGATACAGACCTTTTATGATATCACAATAGCTGTGGCCAAGAAACATACAGGGTTATTCAGAGAAAGGTGAAACTCTGGAGAACTTTTGGAGAAGTGAAAATTCTAGGTCAAAATAGCCGATATGGAAAATGATATAAATAGGAGAATTTTTCGGGTTTGGCTACTTTGACCTAGAATTTTCACTTCTCCAAAAGTTCTCCAGAGTTTCACCTTTCTCTGAATAACCTTGATAGAGTCGCATATAAAAAATAGATCTTCGGCATGAACAATGTGAAAACATGTGGTAGGACAAAAACCTAAAATGGAGAAATACAAAACAGGACTAGTCACAAACTTGATAAAGGATCCTGATGTGGGACAAATGTTGAATTTTGCCAAATAAAAAACCCCTTTAACCCCTTGAGGACCAATGACATACATGGTATGTCCTGGGGAAAACTCCCTTTAAGGACAAATTACATATCATGTACCTCCCCTTCCCTGAAGTCAGACCAATGGCTTTATGGTCCCCAGCCATCACACTGACATCATGACCATATTTGGGGTAAAAAAAAGTATTTTTTTTTCTTTTTCTTAAATTGTCTGGGTCGTATAATAAAGTAGGAGTACAAATCACGTTAAAACATGATGAGCATAAAACGGTCAAAATGAGCACTGCACATAAAGGTGAAATGGCTCAGCAGTGAAGGAGTTAAAAAGAAAAACATGTAAACATTGGTTATTTCTAAACTCAGGACAAAATTTCGAAACTATTTAGCCAGGGTATTTTTTGGTGGTTGTAGATTTTGTGGGTCAAAGTTTGAAAAAATGAATTTTTTCAATTTTTTGATCATATTTCATAATTGTTTTTATAGTATATTATACAATATGATGAAAATAATGGTATCCTTAGAAAGTCAATTTAATGGCGAGAAAAACTGAATATAATATGTGTGGGTTCCATAAACGAGTAAGAGGAAAATTAGAGCTAAATACAAACAGCGCAGAAATGTAAAAACAGCAAGGGTCCTTTTTGACTGACAATGGTACTAGCCGGCAATATTTGGGTGCACTGACCCGTGTACCGGATGCATAGAGGGCAGCCATCAGAATTGAGTGGAGCCACTTACTGAACCTCACGATGGCCCCCCCCCGTAAACTTCCTCAATCCGTAACAGCTTTTTGCCCCTTCCCAAACAAAAAAAGGACATAAGATAGTTCCACAGCAATAAAACTCACAGTAATGTGTGGTGTTTATGAGCGCATCTGTCACGTCTGGGGCTCAGAAGGGGCCCCGGGACCCGGCGGCGCCATCGACAAGCCGGGTGCCAGGAGTTGTGCTGGTTTCCGGAGCTCGCAGGCTGGTCAGGAGGTGGGGTGCAAGGAGTTGCGCCGGCTTCTGGAGCTCGCAGGCTGGTCAGGAGGTGGGGCGCGGCATGATGATGCGCGCCTGCCGGGTTTAAATACAGACAGCGTGATCCGGCTCATCGCCCTGTCGTGGAGTTTGCTTCCCTCAATGCTGAGTGTCTCCTCGCGATTCACTACTTGGTTGATTTTTCAGTCTCCATTGTTACCTGGTTTGTATTAGAACCACTCCCGTGTACCAGTCCTTGGCTAATCCTTGACCACTCTAACTCTGAATGATTTTTGGCTTATATGATAGATACCCCTTGTGTACCGGTTTGGCTATCCCTGACCATTCTAACACTGATCGATTTGGGCTTGTGTTAGAATGCGTCCTTGTATACCGTCTAGCCTATTTCAGGTTTACCCTGTCCTGTGTGTTGGTCAAACATTTTCCACTCATTGTTGGTTGAAATTTCCCACTCATTGTTGGTCAAATATTTCCCACTCATTGTTGGTCAAACATTTCCCCCTCATTGGTGATAAAACATTTCCCATGGCTACAAATCGCATTTAAATGAGCAAAAGCGGTAAAAATGAGCTCAGCGCACAGCAGTGAAATGGCTCAGCAGTGAAAAGGTTAAAAACCTTTTGTTTAAAAAAAATTTATTCATTGTTTCCTGTCCCCCTGGGCAGTACCCGGACCCCCATACACCTTTTATGGCCAATATCTTGCATATATGCCATCTTGGAGGGGACCTTAATTTTCAAACGTTTGAGCCCCATTGACTTGCATTGTGTTCTCATTGTGTTCGAGTTCGCAGTCAAACTTTTTCGGGTGTTCGCGTTCGAATGCAAACTGAACACGGGGGTGTTCGGCCCATCACTAATATATATAGATGTATATATATACAATTAGGTCCATATATATTTGAACACAGGCCCAATTTTCATACTTTTGGCTCTGTATGCCACCTGAACAAAATTAAAATGAAACAATCCAAATAAATTTGAAGTGCAGACTTTCAGCTTTAATTCAAGGGGTTGAACATAAATATCAGTTACAGTTACAGGCATTTATACAGCGCTAGCATATTCCGTAGCACTTTAGAAAGGGGAGCACAAACAGGAGACGTACATGATACATGAGGAAAAGACAACCTTGCCCATAGGATAACTGTCCAGGTAATGCAGAACTTTAACCAAGTGCTACTCAGCCAGACATCCCGTGAGCTTACAATCTAAGGGACGGGGTAAGTGAAACAAATGGGAGCAGAGGGAAGGTGAAGTCGGTGGCCAGAAAGAATATAGCAGGGATTGCATGGGAATGATCAGAAGCTTGGGCTTAGTAAGAGTAATTAGAGAGAGAAGTGGAGACAGCTGGAAAGGAGACCTAAAATTAGGGACCGGGCCTAAGTGGTCAGGTGGGTATGACAGCAGAGGGAAGAGATGCAGTTCAGTCTGTGTGTGTATGCTGTGAAGTAAGAATGAAGTTTGGTAAAAGTGTCCAGATTGTTAACCATTTAAGTATAAATTTTAGGAACGGCAACCATTTTTATATACAGTCCACCCCATTTTCAGGGGCTCAATTGTAATTGGACAAATTAAACTAATCATAAATAAAATGTTCATTTTTAATATTTTGTTGAGAATCTTTACTGGCAATGACTGCCTAATGTCTGGAACTCGTTGCCATTACCAAAGACCCGGTATCCTCCTTTCTGATGCTTTGCCAGGCTCTAACTGCAGTTGTTTTCAGTTGTTCTTTGTTTGTGGGTCTTTCTGCCTTTAGTTTTAGCTTCAGCAAGTGAAATGCATGCTCAATTGGGTTGAGATCAGGTGATTGACTCAGCCATTGCAGAATATTCCACTTCTTTTCCTTCAAAAACTAATGGGTTGCTTTTGCAATGTGTTTTGGATCGCTGTCCATCTTTACTGTGAAGCACCGTCCAATCATCTTTGCTGATTTGGCTGAATCTGGGCTGACAGTATATCTCTAAACATTGCTGAATTCATCCGGCTGCTTCTGTCTTCTGTCACATCATCAATAAATACCAATGACCCAGTGCCACTGGAAGCCATGCATGCCCATGCCATCAAACTGCCTCCACCATGTTTTACAGATGACGCTGTGTGCTTTGGATCATGAGCTGTTCCAAGCCTCCTCCACACTTTTTTCTTCCCGTCTTTCTTGTATAGATTAATTTTAAGGGGTTATTCAGAGAGCATCGAAATGTCAATTAAGCATTCACCGCAGGACCCCCGAAGTGTAGGGAAAAGCTGCAGAACGGTTCCAAAAAAAATTGCTGAAAAATCGCCAAAAATCCGCCAATAACCCGCCGACACGATCTGAAAAATTCAGATCACTTTGAAACATCCCAGAAAACCCACAAACCATACCTGATGATCTGCCGCAAACCCGCTGAACACGTCTGAAAAAAAGCCGATGATCCACCGAACATAGCACCAACCAGCCGCCAGAAAAAACCGACAAGCCAATGAATGGGGTAAAAAAACAAAACAAAAACAAAGCAATTGAAACTTTCAAAATTTGAAACGCTGTTTGCAAAAAAAACTGCTCTACGAAAATGTCTGGAATTAGCATATAAAGTCCTATGAATAATAATTAAAAGGTCTGTTACAGAATAAAAACACTTCCTTGCGAAGGACGTGCTCAGCTCACCGAAGATGCACTGGGCGTGTCTTCACTTCGCACCAGGCGAAATTACGTCTGTTTCAGGTACACCCCCACGCCAGAGCATGGGGGAGTGCCTGAAGGGGAGGGGAGAGGAGGGTCCTTAGTACCCCTCTCCCATCCCATCGTTAATGGCAACAACAAAAAAGGCAGGCACCACTGGAAAGGGTACAGTCTGCTCTTCGCAGTGATGCCTGCATTTAACCCCATATGTGCTGGATCGCGATTCAGCGCCAATTGGTGCCGGATCGTGGTCCTCTCCCAGATGTAGCTGTCATCTTGGATGTCAGCCAAGCCTCTGGGATCTCCCCTCGCCCACTGAAGTCATCGCACTGAATGCAATGAAGTCAGTTTGGGAGTTAACTCCAAGCTGCCACCTATGAAGGAGATAGGGGGTCATAAGGATCCCTGCATCTGCCGGTCGGTGGCAGCTAGAGGGTCATGTTCGGTATCATTAGAATGGCCAGAGCATGGCCTTTTCAGTGATACCAAACTTGGTTTGGTGTAAAATAAATTTTTTAAAAGATTTTTAGATAAATAAAAATAGAATTTTTTTAATTATTTAATTTATTAATGCAGCACTATTGTTCATTTTCAAATTATAATGTGACACAATGATGCTGCACTAATGAATTATTTTTTTCAGTTTTAGCTAAAATCGCATATCTTGTCGACAAAATACAGTACCGGTTTCCCATTTTGTAATATTTTTAACAGGTGTACCCTATAGAATATATAACCACAAAGGCTTGCATAATAAAATGTGAAAAAAATACTTTATATGCTGTAGATGATTGAAAATTTACTGAAAATTCACGTTTTTTTTAAATTTTTTGGTATAGAATTCTGGCAGGACATGACTTATACATATAATAATGATATATGAGGAATCTGTCAAGTCTGCCGTAAAAAAGGATATATAATTTGTCTGGGTCGTATAATGACACATGACTTCAAATCGCATTTAAACATGATGAGCAAAACCAGTAAAAACGAGCTCAGCACACATAGGTGAAATGGCTCAGCAGTGAAGGGATTAAAAAAAATCCAGAAAAACACCTAAAAAAAATTCCAAAAAAAATAATTAAAGAGACTATTTGCTGCAGATTTAAATAGTATATGGTTTAAAAGATATTGAATAAAAACAGGAATATTTTAACATTGAAACCTATGGGATTCTGATGATTAAAGATGTCAAATGAAACCACCGAACATCAGGGCATTTCACTGCTGTTCGGTGTTCTCTAAATAGATTAACAATTGCTTCTCTATGGGGGATTTAGCTGTCTTCAAACAGGCACCGTACTTGCTGGCAGTTCGCCAAAATTTGGTGAACTGCCTGCTCTCAGCATAGCCAAATGGCACCGAAATGTCACCGTACGGGGAAATTCACTGTTCAGTGAAATTTCGGGGCCAGATCGTCTCTCTCTGAATAACCCCTTAAGTGTTAACAATGCAACCCATGTTTTAAATAAAGGTTATGATAACATTGTTTTCAATCAAAACTGCTTGGTATCTAAATAGTTATATGTGCTATCCTAAATGAAACAGGTGCCAAGATTAAGTTATATATGCCCTCTGGAGTGAATGAATGGAACATTTGAAAGTTAATGAGCCTTGATTATACATAATAGAATACTGCAGAGGTTGTGAGCTACTGTTAGATATAGACATTCAGCTAAAGCAATTAGTTTTTCAAATGCTTAGATATGCAGATTATTTCACCTTTAAAATTTTTCTTCTGTGCTTGACCCATTTTGTGAATAGATATATGTTTGAAAAACATGCTATCCTAAATTTAGTCAAAAAAATCCAATTATTCTGCACAAAAATAAACCCAACTGATAACAATTCTGTTTTCTTTAATCATAACTTATTAAACTTTAGCTCTGTTATTTATCGTCATTGCAGCCAATGGCCAATTAAGAGTGCTTTTGGAAGAAGCAATAACTCATCACAGTGTACATACCTTACCTAATATACCTTATTGTCTGTGTTTTCAAACACACATTCCTCCACAAACACATGCACGTACATGTAAGGAAAATTATGGTAATTTGTAGAGACAACACATTGCAAAAACTGAATTTGTAATGCAATACATCTAAAAAAAATATTAACCACACTGAAAGCAATCTCAGAACACATTAAAAAGTGTATCAGTTAGGAAAGGTAGAGGGGTGTTTATATAGTCCGAGATCTGGTAGGAGGGGGAACTGAGGTTAGCTAAAGAAAGCAGGTCTCCTTTATGTGCCTTGTATTCCAGATACCCCTAGGATTCAACAGTCAGTAGTGCTAGCAAAGTATAACTGTCAACAATACTACTGCTGTCTTCATTATTTGTATATAGAGAGGGAATAACATTAGAGAATATTTAGTGCAAACAGGTACAGGTTGACCAACAGGCACACCAGGCATTTAGCCAGTAGGGTGGTTGAAGTGAGAGCCAGTTAGTTGGAGTGCTGGTTAGCCAGCCTAAAGGGACTGATTGACCAGTTAATGAGGGTGCTGCATGCAAGGTAGGTGTCTACAGGGGGAGAGCAGGCTACAGGTACATTTACTTTTTTTTATTTATTCAAGCATATGAATCCGTACAAGTATAACAGTGCAACAAGTATACGTATACATAAGTAGCAGTCAAAAGTATATCAACATTCAGAATCTGTAAAGAGCCTAAAGGCTAAAACGTCCATAGCCATTGTCCCAGGCATAAATATTAAAGCAGGTGGTGGACGAGAATAAAGCTGGGAAACACAACAAAAAGTCCCCCTTTACGGCTGCTGAGTCAGGCGGGCAAAGACATATACAGTCTACATGGGGGTGATCAGTGAGGAAAGGCATTTGGGGAAGGGAGGGGAGGAGAAGAAAAAAAAAAAAAAAAAAAAGGGGGGGGAAATAGATAGGAACAGTGGGTGGGTAGAAATGCAGAGAGGAAAGAGTACACAAAGAAATTAGTTAGAGAATAGTAAGAAAGGATAGTAGGGCTCACCGAGAGGGGAGGGGCCAGCACCCCACCCCATGAAGTCCACATGAGGGGAACCCTAAACCCGTAATGCGCGTCCCTCAGGAGAGGACACGTAATCCTGCCAATGGAACCACTTCCGTAGATGCTGCGGTGTCCGACCCTTCGCCGACGCCAGCAGGCTTTCATGTATTCTAAGCTCCTCCACTCGGGTGACCCAGTCCACACCCCTCGGCCTTGACCCATTCGCCCAGTGCAGAGCCACAAGAGACCTAGCAGTAAGCAACAGCGGCAGGAGCACCGATCTGCGTAGTGCGGTAGTAGACAGGGGGATCTGCAGTAGCAGGAAGACCCGTATCGTGAGGGGAAGGTCAACATCAGTAACCCTCAGGATAACCTCCCGTACCTGTGCCCAGAAAGGCTGAAGTATCGCGCAGGACCACCACATGTGTAGGTAATCCCCTTCCTCTGCGTCGCAGCGCCAGCAGGAAGAGGAGAGACTAAGCCCCATTTGAAAGCGCAGCACCGGAGTGCAATACCAGAGCGTCACAATCTTATAGGCCTGTTCCTGCAGTCGGGTTTGCTGTGAACCTCTATGGATCAATTCGTATGTTTTGACCCAACTCTCCTCATCAATCATTTCATCCAATAATTCCTCCCATCGCGCCTCAAAGGGTGGTGGGTCTGGAGCGACAGGGCTCATCAGCATCTTGTATAGAGTGGAGATGCCGTGACTCGGAGCTGCAGAAGCTAGACATAATTTCTCAAAGGGGCCAGTATCCCGGAGAATACGATGCGTTCCCGGTAGGGAGCGTAGATAGTGTAAAACCTGTGCGAGGTTGAATCGCTCCAGGAACGTCGGGGGTGGTGTCCCCGCGGTGCGATCCCACGGTGGAGTGTATTGTGCATCAAGAATTAAGGCAGCCGCCCTTGGCTTATTTGGTGTCGGCAGTCTTGCCCTGAAGGACTGAGTTAGCGTAGTGCTGAAGGCAGGGTTGTCCGCCAATGGGAGTAACGGCGATGGGAATGTGGACAGCTGGTATCTCGAGGTGGCCGTGTCCCATATCCGCATTGTGGCCACAACGGTCGGATGGGCCCTTACTTCCCCCGGCCTACTCGCAGCAGCTATCCATGGGAGAGACCAAAGGCGCACCGAGGTAAACGAGTCCTCCAAATCTGCCCAGAGCGCCCCCTCCCCCCAGTGGACCACTCAATAATACGTAGTAGATGGGTCGCGATATAGTACCTGTGGGGATCTGGCAAGGCCACACCACCATCAGACTTCGCCCGAACCAGGACGGTCCATCGCACCCTCGGGCGAGAGGCCCGCCAGACGAACCGCAAGAAAGCCGACCTAATGAGAGCTAAAAATGAGGTCGGAATTCGGATCGGTAGGGTCTGGAACAAATACAGGAGTCGGGGTAAGACGTTCATTTTCAAAACGCTAATCCTCCCAAACCACGAGATATGCATCTTGCTCCAAGTAAGTAGCTCTGCCGTCAAGGTCCTCCACAGTGGGGGAAAGTTGTCCTCAAAAAGCGTGTCTAGTCGGGCTGGAAGTCTAATCCCCAGGTACGACATTGCCCCCTCACACCAGTACAGGTACATTTACAGTGTGCTGCCAGCTGATTTGAGCCCAGATGCAGCCTGAGAAAAAGTAACTTTCGCACCACTCTGTCCGTGAGTAACACTTCCATTTCTCACCCTTCCTGTTTTAACACTAGAGTATAACTCTAATATTGTCATGGAACGGATTACTCTGATATTCACATATGTACAATCTGCACTCTGTTTACCTGGCTTGTAGATGTTTGTTTTGGGGGCTTTTTGGTTTTTGCCTTTTTTTGTGAATGATTGTAAATACTAATTTGTAAATGCACTGCTTATTTCTACCATTGTAGGAATTGAAATTCCCAGAGTAAGTTAATTCTAGTATTGGGGGCAGAGAAGCATAACTGATCTATAGGTATCTTTAGTTGACTGTAGTTCGACTGGGTGAAATGCATCAGCCATTTTGCAGTCCTATATTAGGTGCCAGCATTGGTGATGCATACGGAATGACAACTCTCTTTAAAGCTCTTCAATGTGTTTTAATATGTATCACCGTTCTCTCTTTGAAAATACAGTAGTGTTTAACTTCACAAACTATGGTGGAGTAAGCAGGGCTGTCATCAAAAATCACAAGGCTCCTTACTGGACCACTGGTTGGGCCCCTTCCCTCGGCAGACCATTCCAGCAAGCCGATTAAAAATAAAGAAAATTGCCTCCTTTCCTGCTTACCTTATTTTACAAGGAGTGGGGTAAATCCCCCAATGGTCCAGCAAGGGGATAAAGTGTGGGAGAGCATTCATTCTGCACCTCTACCTGGAGCAGACCATACTAATTGATCCCTCCATGATGAGCCAGAGTGCTCTTATTTAGTCACAGATGCCCCGGCCCACTGGGAAACTTATTAGTATCTTGGGTTTGGTAAGGGTTGGGGCCCAGTGCAGTCATTGGGCCCCTGAATATATCATGAGCTGTCACCCCCTGATGGCTGCCCTGGGAGTATGTCCAACATCCAATGAATTCACAGAAGTTTGCTGTACCTTTCACCATTTCCACTGTACTTTCAGCTGAAGCTATTCAGCATCATTCTAAGTATAGTTTATACCAGTGTTTCTCAAACCCCTCCTCGGGACCCCCAACCAGGCCAGATTTTGCAGATAGCTGAAGCACAGCACAGGTGATATGATTTGCTGATCAGTGATTACAGGATTCAAGGTGATCTGCAAAATCTGGCCTGGCTGAGGGTCCCGAGAACAGGTTTGAGATCCATTGCTCTAGACTAGGGGTCAGCAACCTTGGCTCCCTGATGTTTTGAGAACTACATTTCTTATGTGGTTCTGTCACCCATTAGGCTGACTGAGCCATATGGGAAATGTACCGTATTTTTCGCTCCATAAGACGCACCTGACCATAAGACGCACCTAGTTTTTAGAGGAGGAAAACAGGAAAATAAATATTCTGAAATCAAATAGTGTAATAATGGATATTGGCCCAGCTCATGGATACTGTCCCCCAGCTCATGGATACTGCCCCCAGCTCATGGATACTGTCCCCCAGATCATGGATACTGTCCCCCAGCTCATGGATAATGCCCCCCAGCTCATGGATACTGTCCCCCAGCTCATGGATAATGCCCCCCAGATCATTGATACTGTCCCCCAGCTCATGGATACTGTCCCCCAGCTCATGGATAATGCCCCCAGCTCATGGATACTGTCCCCCAGCTCATGGATACTGTCCCCAGCTCATGGATACTATCCCCCAGCTCATGGATATGCCCCCCAGCTTATGGATATGCCCCCCAGTTTATGGATATGCCCCAGCACATGGATTTGCCCCCAACTTATGGATATGCCCCAGCTCATGGATATTGCCCCAACACATGGATATGCCCCAGCAGTTCATGGATATGCCCCAGCTCGCTCATGGATATGCCCCAGATCGCTCATGGATATGCCCCAGCAGCTCATGGATATGCCCCAGCAGCTCATGGAGTTGCCCCAGCAGCTCATGGATATGCCCCAGCAGCTCATGGATATGCCCCAGCTCGCTCATGGAATTGCCCCAGCTCGCTCATGGATATGCCCCAGCTCGCTCATGGAATTGCCCCAGCTCGCTCATGGATATGCCCCAGCTCGCTCATGGATATGCCCCAGCTCGCTCATGGATATGCCCCAACAGCTCATGGATATGCCCCAGCTCACCTGCCGCCGCCGCGTTAGGCTCCCTCTGAGCGTGCGTCCGGCGGCAAGGAGCTTGGGCACTCGCCCGGGGGAGCCACGTGACCGCGATCCCGCGAGACCGCGGTCACGTGGCTCCCCCGGCGAGTGCCCAAGCTCCTTGCCGCCAGACGCACGCTCAGAGGGAGCCTAACGCGGCGGCGGCAGGTGAGCTGGGGCATATTATGGGGCATTCGCTCCATAAGACGCACCCACTTTTCCCCCCACTTTTTGGGGGTAGAAAAGTGCGTCTTATGGAGCGAAAAATACGGTAGTTCCCAAAACATCAAGGAGCCAAGGTTGCTGACCCCAGCTCTAGACAATGCCCTATTACTGTTATGTGCTGTCTTTATAAACACAAGTAAAGTCACAGATGGCTTAACGTTCATGTAATCTTTTCACATTTTTGGCATGCTGACCCAATGTTCCAAAGTATTGGAGACAAAATGGTCTATAACAGGTGCAACTGTCATTCCTAATACAATTTTTATAGGTGAGAGATGTCCAGGTTATATTTGTACATGTGATTTCCTTTTCTTTTATCTTCATTATTGACTACAATCAGTATGTGTTTGTATATATTCAGAATGCAATGTATACGTGATCAATTTTTTTGCTTCCTATGTTATGTTCGCTGTGCATGGCCATCTGTTGTATTCATTTACACTTTGTTTTCATTAAATCTTCATTTACTTTTCAGCATTCCAGTAGTTATTTTTTAATGTGTATCTGCTTATAAATATGTACTCACGAACACCTGGTCACAAAAATATAAAATAATCTATTGCCTATGACAAAACATAACCATACCTATTTTTCAGCGTAGTGTTGTTGTGCAGTGTTTAAGAAACTGTGAAGTATTTCATGTAAAAAACACAACACAGAACAGTTAATTTCTTCCACAAACTGCTTTTTTATGCTGCTATTTACATGTAAGTGGAAAGTAGGATGCATTACTTAATGAGTTATATACTTGCTGACATTGTTGAACAACCTAAATCCATTATAGAAGAATATATACACAGCTGTAGTAAAACCTCATCTGTAAGGTCATACGTAACCCCTTCACTACCAAACTATTTTTATCACAACATTTATTTGAAACATGGGATGCAAAGTTAACAATGAAATATAGGGTAAAATAGAAATTCTGCACAGAGATTATTGTTCTGAGATACTTAAAATTTTTAATTATCTCATATGGGGTGGGAATGCGGGTATGTCTCCGTTTTGTGGTCTGCAATATTTGCGTTACTCTCATATGCACTTGGACATCAGATAGTTCACAACCCAATGTTGGCTTTACTAAATTGCCCATCAAGACGTTATGGGCTGAATCGCTCCTCTCTTAAACTGGTTCACAGAGTTTGCACAGCTACAGGCATATGTATTGCGCGCTCGTGGAAACTAGATCTTCCACCTATATCTAAGATTGAGGCAAAGGTGCGGTATGTTTATAGGATGGAATATCTGACAGCCCGTTTACATGATACTGTCTCACAGGGCATTAAGATTTGGGAGCTGTGGCTCGTGATACAGACAGTACCATGTTAGCAGACATACACCTGAACGAGAGACTTTGATATTTTTATTTTTTTTATTTTTTTTCTGTGTGTAAGGTTATTACTTTATATTTGATATATATCTTAATTTTAGGGAAAATATTGATTAGTTCAGCATGTTATCGATGGATATTTTATATCTGCTTATTTGATGTAATGATCGGTTTTGTATGTTTCTCTATATAAATTTGTAGCTGTTTATATCAAAAAACAATAAAATTGTATTCAATTTTTTTTTAACCCCTTAGTGACCGGGCGGTTTTACACAAATCCGTCCGTTCGTGACCGCTGCTGTTTTTACGTTTCTGCGCTCTTAGTGTTTACGTCAAATTTTCCTCTTACTCGTTTATGTAACCCACACATATTTTACACTGTTTTTCTCGTCACTAAATGGACTTTATAAAAATAAAATTTTTTTCATCATTTCATATAATTTACTATAAAAAATATTGTGAAATATGACACAAAAATTGAAAAAACACCACTTTTTCGAACTTTGACCCCCAAAATTTCTTATGTATCAACAACCGTCAAAAAAAATTAATTCCTTGGTAGTTTCTAAATTTAGTACTGAGTTTAGCAATACCCAATGTTTACATATTCCTCGCTTTTTTCCTAATTTTATGCAACAATAAGTGCAAGTAGCACTTTGCTATTTCCAAAGAGTTTATTTTCAAAACTAGTGCTAGTGACATTGTAACACTGATATCTGTCACTAATTCCTGAATAACCCTCCACATATACATATTTTTTTAAAGTACACAAATCAAGGTATTAAACTTGGGGTATTTTGACTCTTTCCATGCAAACCATTTTACCACAAATCTATGCCAAAGTTTGAGGAAAAAAAAAAATTTGGTGATTTTTTTTTTTTGAACGCAATTTAAGAATACATGTACTGTGAACTTTAAGGTTTACTGCCAAAAAGCACCCCAAAATATGTTCAGCAACATCTTCTGAGTAAATTGATACCACCCAAGTATAGGTATGTCGGGTCATTTGGGGGCTAAAAGGCCTTATTTGGGGGGTGCACATTTCAGTTTTCCAACTTGGAATTTTCACATTTCGTCATCATGCACCCATGTCCTATTTGGGACATTTTTGAAGCCGGCCAAGTAATTTACCCCCATCAAAATACCATATATTTTTAGAAAGGGCACACCCTGGGGTGCTTCAAAGAGTTGTATTTTAACACTTTCCATGCACTAGCTCTATGTCAAACTTTCAGGTAGTCACTTTTTGTGTTATTTTTTCACACACATTGTACTTTAGGCATGAATTGTCAAATCCAGTTATGGGTTACTGCCAAAAAACACCCCAAAATATGTTCAGCAACATCTTCTGAGTAAATTGATACCACCCATTTATAGGTATGTCGGGTCATTTGGGGGCTAATAGGCTTATTTGGGGGGTGCGCATTTCAGTTTTCCAACTTGGAATTTTCACATTTCGTCATCATGCACCCATGTCCTATTTGGGACATTTTTGAAGCCGGCCAAAGTAATTTACCCCCATCAAACCATATATTTTTAGAAAGGGCACACCCTGGGGTGCTTCAAAGAGTTGTTTTTAACACTTTCCATGCACTAGCTCTATGTCAAACTTTCAGGTAGTCACTTTTTGTGTTATTTTTTCACACACATTGTACTTTAGGCATGAATTGTCAAATCCAGTTATGGGTTACTGCCAAAAAACACCCCAAAAATGTTCAGCAACATCTTCTGAGTAAATTGATACCACCCATGTATAGGTATGTCGGGTCATTTGGGGGCTAATAGGCCTTATTTGGGGGGTGCGCATTTCAGTTTTCCAACTTGGATTTTCACATTTCGTCATCATGCACCCATGTCCTATTTGGGACTTTTTTGAAGCCGGCCAAAGTAATTTACCCCCATCAAACCATATATTTTTAGAAAGGGCACACCCTGGGGTGCTTCAAAGAGTTGTATTTTAACACTTTCCATGCACTAGCTCTATGTCAAACTTTCAGGTAGTCACTTTTTGTGTTATTTTTTCACACATTGTACTTTAGGCATGAATTGTCAAATCCAGTTATGGTTACTGCCAAAAAACACCCCAAAATATGTTCAGCAACATCTTCTGAGTAAATTGATACCACCCATGTATAGGTATGTCGGGTCATTTGGGGGCTAATAGGCCTTATTTGGGGGGTGCGCATTTCAGTTTTCCAACTTGGAATTTTCACATTTCGTCATCATGCACCCATGTCCTATTTGGGACATTTTTGAAGCCGGCCAAAGTAATTTACCCCCATCAAACCATATATTTTTAGAAAGGGCACACCCTAGGGTGCTTCAAAGAGTTGTATTTTAACACTTTCCATGCACTAGCTCTATGTCAAACTTTCAGGTAGTCACTTTTTGTGTTATTTTTTCACACACATTGTACTTTAGGCATGAATTGTCAAATCCAGTTATGGGTTACTGCCAAAAAACACCCCAAAATATGTTCAGCAACATCTTCTGAGTAAATTGATACCACCCATGTATAGAGGTATGTCTGGGTCATTTGGGGGCTAATAGGCCTTACATTGGGGGGTGCGCATTTCAGTTTTCCAACTTGGAATTTTCACATTTCGTCATCATGCACCCATATCCTATTTGGGACATTTTTGAAGCCCCAAAGTAATTTACCCCCATCAAACATATATTTTTAGAGGGGCACACCCTAGGTGCTTCAAAGAGTTGTATTTTAACACTTTCCATGCACTAGCTCCTATGTCAAACTTTCAGGTAGTCACTTTTTGTGTTATTTTTTCACACATTGTACTTTAGGCTGTGAATTGTCAAATCCAGTTATGGGTTACTGCCAAAAAACACCCCAAAATATGTTCAGCAACATCTTCTGAGTAAATTGATACCACCCATATTAGATTTGTTCAGTTGTTTTTGGGGTGCTACGCCAATCTTTGACATGTGCTTGTCAATTTTCTAATTTGACATACAGTATCTTCTTTGCTTATCTTTTTTTAGGGGCCTTTTTACATACCCCAGTTTTTATGAAGTGCATATATTTGGTTATGCAACACCCCAAAGTATTGTAAATGGAGTGTTTTTATGCTATGGATGCATCCGTGTGCTCCAAAACATTGGATACAGTTTGGTGGTCATTTTTCATTTTCACACCCACATCTCAGTTTTTGGACTGTGATTTAGGAGACACTGTTGTTTGTTACTGCATGAAAACTCTCCAGGTTGTTTTCTGCAAGGTCTCCTGAGTACACCCATGCCCCCCATGCATAGGTTTGCCAGGATTTTGGGAAGGTTCAATACAATTTTTATGACTTTGTCATTGGAGTTGAAATTGAGATTATTTCTTCAGCTAGGCCTATCTTTGGTTTTGGGTCTACCGCATACCCCAGTTTGAATTATTGCCAGAAAATTGTTTATGTTTGTTATGTTGACACCAAAAAGGTATTGCATATGGAGTGCTTTATGCCATGGATGCAACGGTTTTAGCCCAAAACATTTGAGAAGGTGTGTGTGTAATTTGGTCAATTTTCATTTTTACCCCCACAGTAGTTTTGGACTGTGATTAGGAGACACTGTTGTTTGTTACTGCATGAAAACTCTCCAGGTTGTTTTCTGCAAGGTCTCCTGAGTACACCCATGCCCCCCATGCATAGGTTTGCCAGGATTTTGGAAGGTTCAAATACAATTTTTATGACTTTGTCATTGGAGTTGAAATTGAGATTATTTCTTCAGCTAGGCCTATCTTTGGTTTTGGTCTACCGCATACCCCAGTTTGAATTATTGCCAGAAAATTGTTTATGTTTGTTATGTTGACACCCCAAGGTATTGCATATGGAGTGCTTTGATGCCATGGATGCAACGGTTTTAGCCCAAAACGTTTGAGAAGGTGTGTGGTGTAATTTTTCAATTTTCAGATTTTTACGCCCACAGTAGTTTTGGACTGTGATTTAGGAGACACTGTTGTTTGTTACTGCATGAAAACTCTCCAGGTTGTTTTCTGCAAGATCTCCTGAGTACACCCATGCCCCCCATGCATAGGTTTGCCAGGATTTTGGGAAGGTTCAAATACAATTTTTATGACTTTGTCATTAGAGTTGAAATTGAGATTATTTCTTCAGCTAGGCCTATCTTTGGTTTTGGGTCTACCGCATACCCCAGTTGAATTATTGCCAGAAAATTGTTTATGTTTGTTATGTTGACACCCCAAGTATTGCATATGGAGTGCTTTGATGCCATGGATGCAACGGTTTTAGCCCAAAACATTTGAGAAGGTGTTGTGGTGTAATTTTTCAATTTTCAGATTTTTACGCCCACAGTAGTTTTGGACTGTGATTTAGGAGACACTGTTGTTTGTTACTGCATGAAAACTCTCCAGGTTGTTTTCTGCAAGGTCTCCTGAGTACACCCATGCCCCCCATGCATAGGTTTGCCAGGATTTTGGAAGGTTCAAATACAATTTTTATGACTTTGTCATTGGAGTTGAAATTGAGATTATTTCTTCAGCTAGGCCTATCTTTGGTTTTGGGTCTACCGCATACCCCAGTTTGAATTATTGCCAGAA
This sequence comes from Leptobrachium leishanense, assembly GCA_009667805.1. NCBI lineage: Eukaryota > Metazoa > Chordata > Amphibia > Anura > Megophryidae > Leptobrachium > Leptobrachium leishanense. Next base: position 347,897,743 of record CM019063.1, read on the forward strand.
AATTGTTTATGTTTGTTATGTTGACACCCCAAGGTATTGCATATGGAGTGCTTTGATGCCATGGATGCAACGGTTTTAGCCCAAAACATTTGAGAAGGTGCGTGGTGTAATTTTTTAATTTTCAGATTTTTACGCCCACAGTAGTTTTGGACTGTGATTTAGGAGACACTGTTGTTTGTTACTGCATGAAAACTCTCCAGGTTGTTTTCTGCAAGGTCTCCTGAGTACACCCATGCCCCCCATGCATAGGTTTGCCAGGATTTTGGGAAGGTTCAAATACAATTTTTATGACTTTGTCATTGGAGTTGAAATTGAGATTATTTCTTCAGCTAGGCCTATCTTTGGTTTTGGGTCTACCGCATACCCCAGTTTGTATTATTGCCAGAAAATTGTTTATGTTTGTTATGTTGACACCCCAAGGTATTGCATATGGAGTGCTTTGATGCCATGGATGCAACGGTTTTAGCCCAAAACATTTGAGAAGGTGTGTGGTGTAATTTTTCAATTTTCAGATTTTTACGCCCACAGTAGTTTTGGACTGTGATTTAGGAGACACTGTTGTTTGTTACTGCATGAAAACTCTCCAGGTTGTTTTCTGCAAGATCTCCTGAGTACACCCATGCCCCCCATGCATAGGTTTGCCAGGATTTTGGGAAGGTTCAAATACAATTTTTATGACTTTGTCATTAGAGTTGAAATTGAGATTATTTCTTCAGCTAGGCCTATCTTTGGTTTTGGGTCTACCGCATACCCCAGTTTGAATTATTGCCAGAAAATTGTTTATGTTTGTTATGTTGACACCCCAAGGTATTGCATATGGAGTGCTTTGATGCCATGGATGCAACGGTTTTAGCCCAAAACATTTGAGAAGGTGTGTGGTGTAATTTTTCAATTTTCAGATTTTTACGCCCACAGTAGTTTTGGACTGTGATTTAGGAGACACTGTTGTTTGTTACTGCATGAAAACTCTCCAGGTTGTTTTCTGCAAGGTCTCCTGAGTACACCCATGCCCCCCATGCATAGGTTTGCCAGGATTTTGGGAAGGTTCAAATACAATTTTTGACTTTGTCATTGGAGTTGAAATTGAGATTATTTCTTCAGCTAGGCCTATCTTTGGTTTTGGGTCTACCGCATACCCCAGTTTGAATTATTGCCAGAAAATTGTTTGTGTTTGTTATGTTGACACCCCAAGGTATTGCATATGGAGTGCTTTGATGCCATGGATGCAACGGTTTTAGCCCAAAACATTTGAGAAGGTGTGTGGTGTAATTTTTCAATTTTCAGATTTTTACGCCCACAGTAGTTTTGGACTGTGATTTAGGAGACACTGTTGTTTGTTACTGCATGAAAACTCTCCAGGTTGTTTTCTGCAAGATCTCCTGAGTACACCCATGCCCACCATGCATAGGTGTGCAAAGATTTTGGCAAAATACAGCACCAATTGTAGAACATAAAAATGTACGAATAAAATGTAAAAGTCTGGTGCCTGTCAAACTGGGGATGCTCTCTAGGGGGGCACAGGCTGTTGTCACTGAAGTGCATGAAACGCAAAAGGTTTTCATACCTTCTACGTGACATTGATTGGGGGTAAATGGGGGTAGAGCAGATGGGGCTACTGCTCCAGTAGGAGCGAATTGAGGGCTTCTTTATGATGCCCTCAGCATAGTAAGTGCCCAGAATTTCAGAAATTCTGGCACATCTAGCGGGGTCCATTGCTGCCTTGCCAAGTAGGAGTCTGGCTTCGCAGCACAATGCTGATGGGCATACAGATTTGATTGGGCCACGATGTGGCCCAACAAATCATCCCCCATAAACACCTGCAAAAACTGTGTGGCGGTAAATCCTGCAACATCAATATTGATGCCAGGATTTGCCGTGAAAGGAGGGATATCTGGCCTCTGGCGATGAGGCACTACCCACTCCTCAGCTGGAGCTGTGCGTCTCCTGCTGGCAGGTGGTGACCCAGGATCTGCATCAGAAACATCACTAGATACATCAGCCAGCGTAGATAATGTATCTAGCGACGTCTCTGAGCAATTAGCGGGGTCGAAATGAGGGTCTGAGTCTGACGCAGATGCCTCAGATTCTGACGCCAGGATGGCATATGCCTCCTCGGCGCTGTACACCCTCTCAGACATTATATATAATAGATTATAAAATTTTATAATTATTATATATATATAAGCGGATTGTTGGTTCTTAGAAGAACCGTTGGGTTTCACAAGAAAATACAAATAAACACCTAAATCTCTCTAAATCCCTCTAAACCTGCCTCAATTCTTCTAAATCTCCCTAAAATCTCTCTAAATCTGCCTCAATTTTTCTAATCTCACTAAATCTCACTAAAATCTCTAACCTGTCAAATCTGATCTCTCTCTCTCGCTCACAAAACACAAGTGAGGAGAGGGAGGGAGAATCAAAGAGGTCAGAGCCAATATTTACAAAATATTGACCTGACCTGACAAATTAGAAATTTTATTTTGATTTTTTCTAACTTCTGATTGGATGTTGCTAGCCTGCCTCTCTGATGAGGCAGGCTAGGAACATCCCACTCAGCCCCAAGATGACCCTGCCCTTAGAACCCTAACCCTACCCCTACCCCTAACCTACCCCTACCCTAACCCTACCCTAACCCTAACCCTAACCCTAACCCTACCCTAACCCTACCCTAACCCTAACCCTAACCCTAACCCTACCCTAACCCTACCCTAACCCTAACCCTAACCCTACCCCTAACCCTACCCTAACCCTACCCTAACCCTACCCCTAACCTAACCCTAACCCTACCCTAACCCTACCCTAACCCTAACCCTAACCCTACCCTAACCCTAACCCTAACCCTACCCTAACCCTAACCCTACCCCTACCCCTAACCGTCAGTTTATTTTATTTATTTTTATTTTTATTTTACTTTTTTTTTCACTTTTTTTTTACTTTTTTTTCCACTTTTTTTTACTTTTTTTTTCACTTTTTTTTCCACTTTTTTTTTACTTTTTTTTCACTTTTTTTTACACTTTTTTTTACTCTGCTGGGTGCCTTGATCCCTCGAGGCACCCAGCAGAGCACCTGATCACTGATGTGATCGTTTTTGTACTGAGTGCCACGATACCTCGTGGCACTCAGTACTTCCTGCCGCTACCGGAAGTGATCGCTCGGGGGAGCGATCACGGACGGACCGGCGGCAGGTAAGCATATTGCAAGGATGCCTCGATGTCGAGGCATCCTTGTAATATACTCAGAGCAGCTGGAAGCGATACCGATCGCTTCCAGCGCTCTCTAGAAGTGCCGGGCACCTCTCCGGTGAAACCGGATGTGATCGCTCCCGGGGAGCGATCACATGGTGCCCGGCACTTCTAACCGCCATTGCACGGCTGCCTGGACTCCCAGGCAGCCTGCAATGGCGTTTGAACTGCTGGAAGCGATCAGATCGCTTCCAGCGCTCAAAAAACGGCAGGACGTACCATGTACGCCAGCGGGTCTAAGAGAGACCCGCTGCAATGACGTACATGGTACGTCCAGGGTCCTTAAGGGGTTAAATAATGAAAATTCGCTCATTTTAACTTTTTCTTGCATTCGTTTATCCATTACAAAAGCAATGTTGGAATGAAAAATTCTGAAATCTAGATGCTGTCCTTTATCAGCATAGAGGCAGAAATGGCCTTTTTGTCAAATACTGCAACTGTGATAATGAGAGATAATAAAAATGTTCAGATCTCCTGCTTATGGGGATTTGTAATGATCATAGTGAGATTATTAGCAAATCAGCTGCCAAAAAAATACCAGCATAATATAAAAATATTATCTGTATGTGCATAATACCTGTTTATGTAAATTACAGTAGCACCTTGTTTCTGTGCTGTACATCGATTTTCAGTCATTATAACCCTCAGACTCTTATCCCTGTACTGCAGTGAGTGACATCAGAGCTCTTCCTGTATTCTGCCCTCTCCCTGGCTGCTATAATACAACAGCAATGTGTTTGAACTTTTTGCTACAGTGAGGTTTGGGGTGGCTATATGCAGCATCCTGTATCTCTCTGCAGGGTGCTTGGAGATAGATAAGATGGTGGAATTTGTTTCTCCACAGCGGGCACACTACACACTAATCGTGCTCTAAACAAATTGTGAAAATTGGGTTTTGATATGCTAATGAGCGCTTTTCAAAGTATTACAATGCAAAATCAAGATAACTCAACTTTGAGGTTAAAGTTGGTCATTTGGATTTTAGTTCTGAGAAACACTGGCAGCAGATTTTATTAAAAAGTGTCTTATTCTACGTAGCAATTTTTCCATGGCCACAAGATGGCGAGATTCCTGTAGGATACCCATCTAGTGCAAGGGCAGGCCATGTCGGCAGTTGTTCATTTCCAGTGTTCTCATTAACCTGCCTTTATTCCTTATAAATTGAAAATGTCCACCATTTCTGCTCGCTCACCACATAACTTTGAATCACGTATGTGGAATCCATCTTCATGATCAAATAGTGAAAGTGAAAAACTTCGTAATTTACCAGAAAGCACCGAGATACAAAGTATGAACATACTTTGCGAAAAAAACAGCTCAATCTATAATTATCTTTCACATTTTATTTAAACTATTTCAACTTTCAACTGTTCTTGCTGCTCTGATGATTTTCAAACATACACCCTTTTAAAAAAAATATGTAAAATTGTTCTTTCACCTTCTGACATTCTCTCATAGACATAAGAGGTCTTGTAGTTACCATGAATAGTGATGAGCCGAACACCCCCGTGTTCGGTTCGCATTCGAACTCGAACAATTTCAAAAGTTTGAGTTCGAACTCGAACACGAACCGAACTCAATGCAAGTCAATGGGACTCAAAAGTTCGATTTTTAGAGTGCCCTCCTAGAGGGCATATATGCTACATATTTGCCATAAAAGGTGTATGGGGGTCCGGGTAGTGCCCTGGGGGACAGGAAACAAGGACAAAAAGTTAAAAAAAAAAAAATTTCCAGTGAGTTTTCCATGAAATAAGGGTTAAAAATAAAAATGAAAAATGTCTTCAAATATCATGCCTAGGAGGACCCCATAACCTGCCAGTGAAGTGGTGGATTTGTAGGATGTACAGAAACATTTAAAAACAAAAAAATGACATTTCAAATTATGGTAAACGGTTTTCCTTTAATCTATTCATAAACAACTGCTTGGTGCGTCAGCCTGTATGAAAACACATTTTAGGACACACAGAACAAGTTTAGTGACTTTTTGGCTAAATTATGGTGAAACTTATGCAGGCTTTAGATGAAAGTAACAATAGGTGCTTTAAAATTGGGCCTTTAGTGTCGGCAACAGTGCCGTCACACATTAACCCCTCTGTGTGGTATTGTGGAAGAGTGCAGGGTTGGACCCTGCGGTCCTATATTAAAAAGATATGAATCTGGTAAAGGCGTCAGTGCACCCAAATATTGTGCCTTTGGTGGCAGCAAGTGCCTTCACACCGTAAGTAACCCCTCTGTGGTATTGTGGAAGAGTGCAGGGTTGGACCATGCGGTCCTATGTTAAAAAGATATGAATCTGGTAAAGGCGTCAGTGCACCCAAATATTGTGCCTTTGGTGGCAGCAAGTGCCTTCACACCGTTACCCCTTTGTGGTATTGTGGAAGAGTGCAGTGGTGGAGGTTTTGTGAACGCAGAAGAGATCCCCGATCTATTCAGTTACGTCAGCATCAGGTGATTGATAGCTGCTGATCCAGGACTGATTCATTTTTATAAATGTCAGCCGGTCTACAGAGTCGGTGGACAGACGCACTCTTTTGTCTGTGACAAAACCTCCAGCGGCACTGAACATCCTTTCAGAAAGCACGCTGTATGAAGGGCAACCTAGTAGCTGCATAGCATATTGGCTAAGTTCTTGCCAGTGATCCAATCTCAACACCCAGTAAGCCAGTGGATCATCTGCTGGAAAGGTATCCAGGTCTGCTCTTGCCCCTAGGTAGTCCTGCACCATACAGTGAAGACGCTGGCAATGGGTGCCTACATTTGACATCCCTGGGCATCGTGGACTAAAAAAATTGGAAAAGGCATCAGTCAAGCAGCCCCTTTCACCACTCTTCCTCTGATCAACCGCAGTCTCAGAAGCACCTGTGTCATCACTTGGTAACCTACCAGTGCCTGTAGAGGTGTTACACAAGTGTCGCTTTAGAGCATCCTCAAGTTTTTTCATCCTGTCCTCCCTCTGTGAGGGCAGGAGGATCTCTGCAACTTTACCCTTGTATCGTGGATCAATAAGGCTTGCCAACCAGTACTGATCCCTCTCCTTGATAGCACAAATTCTGGGGTCCTTTACCAGGCTTTGCAGGATAAGGGAGCCCATGCAGCGTAGGTTGGAGGTGGCATTAGCTTCCGAGTCTTCCTGGTCAATGAGGATGACCCCATCGTGCACTTCCTCCTCCCAGCCACGTACTAGTCCTTGGGTTTCTGGGCACACAAAACCCTCACTTGAGGAATCCCCACCTTCAATGCTCCCGCTACTTAAATATTCTTCCTCATCCTCCTCCTGTCTGATCTGGGGAGGACCCGCTGGAATGCTGTCTGCAGAAAGACTGGGGCCTTGAGAGCTAGGGAAGGCTAGCCCCCACTACTTAAATATTCAATGCCCCCACTACTTAAATATTCCTCCTCCTCCTCATCCTCCTCCTTTCTGATCTGAGGACCCGAAGGAATGCTGTCTGCATAAAGACTGGGTCCTTGAGAGCTTGGGAAGGCCTCCTCTTCCTCCTGCTGCTCTGCCTCTAGCGCCACATCTTAATTCCCCGCAGAGTGCGCTCCAGCAGGAACACTAAAGGAATTATGTCACTGATGCATGCACTGTCCCTGCTCACCATCCTCGTTGCCTCCTCAAATGGCAACAGTACATCCTTGATCATCAGCCACTGCAGGTGGGGAAAAAAAACAAGTTGACCTGAACCTGTCCTTGTGCCATCCTCACACATGTACTCATTGATGGCCCTCTGCTGCTTGTGCAGACACTGCAGCATTGCTAATGTCGAGTTCCACCTGGTGGGCATGTCACAGATCAGATGTTTGTGGGAAGGTGGAATTCTCTTTGAATTTCTGCCAGGCAAACACTTGCTGGGAATGACGGTCTGAAGTGGCTGCAGACTTTTCTGGCCTGGCTAAGAAGCTCTGCCAGCCCTGGGTACCTGGTTAGGAAACGCTGTACCACCAGATTTAGGACGTGTGCTAGGCATGGTACTGTAACGTTGGGGGCTTCCAGCCCTACCTGTGTGCTTGAGGACAGCAAGTCTGATGCTGCTCGCTGACCACTGCCTGGTTTAAATGGAGACAGGCAGGGAGGTGATTGCATGAGGTGTGGCTTGAGTGGGGGGCATGGCCTGGTGAAGGTATTCGAGCCCAGCTGTCCCGGCGTCTTCGAGCCCAGTGGTTCCAGTCCAGTCGCCGCAGAGCCGTGCCAAGGTCCCTGACCCACAGATCCGTGCTGTTGCCGCCATGACTAAGTCGCAGCAGAGCCATGCCGGGGTCACTGACCCGCAGATCCGTACCACTGGTGCCGTGTTCATGTTGCCGCAGTGCAGAGAGGACACTGTTGCTGTCCATTCCGCGTCCTGTACCAGGGGTAGGAGACGCAAAAGGACTGGTGCCAGTGTCTTCAAACCTGGACCCAGTTTTGGATCCCACCCTCATAGACGGGGGTGTCTTGAGGAGGATGACGACTCTGATTGGGACCTCAGGGGACTTTGGTGACTGGTGTACGCGAGGGCTCTACGTGCCTACAAGACCCATTGACTATTTTCTTGTCATTTTTCTTGTTGTCCTCTTTTGAGCATCCGGCGTCTGCTCGTGGAGAGGGGGGTACTGTAACGTTGGGGGCTTCCAGCCCTACCTGTGTGCTTGAGGACAGCAAGTCTGATGCTGCTCGCTGACCACTGCCTGGTTTAAATGGAGACAGGCAGGGAGGTGATTGCATGAGGTGTGGCTTGAGTGGGGGGCATGGCCTGGTGAAGGTCTTTATAAACCCTCAGTTAGTTTCAGAAGTTGCCAGATCGTGGTTATCCATCCTGAGCGCCTTGTACCTGACTGCTATATTGATTTAACCTGTTACTGACCTCTGCTTGTGTTCTGACCATTCTGCCTTCTGTTGCCCTAGACTATTTGCTTGTACTACGCTACTGCTCTGATACCGACCCGGCTATTCCATTTGACCATTCTGAACTCTGTATTCCTGATTCTGGCTCGGCTGACTCCTCTCCGTATTGTTAACCCTTTTCTGTCTAGCTAGTTTACCTGGCCAATTCTAAGGACCAGACAGATAGGGATCATTCACAGCTACACTGTTGGTAGCTTCTGGGTTTTGTGGAGTGTTGGGTGTTAAGTACTGCGTGGTGGGATCCGGGAACCGTGACATTACGATCTGGCTAATATGGATCCCGCAGATTTAACACAGCACTTGGCTACCTTTGTATCCAGACAGGATGAGCAGGATCATAGGATGGATCAGTTTGCCATTGCCTTACAAACTATCCTGAATCGTACTGCACACCTGGAACCAGTTGGGGTTGCACCCCCGCTTGATATACCTGTGTCCCCTGTCGTTCAGACATCCCAGGTACACATAATGAGGCAGCCAGTACATAGTGAGCGAGCAGTAATTCTAGAGGTGCTGGAGATCCTGAGAGGGGCTAACAAGCTCATTACTCAGCACCTGGATATCCTGTATGCAAGTTTGCTGCAACCTCCTAGGGACGTCTTCCCAAAGGAGCCTGTTCCAGTTCCAGTTAAAGGTTCCAGAGGACCCCTGACCCTGGAGGAAAGGGTATGGAGGAAGACTCAGGGCTTATGCTTTTATTGCGGTTCTTTCCTGCATAAAAGAATGGACTGTCAATTGCGCCCCCAGAAGTTACCCTCCATGTTCCAGCCTTACCAGGCCCCAGAGTCCACTGCCCTGCACGTCGCAGGATGTCCAAAATCCACTGCCCAACAGGGAGAGACCAGGTGTAATGCCCAGCAGTGGGAAGTCAAGAGTGCTGCCCTGCAGCATGAACAATCTAAGGTGGCTGCTCAGCAGCACAAAGAATTTGAGTCTGCTGTTTATCAGCTTCAAGTCCTGTCCATGTCTACTGTGCCTAAGCTAGCAGTTCCAGTCAAGAGTGCTGCCCTGCAGCACGAACAAATCAAGTCCACTGCCTCGCAGTGCGAGATCTGGTCCACCGCTAACCAGTTTGAGAGCCAGTCCACTGCACAGCAGTTCAAGAGACAGTGCCAAGCCAAGGTGGTTGCAAAGCACTGTGAGATCAAGATTGTTGCAGAGCCGGTAGCTGCCAAGCCACGCTCACCCGAGCCGGTAGCTGCCCAGCCACGCTCACCCGAGCTGGTAGCTGCCCAGCCACGCTCACCCGAGCCGGTAGCTGCCAAGCCACGCTCACCCGAGCCGGTAGCTGCCAAGCCACGCTCACCCGAGCCGGTAGCTGCCAAGCCACGCTCACCCGAGCCGGTAGCTGCCAAGCCACACTCACCCGAGCCGGTAGCTGCCAAGCCACACTCACCCGAGCCGGTAGCTGCCAAGCCACGCTCACCCGAGCCGGTAGCTGCCAAGCCACGCTCACCCAAGCCGGTAGCTGCCAAGCCACGCTCACCCGAGCCGGTAGCTGCCAAGCCACGCTCACCCGAGCCGGTAGCTGCTGCCATGTCCAAGTCACCACAGAGTCGTGTTAAAGGCGCTGCCCCTCCTGTCCTTGCCAAGGGTGCTACCCAACCGGTCCACACCAAGGGCGCTGCCCCACCGAGCCCAGCTGTCCCGGCGTCTTCGAGCCCAGCTGTCCCGGCGTCTTCGAGCCCAGCTGTCCCGGCGTCTTCGAGCCCAGCTGTCCCGGCGTCTTCGAGCCCAGCTGTCCCGGCGTCTTCGAGCCCAGTGGTTCCAGTCCAGTCGCCGCAGAGCCGTGCCAAGGTCCCTGACCCACAGATCCGTGCTGTTGCCGCCATGACTAAGTCGCAGCAGAGCCATGCCGGGGTCACTGACCCGCAGATCCGTACCACTGGTGCCGTGTTCATGTTGCCGCAGTGCAGAGAGGACACTGTTGCTGTCCATTCCGCGTCCTGTACCAGGGGTAGGAGACGCAAAAGGACTGGTGCCAGTGTCTTCAAACCTGGACCCAGTTTTGGATCCCACCCTCATAGACGGGGGCGTCTTGAGGAGGATGACGACTCTGATTGGGACCTCAGGGGACTTTGGTGACTGGTGTACGCGAGGGCTCTACGTGCCTACAAGACCCATTGACTATTTTCTTGTCATTTTTCTTGTTGTCCTCTTTTGAGCATCCGGCGTCTGCTCGTGGAGAGGGGGGTACTGTAACGTTGGGGGCTTCCAGCCCTACCTGTGTGCTTGAGGACAGCAAGTCTGATGCTGCTCGCTGACCACTGCCTGGTTTAAATGGAGACAGGCAGGGAGGTGATTGCATGAGGTGTGGCTTGAGTGGGGGGCATGGCCTGGTGAAGGTCTTTATAAACCCTCAGTTAGTTTCAGAAGTTGCCAGATCGTGGTTATCCATCCTGAGCTCCTTGTACCTGACTGCTATATTGATTTAACCTGTTACTGACCTCTGCTTGTGTTCTGACCATTCTGCCTTCTGTTGCCCTAGACTATTTGCTTGTACTACGCTACTGCTCTGATACCGACCCGGCTATTCCATTTGACCATTCTGAACTCTGTATTCCTGATTCTGGCTCGGCTGACTCCTCTCCGTATTGTTAACCCTTTTCTGTCTAGCTAGTTTACCTGGCCAATTCTAAGGACCAGACAGATAGGGATCATTCACAGCTACACTGTTGGTAGCTTCTGGGTTTTGTGGAGTGTTGGGTGTTAAGTACTGCGTGGTGGGATCCGGGAACCGTGACAGGTACATGTGTCAATTTACCCAGGCGTAGGGCGGAGAGAAGGTTGCTGCCATTATCACAGACGACCATTCCCAGCTGAAGCTGGCATGGTGTTAACCATCTCTGCACCTGCCCCTGCAGAGCTGACAGAATTTCCGGCCTGGTGTGGCTCCTGTCCCCTAAACAAACCAGCTCAAGCACAGTATGGCATCTTTTTGCTTGAGCCATTGCGTAGCTCCTGTCACGCGTCGGTTTAGCTGCCACTTCGCCAGAGACAGAGAAGGAGGAGGAGGAAGAGGGAGAGGTGGTGGTGGAGCAGACAGACCTCATACAAGCAGCTTTCTGGAGGCGTGGTGGATTAACAAGCTCCAGCACAGAGCCCCGTCTTGGATCCCTCCCAGCTGCAATCAGAGTTACCCAGTGTGCCGTGAAGGAAATGTAACGGCCCTGTTCATGCTTGCTGGACCATGTGTCTAAAGTCATGTGCACCTTGCTGCTGACTGCCTTTCCCAATGACTCCATAACATTTTCTTCCACGTGCTGGTATAGTGCTGGAATGGCCTTCCGTGAAAAGAAATGCCGTTTTGGAACCTGCCACTGTGGTACAGCACATTCAGCAAATTCACGGAGGAAGCAGAGTCCACCAGCTGGAAAGGCAGCAGCTGTAATGCGAGTAATTTTGCTAAACTGGCATTTAGACGCTGTGCTTGGGGATGGTTGGGACTATATTTTTTCTTAAGCTGCAGCAGCTGGGGCAACGTAATCTGACTGCGTAAATCTTCAGCTGATTGGATGCTGTCACATTGTGAGGAAGGACCTGGTACATCCATTACTGTAGCATCATCCCTGTCAGTGGAGGTTGGAGTCAATGACATGGCAGGACATATAATGGGGGTAGAGACAGGTGAGGAGGAGGACCTACACAAAGTGTTGCGCCAACGAGATGCGTGGCAGGTGGTCATACCTTAAGCACGTGGTACCCAAGCGTCCGGTGTCTTTCCCAACGCTTGATCCTAATCTGACATAGATTACAAATAGCAACGGTGCGGTCTGCTGCACATTTCTTAAAGAACACCCAGACAGCAGAGTTCCTGGATGTGTGCTTTGAGACAACAGTGCTCTGCACCTGAGCAGCTCTGACATGTGATGCCTTGGACTGGCTAGTGCTATGGTTTGGTCATAGAGGACGTTGTGCTTCGTGTTTGTTGTGCCTCCTCCTCCTCCTCACTTGACTCCTCTGTTCGATTAGGCACCCAGGTGGAGTCAGTCACCTCATCATCATTGTCATCACCCCCTATCTCCTCATCACTGGAGCCAGCTGGTGGGGCAACATGAGTGCCAGTTATTTGTGTGTCATCACTGGCACCCCCTTCCTCTAGGTTGATTATATTCCCTTCCTCAACCTCAGAGATTGAATCAGAGCACTGTACTTGCTGCGCATCCTCAAGCAGCATGTCACTGTCATTGTAGTCAAACAATTCAGCTGACTCCTCCGTGTGTGATAGTGAGGCTATGGCAGGAGTAGCTGTGGACATGGAGGCTGCATTAGATGCTTTAGCAGCTGAGGTGGACTGTAAAGCACTACAAGCCTGACTGGCAGAGGACTCGGAGGACTCGGATGATCTGGTTAGCCAATCCACCAAATCCTCTGTATGTTGGTGCTGTTTAAGATGGCCAGCACCAGTTAGAAAGGACAAGCGTGCCCCTGCAGAGGATGTACCACGTCCACGATGACCAGCGGCACAGCCTCCCGACACAGAGGCTGCTTGCCCTCTTATCTGTGTCCGGGAGCATCTGCCTGTCCTTTTTGTTCTTTCTGACAAGGTGAGTGATATTTACAGTTGTGTTCAAAATTATTCAACCCCCACTGAAATTGAGTGTTTTGGCCAGTTTGACATTGATTTTGATCATTCAGTCATCTTGCTTACAATTAAATCAAAGAGGCACGTGTAGGTCAGACAAATATAACATAACATTTATAATGAAATAACCACAAATGTCTTTTCTGTGCTCACATCATTATCAGTTTTATTCAACCCCCAAGTGACATTCAATCTTAGTACTTTGTACAACATCCTTTTACAGTGATAACCGCTTTTAAACGTGAAGCACAGCTTGACACAAGTTTCTTTCAGCGATCTACGGGTATCTTCGCCCATTCGTCATGGGCAAAAGCCTCCAGTTCAGTCACATTCTTAGGCTTGCGCACTGCAACTGCTTTCTTTAAGTCCCACCAGAGGTTCTCAATCGGATTTAAGTCAGGTGACTGCGATGGCCACTCCAAAATGTTCCAGCCTTTAATCTGCAACCATGCTCTAGTGGACTTGGAGGTATGCTTGGGATCATTGTCCTGTTGAAAGGTCCAACGTCTCCCAAGCCTCAGGTTTGTGACGGACTGCATCACATTGTCATCCAATATCTCCTGGTACTGAAGAGAATTCATGGTACCTTGCACACGCTGAAGCTTCCCTGTACCTGCAGAAGCAAAACAGCTCCAAAGCATGATTGACCCCCCGCCATGCTTCACAGTAGGCAAGGTGTTCTTTTCTTCATAGGCCTTGTTCTTCCTCCTCCAAACATAGCGTTGATCCATGGGCCCAAACAGTTCTAATTTTGTTTCATCAGTCCACAGAACACTATCCCAAAACTTCTGTGGTTTGTCCACATGACTTTTGGCATACTGCAGTCGACTCTTCTTATTCTTTGGAGCAAGGGGGTGCGCCTGGGAGTTCTGGCATGGAGGCCTTCATTACGCGGTGTGCGCCGTATTGTCTGAGCTGAAACTTCAGTACCCACATCTGACAAATCTTTTCTCAGTTCCTCAGCCGTCACACGGGGACTTTTCTCCACTCTACGCTTCAGGTAGCGCACAGCAGTCAAAGTCAGCATCTTCTTTCTGCCACGACCAGGTAGCGTTTCAACAGTGCCCTTTGCCTTGAATTTGCGAATGATGCTTCCTATGGTCTCTCTTGGTATGTTTAACATCTTTGCAATCTTCTTATAGCCATTGCCCTTCCTGTGAAGAGTAATCACCTCTTCTCTTGTCTTCCTGGACCATTCTCTTGACTTCACCATGTTTGTAACCACACCAGTAAATGTCTAGAAGGAGCTGAGTATCACAGTAATTTTAAAGCTGCCTAATTGGTGCTTATTTTGCTTTATTGCTGCTCCGTGACATCCACAGGTGTTTTCAATACCTGATTGAAAACACTTGAATGAACCTCTGTTCTTCAGAGTGGTGGTCTTTAAGGGGTTGAATAATTGTGTCAATGAAGAATTCACAAAAGAAACATTTACTACTGTATTACAAAACCAATTGATGTCATTTTAGTTGCATATGGTTCTTTAAAAAGTCCTTGTAGGATTTCATTCTGAATACAATTACAAATGTACACTAAATTCCCGAAAACCCTTTACAGCATTGGTGGTTGAATAATTTTGAACACAACTGTAGATTAAAGATATACAGAACTCTGATTCAACTCTATTATAAAAATTGGAGATATGCATAACTCTGATTCAACTCTGGTATAAAGATTAAAGATTTCCAGAACTCTGGTATAACTCAGTGAGACTCCCTGATAGCTGGCAGCCAGTGATAAGACACAGATTACAATTCCCAGAAACCTCCTATAAATCAGTAAGACCCCCTGATGGGTGGCAGTGACAAGACACTAATTACAATTTTCAGGAACCTCCTATAAATCAGTGAGCCCCCTGATGGGTGGCAGTGTGACAAGACACAGATTACAATTCGCAGAAATCTGCTAGAAGTATGTGGGACCCCCTGATAGCTGGCAGTGAGAAGACACAGATTACAATTCCCAGAAAACTCCTATAAATCAGTGAGGCCCCTGATGGGTGGCAGTGAGAACACACAGATTACAACAATTCCCAGATATTTAGTATAAATGACTGACCCCCCAAAATAGTTGGTGGCAGTGAGAACACACAGATTAGAACAATTCCCAGATATTTTGTAGAAATGAGACCCCCAAAATAGTTGGTGGCAGTGACAACACACAGATTACCACAATTCATAGATATTTTGTAGAAATTACTGACCTCCAAAATAGTTGCTGGGAGTGAGACAAACAGATTACAACAATTCCCAGATATTTAGTATAAATGACTGACCCCCCAAAATAGTTGGTGGCAGTGAGAACACACAGATTACCACAATTTCCAGATATTTTGTATAAATTACTGACCCCCAAAATAGTTGCTGGCAGTGAGAACATACAGATTACCACAATTCCCAGATATTTTGTATAAATTACTGACCCCCAAAATAGTTGGTGGCAGTAAGAACACACAGATTACCACAATTCCCAGATATTTAGTAGAAATTACTGACCCCCAAAATAGTTGCTGGGAGTGACAACACACAGATTACAACAATTCCCAGATATTTAGTATAAATGACTGAACCCCCCAAAATAGTTGGTGGCAGTGAGAACACACAGATTACCACAATTCCCAGATATTTTGTAGAAATTACTGACCCCCAAAATAGTTGCTGGCAGTGAGAATACACAGATTACCACAATTCCCAGATATTTTGTAGAAATTACTGACCCCCAAAATAGTTGCTGGCAGTGAGAATACACAGATTACCACAATTCCCAGATATTTTGTAGAAATTACTGACCTCCAAAATAGTTGCTGGGAGTGACAACACACAGATTACAACAATTCCCAGATATTTAGTATAAATGACTGACCCCCCAAAATAGTTGCTGGCAGTGAGAACACACAGATTACAACAATTCCCAGATATTTTGTAGAAATGAGACCCGCAAAATAGTTGCGGGGGGCGTGGCCGGCTACCATCGAGGGCAGACGTGTCTTGGTGGAGCTCCACGTCTGCCGCTCTTGGGGACCCTCAGCTGAAACAAATTGAGGGGATAATTTTAATTTGAGGTCCCACTGTGGCTGGCTACCGGAACTGAGCTGTCTGGGGCCCGATTGTCCCCCCTCTGGACATAAGCTGACTTTTTTGGCCGCTGTGTGGTGGATCTGGATGGCCGTCGGCCATTTTGAGACCTGCTTAGGCTCCTGACCATCTTGAGCCCCTCCTGCTTCCCCCTGTGGGTTTTACTTGCCAGGTGACGGCTTCTCGCAAGCTCTGAGGATGGAGGGCCCCCATCTTCTGGCTGCGCCGGAGGTCCCCCTGGTGAAGAGCATAAGGGACTGTGCGGCATGGTGCGGACCAGAGCACCCCATCCCCCCTGCACGAGGTATGGAGGCAATGTTTGCAGCTCTAGAAGACTGCCTGACGCGGCTACCAGGGGATGAGAGGGAGCCACTCACACGCGGCGCTTGGCGCCAACTGATGGCCGCGATAAGAACTGGTCGGGAGACTGCATATTTGGGGGACGAGGTGACCAGAGGTGCTGTCCTGAGGCCTTCAGATGCCGAAAAGGAGCGTCTTACTTTGGACATCGCCCTGGAGGAGCCGCAGAAGATGCATCCTGAGACCCCAGGCGCAACCCTGTGTGTGGTTCCGGGTGATGTGCTGGCCGAGAATGGTTGCGGGGGAGCTGAGGAATTCACTGTGTCGGCGGAGCTGGATCCCCCCCCTGCTGACTATGAAGCTGGGTCAGTCCCCTGCTCTGTGGCTGCCTGAGGCTTACACTCGGGCAGCTGGAGTTAGGAGTTACGTTGCGGGTGGGGGCTGGATAGCCCATCTGGCTGCGTTTACTCGCACCGGGCCTTTGTTTGCAGAAATGTCTGGCCTGCACTGCATTGCCCTACCTGTCCTGCATCTGCTGCCCTTCCAGACGCTGGATGAAGGGACCCGTTCACTGTCTTCTGAGCGGCCTTTTGTTTTTCATCCCCCTCCCTCATGCTGAGACTATTTAATGAGACCTTCCTGCTGTTTTATGACATTATTTGTCGATTGGAGACGCTTTTGTTTGTTTGATTTTTTTTTCTGTTGTCCTCCCATCTCCCACTTAATTTGGCTTTGCCACCCCCCCTTTTTTTTCCTCCTGCTTGACATCCTCGGCTGACTTTTTCCTTATCTTCATCAATATGAGGAATCATTTTTACTTTTATTTTTTGATGAGACCCCCCCCCCCAATTGGGGATAATTTTGCTGACTTTTTGGTTGCCCTTAGATGTCTTTTTGCATTTTATAATTATTATTGGCTACCCTTCTGATGACTTGTGTTGGCCCTGCGTGGCCATTTTTGCCTTGCACTACATGATGCTACACTGTTATCTAGAAATTCAAAAATAAAGAATTAAAAAAAATATATAGTTGCTGGCAGTGAGAACACACAGATTAGAACAATTCCCAGATATTTTGTAGAAGTGTGAACCCCCCCCCAATAGCTGGTGGCAGACTGGCAGTGAGAACACACGCTAACAGAACAATCTCCTCTCAAAAACCACGTGCTGGGGCTGCAAGGGACGCCTTATATAGTGTGCTGCGGGACATAGCTCTGTGAGCCCATGATTGGGCAAAATTTGCCCAATCAGGACTCTGAGCCGTGATTGGCATAGTCTTGCACCTGTCTTGCACCTAAACTGTCGTCAGGTGCAGGCTGTAGCCAATTACAAGCTTCAGGCCAGTGGAAAAAGTGCATTGTGGTCCATTGTGGGCGAACATGCGGCGAACACGTGGAAATGTTCGTAGTTCGCGAACAGGCGATGTTCGAATCGAACTCCGAACCAATCGAACCGAACAGCTCATCCCTATTCCCTAACCATGAACACAGCTGACCAAAAATGACCTCACATAATCTTCATCAAGTATAACCACGGTGATCCAATGACTATTACATAATTAAATGGTTAAACCATGCTGGAATAGAATTGTCCTTTGTATGGACTGCTGTCTGCTGACAGTAACTCTCTTCACCCTCAGCGCACTAGGCTAACACATCATCACTCCTTACTACACGCCCTTACATATGACACTTGACTCTTGCAGGTACAGCCCACAATAAGGCGCGCTATGTTCGCAGCATCCAACAATCGCAGCATCCAACAATCATGTTGCATGATGAACTGCAGGATTTCTCACGCGCAGCCCCCACTCTCTGGAACGCTCTCCCTCGTACTGTCAGACTTTCCCCTAACTTCTCTTCCTTCAAACGCTCCCTTAAAACATTCCTATTTAGGGAAGCCTACCACCCAACTCACTGACGCAACCATCAATCACTCTCACCTTACAGTCCTCTCCTCCTGTTTCCAACCCCAACCCTCCCAGATTGTGAGTTCCTACGGGAATAGGGCCCTCATCTCCTCCTGTACTGTTAGTCAAATGTTGTTCAATGTATTGTAACCCTGTCTATACTGTTCCTATTGTACAGCGCTGCGGAATATGCTGGCGCTTTATAAATAAAGAATAATAATAAGATGTAATACACTCATAAATACGACACACAATATAGCACGCTATGCTCACAGGTACAGTTCAAGTTACGACACGTTATGTTCGTAGGTACTTTCGCAATAAAATAAACAAATAGTTCCTAGTCTCCCTCTGCTATTCCTCTGCAGTGTTGAATTATCTCATGAGAGCCCTCTCACGCAGAGCTAACGGCCAGGTGCCGCAAAGCTCCATGGAATCCTATGGACTACACAAGCTGATACTCATGGGAGTATCACGTCCTACCCGGCAGGGGGTGCCTCTCCTCCTCTGGCGGCCGTCTCACGGCTCCAGGGACATCAGGCCATGGAGCGGTTACCTGCCATCTCTGGTCCTCAGGGGTTCTGGAGGCTGCGGGGGCTTCACCAGCCCTGCGGGTAGGTGGGGTGCAAAAGGCACGCCTCGCCACCACAGCATGACAGGCATCAGCGTCTCCATGCAGCACGTGGGGTCTCAACCACCATCTTGGCCCTGCCTCATGGGGAATCCTCTTTGGGGTGGATTCAGAGGAAGGCTGGGACTGCGTGGTGTCAGGGAGGGGTGTGGTCTGTGTGCAAGGTGCGGCAAGAGCGCAAGAGAGGTGGACCACATTCCCCGCCTTTCCCTTGGCCTGTGGAGGGGCAGGAGGCCTCTATCATGGGAGGAGCCGAGGCAGGACCTTCCATAAAAACCCCAGCACAGTTCAGTCAGTGCTCAGTTGTCTTTCTAGCTGCTAAGTGCATGGGTTCTCATTTACTGCTGTCTACCGTGTACCAACCCCTGGATTCCCATACCGACCATCCTCTGTCTGCCACCCGCACTGACCCCTTGGCTTGCTGTGACCTTGTTAACCAGACTTCGCACTGTAGTGCATCTCCCTCTACTCCAACTGTGTCTCAGATCATGCACATTGGGCTCCACTCCACAACCGTAATATGACAGGGTGCGAGTTCCACCGCTGCTGGTATCGAGCAACTTTGCGCAGGACTAGGTGCTAACAAAGCACCTACCTCGGCATACGATGGTAAAATAGAGAAGGTAAGGGAAAGTCTACAGGCGCAGATTTTCCTGCTTACCATCTCCATTTTACAGTCAAGTGTGTAATAGGGCCCAAAGTGTTCCTACTAAATCATTTATTATGCTCTTCACATGGTTTCTAGTATCTAATTGTCTATGCTGACAGCACAATTTTTCTGCTTTCACAAAGCAGAATAGGCATTTTTTTTTTCCGGAGGAGGGTTGGCATGTGTTTCTAGCATTTTTTATAGGTCATGTGAATGCTTAACAGAAATAATAAAAATAAGCGTTTACAGTTCAAGAAGGATTCATACGATAAGTCCTGTGATGCTTGATGCCGTAAAATGACAGTATCACAACAAACAGACTGCAGTTCCCTTTTAGTTTAGTTTATGAATATTTTTTAGGCTGGCAGTGGGAAGAAGGGGATTGAATCTGGTGAACAGCTGGGCCCCATCACTTCTCATTGCAGGTCTGGGAGAGATGTGGCTGACAGAGTGATGCACAGAGGCTGTCCCTGTTAATGACTTCCCCATTCTCCATCATTATCCCCATCATTAGGAAATTAGGAGGACAGAAGGTATTTACTGTAAACCTGCCACCTCCCAAGGAGAGATAAATAGAAACTGATAAATGGGATCTTCTGGAGCTGTTCGTCTATTAACCTTCTGCTTCCCAGCTCAGGCATATGCATGCCATCCAGCCATTAATATCCTGTAATTGGCATTTCAGTGGGCATACCTTTCCTAATAGCAGCAATAATGGGGAAAGTTCAAATTCAAGCATGCAACCTGCAAAATCATTTTACAGGTTTTTTATTTTTATGATAAAATGACAATTTGTACTCTGATCACGTCTCCATGAAGTCTGTAATTTACAGCAACATATTGAATACCATGCACCTATTATTCGTTAAAGTTAATACACATAGAGCTGTTAGCGAACTCACTGATGTGTATCACCATGGAAAACAGCACATTAGCCATTAGTCATATGTGTGGATATGCGCCTGAGGAATTTGCTGTTGCCACAGCTTGCACTTTCTCAATCTTCAAGTTTTTCTCCTGAATCCTGTGCAAGTCTACAAAATCAATATTTACGTAGAGAATTGTATCCCTCAGAAATCTAACCCAGGGCAACATGCTAATGTCCATACAAGGATCACAAAATTTCACGTTAATAATCTATAAGAAATGTAAAGAGAAACATCATTTACTGTATAGAAGAATTCTTCCAAAGATCATAAGGACAACTGTGCAGAAGGAAATACTATAATTGATACATAAATGGGTAACAAAGGTTCTGGAAGTTGGATACATATTGTGATCGTTTCAATTATTTCTAGTTGTTCAATGTGCAAATCAAACTTCTGTATATAATATTTGCTGATAATTTCTCAGTATTCTTTTTCGTAACCTACCTTTGCATAGGAATGGTTGACTGATAATTTAATCCTTCGACAAATTCTCTGTATACACTACAGTGATGAATGTTTCTTTTTGATTGACATGATCAAGTGCATTTATTCTTAATAATATATACCAAATATATCAGAAAACAAAAAAGCCATAAAATATTATTTAAAATTGAGCACAGACATAATACTATAATTACATTATAAGCAATCATTCCTATTGGGTTATCAACCGCTTCACCACTAAGACAGAGTCAGAGTCTGTACAGACTTTTAAAAAACGACTGGATGACTTCCTGCAGACACAGAATATTAAGGGTTATAATATTTAATATGTGGGTAAAAGCTTCTTGATCCAAGGAGAAATCTGACTGCCATTCTGGGGTCAAGAAGGAATTTTTTCCCAGTATGTTGCATATTGGCAAGCATTTCAGACTGGGTTTTTTGCCTTCTTTTGGATCAACAGCAGTAGGTTATGTGGGAGAGGCTGAACCCGATGGACGCATGTCTTTTTTCAGCCTATATAACTATGTAACTATGTAACTATGTAAGACGTTTTCCATAAATCCACTGCAGGACACCGTGGATTTGTTGAAAACATATTTGCATTATAAATACATTGCAAACTCTGCTTCAAATATAGCTTCGAATATCATGAGCACAGTTTCAAATGTAAGCATTATTTGACAGGCAGATGAAGCCAACTGCTGGCCAGATTGCAAACTGACATCTCTATAGAGCAGTTTGAGATCTGTAATTTTCTTGAAAAATTTAAGCTGTTTGAACGGTTTTGACACCTTGGTTTCATGGCCAAGGGGCTAAAAGTTTATGGGCACATTCTGGTGCCTATTTGCAAAACTAATTTTGCTTGCAAGGAAACACAATTCCTTTGCATTCCTCCATTATTAGTCTACATGGAGTATACAGTATTTGTTATCGGGCAAGTATAGTCTATCTTGGTAATGAAGGAGTTAAACATGGCCATATTGAAACTAGGTTTGATTTATGTAGCATTATAGACTACTCACTGTAAATGCAGAAAAGGTATGGCTATAACTTAACCCCTTCAATACCAAGTGATTTTAAATATAATCAAGTAGGACCCAGTAGATTTATTGAAAAAGACTTTGCATTACACACACAAATATAGTAAATATACATATATACATTCACAGTAGGTAAGCCCTTTTTGACAGACAGAGGGCTCCTTTTGCTGCCCAAAGTTCTGCTACATGTACATTTTAGCTTAAGCTTCATGGTGCTGAGAAGGAAATTTGAATCTTAAAGCTTTTCAAATAACTTCATCACATTGACTATCAAGTACAATCTGTTGAAATTTTAGGGACACGATCTGGAGGCCATTTGCAAATGAATTTCATGTGCAATAAACAAAATTCCTTTGGATTGCTGCAGAGGTAGACCACATCGAGTATAATTGATATCGGGGCACAAGCAGGTGCTATGGAAGAGCGAGTTTACTCAATTTTGGCAATGAAGAGGTTAATTTACATAAGATATTTTCAGCAAAGAGAGTTTTACATATTTTTAGAAATGTTATTAAAATTAATCAAAAACTACATTATTTATATAAGATAAATTGATGATATTTTTTGCTATTCCAACGGAAAGCTCCAGAGCTACAGCCTCGACTTATTTTTAGGGATGCTAGCAAGGCTCTCTACCTGTACCCATCTTTAAGCTGTGGCTAAGGACTGGAGAAAGGCACGAGAGTCATAAGGGGAACACGGGGTCCAGCAACGAAGTGGCATTGGCAGATATGACCCTGTCGAGGTACTGAGATCTGTCACACTCCTTTTATTTAATGCCTGTCAATACCTTGCTGGCCTTGGCAACTGCTGTTTGACATTGGGCAGTGCTGATGAGTTTGGAGTCTATGATTATTCCCAAATGCTTCTCCTGCTTTGATTTTTTTTAACTCTGTACCATATAGGGTATAAGTGGCTTGTGTGTTCTTCACTCCAAAGTGCATAACCTTGCATTTATCTACATTATACTTCATCTGCTAGTTAAGTGTTCAGTTCCCCAATCTAACGAAATCCCTCTGCAGCGAAGTAATATCCTGCTCACATTGTATTACTTGTCATATGTTTGTGTCATCTGCAAACACTGGCACTTGACTTGCAATGCCTATTTCAAGGTAATTTATAAATAAATTGAATAGAATTGCTCCTATAACAAACCCCTAAGTGGACACTACTTACCACTGATGTCCTTCTTGAAAATGTACCATTTATGAGCACTCTCTGTACTCTATCTTTTAACCAATTTTCTATAGAAGAACAAGAATTTTCAACTAGACCAATTTTTCTTAATTTAAATAGTAGCCTCTTGTGTGGAACAATGTCAAAAGCTTTGGCAAAATCCAACTAAATCACATCCATTGCGACCCCCTGATCTATACTTCTATGTACTTCTTCACAGAATGCAATTAGGTTAGTCTGACATGATCTGTGTTTCAGAAAACCATGCTGATTTTTGCTAAATACTTTATACCTCCCAATGAATTCCTGAATATTGTTACTTAGTAAACCCTTCAAATAATTTCCCAGCCACAAATGTTAAATTCACAGGTCTATGGTTCCCAGGCAGACATTTTGACCCTTTTTTGAATATAATCACCCATCAGATTTATTTCCAATCCTCTGGTACGATTTCTGAAAGAAAAGAATCTTGAAAGATTAAGAACAGAAGGTTACATATTTCAACAATGTTAGTTAGAATACCGAGGAGACACTGAAAATGCGTCACTCTAGCTAATTACTATATTATTGTATGAAACAGGAATTCTTCAAAACTTTTAAATTTAGAATCATGCTATTTATTTTTATTGTAGCACTATCAATATTTGCACATAACTTGTATGCATGATAACGATTTACTCATTTGGAAGAGACAATTCTCTATGGGTTTTGACTGCATTTAATATGTTTGCTTTCTTTGGCAATTTTGAACATTCATATAAAACTGTTAATTATCTTTAAGATGATTGAGAAAAATGTTTTGGGAATAAAATGGGAATGATTTGTAATAATTAAAGCAATCAGGGAAAGATATTTACTTTGATTACATTTACCCTGCAATCTAAATGCATGCAACTCATTGTGTGTAAGTATTAACCGCATCAGAACCATTTATACAACACATGCCTTTAAGTGAGTTTAGTGGATTTTTCAGGGTTTGCTAAGTCGAACACAGAGAACTGTTATGAAGCAAACATTTGCATTATATGTTACCAGTGAATTAGGTAGGTTAAAATACAATTTATAACAAGCATTGAGTAAGAAAATAAAAAAATTCAAAATTGTCGATAAAACAAGTTAAAGAATTTTTTTTAATATTTGCAATGTTTTCATAGTAGAGAGGGCATAATTGTATATGATGGCACGATAACAAATTCATCACAAAGAACAATAAACTCTAGAGGGGTTATGCAAAGAGAGCCGATCTGGCCTGAAATGTACGACAAAAATTCAGCGTGTGGTGACATTTCGGGGCCATTCTGCTATTCAGAAAGCAGGCAGTTCGCCAAAGTTTGGTGAATTGCCTGCACATACGGTGCTGTTTGATGGCAGTGAAATCTCCCATAGAGAAGCAATGGTTAATCTATTCAGAGAACACTGAACAGCAGTGAAAAGATGCCGAAATGCCCTGCTGTTTGGTGTTTTCATTCGGCAGATTTATTCAGGAGAATCCCATAGGCTTCAATGTTAAAAATATTCCCATTTCAATTCAATATCTAATGAACCGTTTATTATTTTATTCTGCAGTAAAAAGTCACATTATTTATAGACTTTTTAGGATCTTTTTGGCATTTTTCAGCAAAAAATTCTGTTTTTTTAAATCATTTTTTTATTTTTTCTGTAACAGATCTTTTTATTATCATTCATAGGACCCAGGGCTTTTTTCCAGTGGGTACTCGCCAGTACTCAGTAAGGCACCTCACCATTCAGTACCGGCACCTCAACACCAGCCCGAACTAACAGGAGAGAGCATGATGCTCCTCCCTCCTTCTGCAGTGGCAGGAAGAGAATCAGAAGAGCTCGGCAGCTCAATTTGCTCCTGAACGCTTCCTTCACCCAGTAAGTGACAAGGGAGGGCTGGTTAAATAAAATCTCCCCTCTGTTTCTTCAGTGCCCCAACTCTGGCAGATGTGTGTAAACATGCTGCACCCCCTCTCTCTGCAGCCGCTGAAACTTTGAACAGCATGGGGAGGGGGGGTGCATCATATTTACACATAGCTGCGAAATTGCCAGGCTAGCGGTGTGATCAGAGGAGCTGGTACTGTAAGGCGGCACAGGTGGCCGCCTAAGAGCTCAAGACCAGGAGGGGGTGCAAAACAAATTTGAATCCCTGGTCACTTGCTTTGACAGGGATCCAAATTTTTAAACTATCTGCCTTGCGCAGTGTCCCTACTGCTCCTCCGCTAAGATGCAGCAGGTGCCCAGCAAGCTGCATTGTTTCTGCCAGGTCAGAGAGGAGACTCCCCCGCGGTGCTGGATACAGAAGCCTGCGCTCTCTCTCTCTCCTCCTGGTCCCTTCCTCTTTGCTGGTGCCTGGCCCCCTCTGATGATGTCAAGAGGAGGGCATGCCAAAAGAAGTCTACACTGCCGCCTTGCCCCCAGCCTCCCCAGCAGTTCCAGCAGTGTGTGGTGCACTCTGGAAGGTGAGAAGGTGGGAATTTAAGTCCTGGCTGCATTGCTCTGCAGGGACTCAGTGACAGGCAGGCCTCAGAACAAAGAAAAAAAACTGCTGCTGCTGCTTCCAAATAGACTTCAAAACAGCATTTTAAAATATCAGCTCTGGCAACCAGTGCTGTATCTTGGCCTAGGCCGACAAGGCCTAGGCCTAGGGCGGCAGTTTCCAGTGAGGCGGCAAAAACAGCAGCTACTGTGTGTCAGTCTGGCCGGGAGATTCAGCCATGGATTGTTAACCCTTTAAGGACCTAGGGTCTTTAAAGTCAATGCATTTATGACGGAACAGTTTTGTCATTCCTCCTTAAGGGTTACTAGGCAACAGAGGCCTTGTTATCTTTTGTCTGGCTATCCATCATGAGTCTGACACCTCCTGGTGTCTCATTGCAGTGTCTGGTCAGCTTATTAACCCATTCAGTTAAATGGAGAGAGTTTTTCATTCTTACTAAAAACATTTTCTTAAAACTCCATTAATGAAAAAACTTCTTTTAAAAAAGGGTTATAAAATAAGGGGGAGGGGCTATTAAACTAGATCTTAATTAATACTCCACCTTATAACAGTTACAGTTACAAGCATTTATAAAGCGCCAACAAATTCCTTAGCGCTGTACAATGGGAGAGACAGAATAACAAATATACATACATGTTACACACACTGAACAGAAGGAGGAAGGACCCTGCTCAAGAGCTTACAATCTAAGAGGAGAGGGGTGACACACTAGATGAGGTAACATAACACAAGAGAAATCTATATGAGGATCCATAACCCGTTCTTTAAAAATACTTCCAAATTTTAAGGCCATTTTAAGAGTGCAAAAAATAGCTGTATACGACATGTGTCTCCTGCACTATCCAAAAACTGCTTGTTTCAAAACCTAATAATACTATAACCTATCGCCTAGTATCCTAGTATATTAATATTACCATAGCATTAAATTCCACAGCTAATCGATATATAATAGGGATA
The DNA here is from genome assembly GCA_009667805.1 of Leptobrachium leishanense. Lineage (NCBI taxonomy): Eukaryota > Metazoa > Chordata > Amphibia > Anura > Megophryidae > Leptobrachium > Leptobrachium leishanense. The sequence goes on from CM019063.1 coordinate 347,924,063, forward strand.
CTAGGTGATAGTGCAGGAGACCTGTATACAGATATTTTTGCAAAAATTTTTTAGTAAAAATGCAAAATTCTCTCGCACGGAGGGGTGGGGCAGGGGGCCCTTCGTGGATTCTTGCACTGGGTCCTGAGGTTTCTAGTTACGCCTCTGCTATAAAAGCAAGCAGCAGCCAGGCCTTCACTGGCTGCTGGCATACTGCACTACTTGCCCAATGACTGTAAAGCTGCTAGGGGAGAGAGGAAGCTTCTCACCGGCCCTGCAGTGGTGCCAGGGCTCAGTGAGGGCAGGCTGGCTTCGATGAGCAGCAATCACTACCTGACACCAAGCCCCTGTCAGCTGACATCAGCCAGGGAGGAGCCGCCTGCCCGCGTGCAGCAATGACAGGCTGTGGACTTGGGAAGCAGGGACCCCAGAGATACTGCTGGCCTCCAGCCCCTCCCAGCATGCCCAGCCAGCCCCTCCCATCATGCCCAGACAGCCCCTATGGCCCATCTATTACACTGCCACTAGATGATGCCACCTGACAGGAATTCTGCAGCATCCTGATCTGATAAGAGGGGCCTCCTTTAATGTTTGAGCTGAGGGCATTTCATGAGAGACTAACACACATCACACACACTCCATATATACTGTCACCATACTGCTTCCCTCCAGATATACTGTCACCATACTGCTTCTGTCCATATATACTGTCACCATACTGCCTCTCTATATACTGTCACCATAATGCCTCTCTCCATATATACTGTCCACAATACATGTCATGTAGTCCTGATTTAATCATTCCTTTTTATTTTTCAACTAAAAATAAAATATAATGATTTTGGTGATATCAGTGTGGTGCTTGTTATTCAGTTTTAGTTAAACTTTATGTATCCTATATAGTAAGGGCAGCCCCAATTTTGGCAGCAAATCTCTCTGTCCTTGTTTTGCCCTAATCTCCCTCTTTTTAGGGGCTCCTCCATATACTGGGTTTGGGTTGTCTTTAAGGAATCCTCTGTAGGTTGTTTCTGGATGTCTTTCGACCCTCCTTCATATTCGGGGTGTGCAGATGTTTATAGGGGCTCCTTCCTATGTGTGTGTGTGTCTCTGCCAATGAGTTATGAGATCATATCTTTTACTATTCTAGTTGTTTTTTGTGAGTTTACTTAATATGTGTAACACAGAAGAAAGTGAATCCCAGACTCTCTGTATTTTGTAAAACAGACATAAGTAAATCCCAGACTCCTTGTATTGTGTCCTCTGTGTTTATAATGTGTGTATGCATTGCAGTAAGTGTCCTTGGGCAAGACACCTAACGGTACATACTCGCCACCCAGGACATACTTGAAAACGAGAGAAATCTCAATGTAACCTTCCTGGTAAAATACTTTCTCAAAAAAAAATGTATTGGTAAATCCCAGACTCCCTGTATTGTGTCCTCTCTGTGTATTATTATGTGTAATACAGAAGTCATTTGTAAATTTGGAGGGACCCAAAAGTTTCCTAAACTTGTTGGCAGGCCTCTCTATGCAGCCTGTACTGCACTAAGTGGATGATGGCCACTGCATTATAGCAACAGCCATCTTTAAAACCTGAAAGTGTCTGGCTGATTAAACAGGAGGTGCGGCCTTGAAAGGAAGGAGTGTGTCTAATTTAATTTAGGGGGTGCACTAGTTTAGTTAGGCCTAGGGCAGCACAAAACCTAAATACACCACTGCTGGCAACACAGGTATGTTCTCCTGGTCCTACTGTTACTATAATGTGGGGGTGTTCTCAAGGTCAAACACCAACTCATTGGAGTCCCCCAATATTATTCAAACAGTACATGGTGGATAGTGGAGTTTTATTGCTGTGGAGCTCATACACACTGTGCATTACTGTGAGTTTCATTGCTGTGGAGCTCATACACACTGCGCATTACTGTGAGTTTCATTGCTGTGGAGCTCATACACACTGCACATTACTGTGAGTGTCATTGCTGTGGAGCTCATACACACTGCATTACTGTGAGTTTCATTGCTGTGGAGCTCATACATACTGCACATTACTGTGAGTTTCATTGCTGTGGAGCTCATACATACTCAGCAAAACTGTGAGGTTCATTGCTGTGGTGCTCACAAATGTTAGGGGATTATCCACTCAGTGTCAGCGTTGCAAAAAAAACCAGCTAACTGCACTGCAATACAGACATTTCTTGCAACAGAGGCACTTAGTGGATAACTCCCATAGGGTTACAACAATAGTTGTAGTTCATTTAAAGGAACACAGTATTAAAAAAATATGGTTCCCTTTTATAGTGTCTTCCTTTAAGTGCGCTACAACTATTATTTATTAGGACACGAAAATAGTTATAATAATCAGTTTTTCCCCAGACGTGAGAGTACCCCCACCTATTTTTCCAGAAAAAAAGCACTGCATAGGACCTTCTATGTAAATTCTAGGCATTGTCGTTCATTATTTTTTTTACAAACAGCGTTTCAATTTTGAAACTTTCAAGCATACTGTTTTTTTTTTTACCTCGTTCGTCAGCATGTCGGTTTGTTCCAGCGGGTGGTCTGCGCTGTGATCGGTGGCTCATCGTGTTTGGCGTGGTTTTTGCAGTGGTTTCTGCGGGTTTTCAGTGGGTTTTCGTCAGGTGTTTGACAGTTGTTCGTCGGGTTTGCGGCGGGTTTTCATGGATTCAATACATGCAAGGTTATTCAAAGAGATCCGAATTGTGGCCGAAAGGTAACTGACCAGTGAAATTCAGCGTACGGTTACCTTTCCTGGCCATTTGGCTATCCAGGGAGCAGGCAGTTCGCCGAATGTTGGCGTATTGCCTGCTCATACGGTGCCTGATCGTTGCTGTTCGAGGGCAGTGAATTCCCCATAGAGAAGCAATGCTTCATCTATTCAGAGAACAAAAACCAGCAGTGAAAAGTTGCTGAAATGCCCTGCTATTCGGTGATTTCATGCGGCAGATTTATTCAGACGAATCACATAGGCTTTAATGTTAAAAATATTCCCGTTTTAATTCAATATCTAATAAACCGTTGATTATAATAATTTTTAAATCATTTTTTCTTTTTTTTGTAACAGCCTTTTTTATTATCATTAATTGGATCTTATATGTAAATTTCAGACATTTTCGTTTAGTAGTTTCTTTGCAAACAGCGTTTCACTTTTCAAACATTCAAGAAAACTGTTTTTATATTTTTCACTCCACTCGTCTGCGGTGTCGGGTTTTTCCGGCAGCTGCTCTGCGCTGTGATTGGCGTCTGCTCGGGTTTTTGTCCGGCGGGGTTAATCCAGCTGTTTTGCGGGTTTTAGAGAGGGTTCGGTGGGTTTTGTGGTGAGTATTCGGCAGGTTGGCGGTGAGTGTTCATCGGGTTTGTGGCGGGTTTTCCTTGCAGTGACGGGAAGCCGTCTCTTCCCGTCTGTCCTGGCTCTCCAGACACCCCCTTACCAGGATCAGCCCGGCCTCTGACTTGCTCGGAACTCAGTGCCTCGAGCAGTCTGATCCGCAGCTCCAGACCCGCTTGGTCGGAACCCCTTCCTTGGAACCTCTTTGCATTTCCAGAATGCCACTCTCTGCCTTCTGAGAGTGATTATAGCTGTAGTGTAGCTGAAAGAGACACCAGGCAGGCTGTATGTTTGTTACAGGATACACACTGGCCATTTCACATGGCCTGCTTTTATTTGGGTCAGAATCAGATAACAACAGTTAACATTCCGCCCAGTGGTGTATTTTGGCCTAGGCCAACAAGGCCTAGGCCTATGGCGGCACTTTCCAGGGGGCGGCGGCACGCACTGGTGGCCCTACCCCTAAAAAGGAAGGATACATTGAGATTTCACTAATTTTCAAGTATGTCCTGGGTAGGCAACGCCTAGGCTTTCACTTTCCAGGGGGCAGCAAAAAACCTCACCACTAAATGGGTTACTCACAGAGCACCGAAATGACGCCAACATTTTGGTGTTCTGTAGTTCCCTGCACTTCGGGGAATAAAATTTCCCCACCCTGCAGTGAATTCACCATTCACAGCAGGGTCCCCAAAGTGCATGGAGTCGGCCGCTGAATGCTGCCACCGCAAACCCGTGGCCTGCTGTTTTCAAAAGAACTACTGAACGAAAATGTCTGGAATTTACATATAAGATCCTATGATTGATAATAAAAAGTTCTGTTACAGAAAAAAGAAAAACCGCTATTAAAAAAAAGGGGGGGGAATTTTGCTGAAAAATTACTAAAAGGTACTAAAAAAAAATCAATAAAGACTTTTTACTGCAGATTAAAATTATAAATGGTTTATTAGATATTGCATGAAAACGGGAATATTTTTAACATTGAAACCTATGGGGTTTGCCTGAATAAACCTGCTGATTGAAACCACCGAACATCAGGGCATTTCACTGCTATTTCTCTGCTGTTTGGTGTTCTCTGAATAGATTAACCATTACTTCTCTATGGGGATTTGCAATGCCTTCAGACAGCACCATACTTGCTGGCAGTTCGCCAAACTTGTGTGTGAGCATATCACAGAGCAGTGGTGTACTTAGGGGAGTGGTGGAGGGTGGGCCGCCCCAGGTACCAGTGATTATTTGGGTGTCATTAGGGGGTACTAGGAGGTGCCACTGTCACTGTGTGTCAGCTTTGAGCTGTGTTCTCAAACAATGAGCAGTGGAGCAGGGCGTTTACATACGGAATAAAATCGAATAGAATAAAAATCCCCCTCTCCTCCCTCCATAGCTCCTCCCCTGCCCCGCAGCAGCTCTAGGAGAGGGGAGGGGGATGTAATTTGTGTGCAGAGAGAGAAGATGACAGTAAATGGCAGGTAAAGGGGGTATCAGCAGATGAAGCCCTGTCTGCTTACTGCTGTTTAAAGTGTACCTTTCCTTAACCAGCACTGCAGTGATAGAAATTTGTCATTGAGCTGCTTGGCTCTGGTGAGGCTGCGTGCGCGCAGGTCACGCGGTCTGGACAGTCAGGTGGTACTGAGTCTCAGTACCACCTGACTGGCTGAACCACGTGACACGCACGCAGCTGCCTGCCCTTTTGTTAACACGGACTCTCACTCTATTCTGGACTGAACACCCACCGGGAAGGGAATCAAAGCCACGGTGCACCCTCTGGCAGTGGCAACCCACTGCTGACAAGATGGCTCCACACACAGGCACAGCCACGATCCTAACGTGGCCTGGAGGGACCTCCTGCTGAGTCCGTACACAGTCCCTGCTGACTCTGCACACAGCCCTACCGCGGACGGAGGCTGGTAAATATAGAATAAATAATTGCTGTGTGCTCATATTCACTCGGTTTGCTGGGAGTCTTATTGCAGTGGATTCTGATGCACTCATACACACCGCACATTGCATTGCTGTGAGTTTTATTGCTATGAATTCTGATACGCTGACAGACACACCGCACATTGCATTGCTGGGAGTTTTATTGCTGTGGATTCTGATACAATCATACACACTGCACATTGCATTGCTGGGAGTTTTATTGCTGTGGATTCTGTGATACACACTGCATATTACTGTGAGTTTTATTGCCCTGGAGCTCTGGGATACGCTCATACACACTGCACATTACTGTGAGTTTTATTGCTGTGCAGTTCTGATATGCTCATACACAGTGCCCATTTCTGTGGGTTTTATTGCTGTGCAGCTCTGTGATACACTCATATGCAGTGCACGTTTCTGTGGATTTTATTGTTCAACCAATTAGAGCGGCTGTGATCCAGTATACTTGACATGCGTGGCTGTTCTTTGTAAAAATGCTTGAATTTAAACATTTCATAATTTTATTTATCTCAAAAGATACATTTGAAACGGTATACAAAATATTCAAGTAGGCACTTGGTATCCACTTTTAATATAAAGAGAGGAAAAGGCGGAGCTCTAAGAGGAAAAGGTGGAGCTTAAAGAGGAAGGGTGGGATTAACCAGGAAGAGGTGTGCCCTTGACAGGAAGGGGTGCCTCAAATTTAAATTAGGGGGTGCACGAGTATAGTCAGGCCTAGGGCAGCACAAAACCTAAATACACCACTGTTCCCGCCCCCCAGACATTACGGCACCGTCATTCAGCAGTTCCCCATCTTCAAACATCATTCAAACCCAGCTCATGTTTTCAATCCCAGGATAACCCTGGTGGTCGGATAACACAGTGAGCATAAGGGACAGGCTTAAAGGCATTTTGATTACGTGCTGATATAGGGGGTGGTCACAAAAACACTAACAGACAATAGCTTAACTGAGGGGAATAGCAGAGGAGCGAGGGGTTAATACAGTCCACAGTCTCTGAGCAAGGGGTTCCGCGACAACAATACATTTAAAAACACCCAATATAAATGGACATAAGGGCTTCCCCAAAGCAAATGTCTGTGTCTTTTGGGGTTTTCGCCATGGAAATAACAGTCTTGGGGTTTGACGCGGGGAGCGCTATGTCAGTTCCATGACACTAGCACTTCGGGGACCCTGTGGTGCTTGCTGAATACACCGCAGGGTCACCGAAATGGGATCGCAAAATCGCACCAAATTGAAGAGAACAAAAAGTCACTGAACGTGCGGCAACTTTTCGATTCTCTTTGAATAACCCTGATGGATTCAAATGATAAAGGTGCTAAATCTACAGTAAATATGCTGCACATACTAGCAGGATCTAAAATAAGGGAAACATTTTTTATAACACATAAAATAGGCTGAGCTAGACAGCTCAAGTAAAATCCCTTAGCCACAGCTAGTGTAAATTTTGTTAAAATAATGTCTTTGGTGGTATCTCCATAACTCTGGAGTACTCGCAGGTGGAATGGGGGAATGAGATCTTTAAATGATGATGGTGTATATAGTAATGTATATGTATTTTTATTTTAAAAAATCCCAAAATAGACAATGCTGTGCATATATGAATACACACAAGAGAAACTTTTCAGGTGATTTTACATATATCACAGAGTCCTAACCACCACATATACATTACTGTATACACCATCATCATTTAAAGATCTCATTCCCCCATTCCATCTGTGAGTACTCCAGAGTTATGGAGATACCACCAAAGGCATTATTTTAACAAAATTTACACTAGCTGTGGCTTAGGGATTCTACTTGAGCTGTCTAGCTCAGCCTATGTTAAATGTTAAAAAAAAGGAAAAAATGTTTCCCTTATTTTAGATCCAGCTAGTATGTGCAGCATATTTAGATTTAGCACCTTTATCATTTGCATCCACGCATTGCTGTGTTAATAACTATCTATCTATTATAGATGAGTTACATTTGGTGGAAAGATCTAATAAATTCTACTTTATGTTTAGATTTTTGGTGGGCACAGGACTAGCAGCTTGTTGATTGGTCCTGGGGATGTCATGTGCCCGGGAGTATCGTTTGAGTGTAGTGGGGAAGGATTACAATGAGGGTACAGTTTCCCAGCCGAGATTGAAATATATTACATTCTAGGGCCCTATTACAATCTTCGCGCAATTTTTTGTGCACGAAAAAAAAACCGTTATCGCACGAAAATTTACGTGGTATTATGATCTGAGCGCATTTTTTCGTCCATCAAAATTTTTTGGGCGCAAAAGCGACGCGCAAAAAAATACGTTGCGCGCAGAAATCACTGTGCGGACTGTTTTTTGAAGCTGTCAGATGGTTGAAACATGATGAGCCGAATCGCCAACCATACATGGTTGACTGCATTTTTATCTTATTTCGTTCCTGCTTTAACCCTTCCTGTGCTTTACCCCCTGTAGAACCTGCACCCCAAACCTCTATGTTCCCCTGTAACCATTAGTCCCTTAGATGTCCTACATTTCAAGGCAGCGCCCCATGCATACTGTCCACCCCCAGACATCCCGCAGCCATTGCACCCCCAGATTCACTCTATCTCCAGCACCCCAGGCCGCCCATGCACCCACAAAACCCGCTTATGGCACTTCTAGACCGCTCATATGCTCACCGGCCGACACTGGAGCAGATCCCAGAGTCCGGAGCCGTGGAGGAAGCCCCCCGGACAGCCAGACCCAGGACCTCGCCACCTCAGGATGTATAGCAGGGGGACTGTGATAACTACAGCCACCAGGACACAAAGAAGGACCAGCAGCCCCCGGGATCTCCATCCTAGCCATCGGCCCTCTGTGTCTTTTTCACACCTCTATACGTTCACATACATTGTTTGCCTTTGAAAATATAAGCTGTATATCAAGCTTTTAGTGCTTGTTCTGTAGGCTGTTCAGTGGCGTATATTATTCTTGCATGATTTTTGAACGCCGCTGGTCGTGCTCTCGTGAGTAGTTAGCAACCTGGGTTAGTAAGAGATGCAGCTCTTCTGATCGGCTTTCATTGACGGTTGTTACAAAGTTGTCAGACTGTTGATGCCAGGGCCGGTGCTAGACTATTTTGCGCCATAGGCAAGTGCAGCTACTTGCGTCCCCCCCCCAAAAAAATTAAAGCAATGCAACATTAACTGCTACATTTCTTTTTATTTTCAGGAATAAAGTTTGCCAGGGCTGGCCCAAGCCACTGTGCTGCATGGAGCGATTGATGAAAAGCTGCCCCCCCAAAAAAAATGTGATATGTATGAGCCTATCACAGAGCTCCACAGCAATAAAACTCACAGCAATGTGTGGTGTATATGAGTGAATCAAAGAGCTCCACAGCACTAAAACTCACAGTAATGTGTGGTGTGAAAGGGTAGTTCTGGCTGGAAGCCATTTACCGGCGAACCTGGCAGCGCTGTCTCCATGATCCGGCGCCGCTGGAGAATGAAGTACTGGCTGGACTTCTGGGTCACCCAGAGCCGCAGGGCATTCTTCAGCAGCACCTCTTCAGGCTTCATCCACATCCTATAGGGCGATGGGCACTGCCAGACTCACATGTCGGGAAAGGGATCTGCTGGAGCCAGAGGGAAGGGAGCATTATAGGAGGGCACACTCAGCACAGTGCAGGCTGGCACACACTCAGCACAGTGGCACACACTCACACATTAATCCCATACCCCCTAGACTATATGAACACATTAATCCCCCAGTCTATATGAACACATTAATCCCCACCCCCAGTCTATATGAACACATTAATCCCCCCAATTCTATATAAACACATTAATCCCACCCCCAAATCTATATAAACACATCCCACACCCCCAAATCCATATAAACACATTAATCCCATCCCCCCAAATCTATATAAACACATTAATCCCACACACCCCCAAGTCTATATAAGAGCAATATTCCAAATTCTAGGCATCCTCCATTAACACGGTCTGTCAGGCCTTCAGCATCTGCTGCCTGTCAGCTCACAGACTCCTCTCTGTATGTATTACAGTCCACCCCCCCAAGTCTATATAAACACATTAATCCCACCCCAAGTCTATATAATGTATTTATATAGACTTGGGGGTGTGTGTGTGGGATTAATGTGTTTATATAAACTTGGGGGGGGGGTGTGGGATTAATGTGTATATATAGACTTGGGGGTGGGATTAATGTGTTTACATAGATTTGGGGGGGGTGTGGGATTAAACACATCAATCCCACATACACACCCCCAAATCTATATAAACACATTAATCCCACACCCCCAAGTCTATATATGAGCATTATTCCAAATTCCAGGCATCCTCCATTAACACGGTGTGTCAGGCCTTCAGCATCTGCTGCCAGTCAGCTCACAGACTCCTCTCTGTATGTATTACAGCCCAGCCCCCCCTAAATATCTGCCTGCCAGACAGTCAGTCAGTCAGTATATGCCCCCTGCCCAGCTCCTCTACCGGCGTCCTTCTCAGTTCCCAACCCGCAGCCCCCTCTGCCTCTCCATGGTTTTACTCTTCAAGGGCGGGGATCTGTCACTTCCTCCAGATGAGGCACGCAGCAATGATGTCACCACAGGAAATGGCGGGCTTTCGCCTGTCCGCAGGGAGTGTGGTCTGAGCTCCTCTGGTTGATTGGGGTAAGGGACCTCATAGCTTCCTGAAAGAACAAAACACGCGGAGACTGTCAGAGCGTAGGTGGGAGGGATCTACAGCACACAGCGCAAGCGCAAGCGCCGTGTGCTGCAGATCCTGCCCCTGAGTGTGCTGGTGCCGCAAGTACGTTGTGGCGCCCGTAGCTCCGCTCGGCGGCGCGGCGGCGGACACAATGATTTTTCGGTGGTCGGACCCAGCTGCGCCCTAGGTGGGCACTGCGCTCTAGGCGGCCGCCTAGCTCGCCTAGCGGCAGCGCCGGCCCTGGTTGACGCACAGAATGCTGGAGGGTGCTGATAACGGGCACATGTGGAGCAAGGAGGAGGCATCTGGCAGATAGGAAGTGCTGCATCTCCGAGAGGATTAGTAACACAAACACAGTGTGGACCCCGGCATGGATGTGGATAGATAAACCCGCGATAAGCGCCCTGGAGCTGACATGGATAAAACACACAGAAGATACAGAGGGCCGATGGCTAGGATGGAGATCCCCGGGGGCTGCTGGTCCTTCTTGGTGTCCTGGTGGCCGTAGTTATCACAGTCGCCCTGCTATACGTCCTGAGGTGGCGAGGTCCTGGGTCTAGCTGTCCGGGGGCTTCCTCCACGGCTCCATGGCTGCAGACTCTGGGATCTGTTCCAGCGTCGGCCGGTGAGCATGTGCGCGGTCTAGAAGTGCCATGAGTGGGTTTTGTGGGTTCATGGGCGGCCTGGGGTGTTGGAGATAGAGTGAATCTGGGGGTGCAATGGCTGCGGGATGTCTGGGGGTGGACTGTATGCATTGTGTGCTGCCTTGAAATGTAGGACATCTAAGGGACTAATAGTTACAGGGGGAACATAGAGGTTCTGCAGAGGGTAAAGCACAGAAAGGGTTACAGCAGGAACAAATTAAGATAAAATGCTTAGCTTTTTATGCTATGAGCCAAACCAAACCCTGGAAACCAAGGAACTAAAATAGTATTTTATTTAGATAAACCCTGCTTTGTTACTGCCAGTCCTGGACCAGGACAAGTTTCAGTTAACACCTGCTTTCGAAAGACGTTAATGTTGTGCACGCAAACATCATTCGTAAACGGTTGCGAATGGATTGTAATACCATCCGCATACCAGCGCACAAACGCATTTGCGCTCACTATGCTAAGTATAGGATGCGCGCACAAATTTTTGTGCGCGCAGGGTCATTCACGGTAGACGAAAACGCGCATCGTCTGCGCGAACGTCGTAATACGACGTTCAGCGTAAATGGTTTTGCACTCGCGCAAATGCGCATTTGCGCGCGCAAACAAATGCGCGATAGGAATGTAATAGGGCCCTACAATGGGTATGTTTTGAATGTGCACCTGTGGACTGTTATGCCAGCCACTTTTGTGGAAGGTGGTTGGTGGCCCTTACTGTATTATCTTTCTCTTATTACTAGATCCTGATATCTGAGAGAAGGTCCTTCTGTTTTGAGGGTTGCTAGGATACTAAACGGACAGAAGCTTCTCATTGGCCCTGGGAGGGTCACATGTGTTTTTTTTCCTTTTACTTTTTGAGATTGCGTCATAGAGCAATTCAGGGATATGATCAGGCGGCATGAGACTACAAAGCGCAAGCATGCCAGTGACAAATAGGGATGAGCTGTTCGGTTCGACCTGTTCGGAGTTCGCATCAAACATCGGCCGTTCGGCTGTTCGCGAACTCCGAACATTTCCGCGTGTTCGGTTCAAGTTCGCCCACAATACACCACAATGGACCACAATGCACTTTTCCACTGGCCTGAAGCTTGTAATTGGCTACAGCCTTGCACCTGACCACAGGTCAGGTGCAAGACTATGTCAATCACGGCTCAGAGTCCTGATTGGGCAAATTTTGCCCAATCATGGGCTCACGGAGCTAAGTCCCACAGCACACTATATAAGGCGTCCCTCGCAGCCCCAGCACGTGTTTTTTGAGAGGAGATTGTTCTGTTAGTGTGTGTTCTCACTGCCAGCAGCTATTGGGGGGGTCTCACTTATACTAGATATCTGGGAATTGTTGTAATCTGTGTGCTCTGACTGTGACCAGCTATTGGGGGGGTCTCACTTCTACAAGATATCTGGGAATTGTTGTAATCTGTGTGTTCTCACTGCCAGCAGCTATTGGGGGGTCTCACTTCTACAAGATATCTGGGAATTGTTGTAATCTGTGTGTTCTCACTACAGCAGCTATTGGGGGGTCTCACTTCTACAAGATATCTGGGAATTGTTGTAATCTGTGTGTTCTCACTGCCAGCAGCTATTGGGGGGTCTCACTTCTAGCAGATATCTGGGAATTGTAATTTGTGTCTTGTCACTGCCACCCATCAGGGGGTCTCACTGATTTATAGGAGGTTCCTGGGAACTGTAATCTGTGTCTTCTCACTGCCAGCTATCAGGGGGTCCCACATACTTCTAGCAGATTTCTGCGAATTGTAATCTGTGTCTTGTCACTGCCACCCATCAGGGGGTCTCACTGATTTATAGGAGGTTCCTGGGAATTGTAATTTGTGTCTTGTCACTGCCATCCATCAGGGGGTCTCACTGATTTATAGGAGGTTTCTGGGAATTTTAATCTGTGTCTTGTCACTGGCTGCCAGCTATCAGGGTGTCTCACTGAGTTATACCTGAGTTCTGAAAATCTTTAATCTAGATAACACAGTTGAACCAGAGTTCTGCATATCTCCAATTTTTATAACAGAGTTGAATCAGAGTTCTGTATATCTTTAATCTATATATCACTCACCTTGTCAGAAAGACCAAAAAGGACAGGCAGACGCTCCCAGACACCGATAAGAGGGCAAGCAGCCTCTGTGTCGGAAGGCTGTGCCCCTGGTCGTCGTGGACGTGGTGCATCCTCTGCAGGGGCACGCTTGTCCTTTCTAACTGGTGCTGGCCGTCTTAAGCAGCAGCAACATACAGAGGATTTGCAGGATTGGCTAACCAGACCATCCTCATCCTCCGAGTCCTCTGCCAGCCAGGCTTGTAGTGCTTTACAGTCCACAGCTGCCAAAACATCTAATTCAGCCTCCACGTCCACAGCTACTCCTGCCATAGCCTCACTATCATACACGGAGGAGTCAGCTGAATTGTTTGACTACAGTGACAGTGTCAGTGACATGCTGCTTGAGGATGCACAGCAACTCCAGTGCTCTGATACAATCTCTGAGGTTGAGGAAGGGAGTAAAATCAGCCTAGAGGAAGGGGGTGCCAGTGACACACAAATAACTGGCACTCATGTTGCCCCAGCAGCTGCAGCATACTGCCAAGTTGACAAGGAGATACGGGGTGATGACGATGATGAGGTCACTGACTCCACCTGGGTGCCTGATCAAACAGAGGAGTCAAGGGAGGAGGAGGAGGCACAACAAGAACGTCCTCTATGAGCAACCGTAGCCAGTCCAAGGCATCAAATGCAGAGCGCTGTTGTCTCGCAGCACACGTCCAGGATCTCTGCTATCTGGGAGTTCTTCACGACATGTGCAGCAGACTGCAGCGTTGCTATTTGTAAGCTTTTTCGGAAGAGGATCAAGCGTGGGAAAGACATCAGACACTTGGGTACCACGTGCTTGAGGCGACATATGACCACCTGCCACGCATCCCGTTGGCACAACTCTTTGCAGAGGTCCTCCTCCTCCTCATCTGTCTCTACCCCCACTATATGTTCTGCCATGTCATTGCCTACAACCTCCACTGACAAGGATGATGCTACAGTAATGGGTGTACCAGGTCCTTCCTCACAATGTGACAGCATCCCATCATCTGAAGATTTACGCAGTCAGATTACGTTGCCCCAGCTGCTGCAGCAGAAGAAAAAATATAGTCCCAACCATCCCCAAGCACAGCGTCTAAATGCCAGCTTACCAAAATTACTCGCATTACGGCTGCTGCCTTTCCAGCTGGTGGACTCTGCTTCCTTCCGTGAATTTGCTGAATGTGCTGTACCACAGTGGAAGGTTCCAAAATGCCATTTCTTTTCACGAAAGGCCATTCCAGCACTATACCAGCATGTGGAAGACAATGTTATTGAGTCATTGGGAAAGGCAGTCAGCAGCAAGGTGTCACGGTTCCCGGATCCCACCACGCAGTACTTAACCCCCAACACTCCACAAAACCCAGAAGCTACCAACAGTGTAGCTGTGAATGATCCCTATCTGTCTGGTCCTTAGAATTGGCCAGGTAAACTAGCTAGACAGAAAAGGGTTAACAATACGGAGAGGAGTCAGCCGAGCCAGAATCAGGAATACAGAGTTCAGAATGGTCAAATGGAATAGCCGGGTCGGTATCAGAGCAGTAGCGTAGTACAAGTAAATAGTCTAGGGCAACAGAAGGCAGAATGGTCAGAACACAAGCAGAGGTCAATAACAGGTTAAATCAATATAGCAGTCAGGTACAAGGAGCTCAGGTATGGATAACCACGATCTGGCAACTTCTGAAACTATACTGAGGGTTTTTAAAGACCTTCACCAGACCACGCCCCCCACTCAAGCCACACCTCATGCAATCACCTCCCTGCCTTTCTCCATTTAAACCGGGCAGTGGTCAGCGAGCAGCATCAGACTTGCTGTCCTCAAGCACACAGGTAGGGCTGGAAGCCCCCAACGTTACAGTACCCCCCTCTCCACGGGAGGCCACCGGACGACCAACAGGACGAGCGGCAATACGACCACCAGGGCGATCGGGGTGCGAGGCATGGAACGCCCTGACCAACCTAGAGGCAGACATGTCGGAAGCTGGAATCCAGGACCGGTCTTCCGGGCCATAGCCCACCCAATCGACCAAGTACTGCAGAACACCCCTGCACAGCCTAGAATCCAAAACCCTCCTAACCTCATACTCCGATTCACCATCAACCTGAACAGGTGGAGGAGGAGGAACGACCCGCGTGTACCTGTTACACAACAAAGGTTTCAGTAGGGAGGTGTGAAAGACATTGTGCAAGCGAAGATGTTTAGGAAGGGCAAGAGCATAAGCCACAGGGTTAACGCGGCGAATGATCTTATATGGACCAATAAACCGAGGTGCCATTTTCATAGAAGGCACCCGTAACTTCACGTTCCTAGCAGACAACCAAACTCTATCCCCCACGTTATAGGAGGGAGCTTGTAACCTATGCCTGTCAGCCTTGCGTTTCTGGACAGCAACATTGCGCTCCATATTTACGCGAATCTGTCTCCAAATCTCTTGTAGTTGAGTGAGATGGTCATCGAGAGCCGGGATGGCCTGTTCATTAAACTGAAGCGGTAGAGCCGGAGGGAAAAAACCATAGATAGCAGAAAAAGGAGAGTGGCCAGTGGTCTCATTAACGGCGTTATTACGTGCATACTCAGCCCAGGGCAACAACTCCGACCAATTGTCTTGTTGTTGTGTGGTAAAGCAACGTATGTACTGCTCGAGACCCTGATTTGCCCTCTCTGCTGCCCCATTGGTTTGTGGATGGTATGCTGAAGAGAAGGCCAATCGCACCCCCATCTCCGCACAGAAAACCCTCCAGAAACGAGAGACGAACTGAGCTCCTCTGTCAGAGACTATTTCAGACGGAACCCCATGTATTCGTACAATCTCTCTAGCAAAGACAACCGCCAGTTCTTTGGCTGTAGGAACTTAGGTAAAGGGACAAAATGAGCCATTTTGGAGAAGCGGTCTACAACTGTCAGAACCACAGTATGACCTTTGGACTTCGGCAAGTCCACAATAAAATCCATAGATAGATGAGACCAAGGCCTCTTAGGCGTGGGTAAAGGCTGCAATAGACCGACAGGCAAGGTTTTACTGGTTTTGCTTCTGGCACAGATTTGACAAGCCAAAACAAACAGGCGTACGTCCTGTCGCATGGTGGGCCACCAGAACTGTCTGGAGATACTGGTAAGAGTCTTAGTAATACCAGGATGACCTGCTGGTTTAGAATCATGAAACATTATGAGTAATTCTTGTCTTTCCTTTTCAGGTACAAACAACATATCTGGAGGCTTGTCAGGTGGAGCCCCCACTTGAGCTGCTGGAGGCGTTCCAGGAAAGGCGAGGAGACAGACAAGACTGTGGAAGCCACAATACGTTCAGGAGGAACTATAGGATTGTGGTCTTGTGTATTAGATTCATATGGGTCATATTGACGAGATAAGGCATCAGCCTTTACATTGCGGTCACCTGGTCTGTAAGTCAATACAAAATTAAACCGAGACAGTAGCAATGACCACCTGGCCTGTCTCGAGTTCAAACGTTTAGCATCCCCGATGTACGTAAGGTTCTTATGATCAGTGATTATCAATAAAGGATCAAGAGTACCTTCCAACAAATGTCTCCACTCTGACAGGGCAGACACAATAGCAAGCAATTCTCTGTTGCCAATATCATAATTGCGTTCTGCTGGTGATAATTTTCTTGAAAAAACCCACAAGGATGTAGTGGTTTCCCTGGAGATTCTCTTTGAGACAGGACAGCCCCAATGCCTATCTCAGAAGCATCAACCTCAAGAATAAACGGAATCCTGGGATCAGGATGCCGTAACACGGGAGCGGAAGTAAAAGCCTGTTTGAGGGCTTCGAATGCTTGTTTAGATTGAGAAGACCAGATCTGGTACTTCAGACCTTTACGTGTCATATTAATGATAGGAGAGGCTATAGCGGAATAATTCTTGATAAATCTCCTATAATAGTTAGAAAACCCCAGAAACCTCTGTATGGCTTTGAGACTTTGAGGAAGAGGCCATTCTGAGATGGCCGTGAGTTTAGAAGGATCCATCTCAAAACCCTCTGGAGTGATAATGTACCCAAGGAATTTCACAGTAGTAATGTCGAATAAACACTTCTCTAGTTTGCAATAAAGACCATTGTCCAGTAATTTAGCTAATACCTGTCTGACATGTGCATGGTGGGTTTTCAGATCGGGAGAGTAAATCAATATATCGTCTAGGTATACTATAACAAAGGTTTGCAAGAAATCTCTGAGCACATCATTAATAAAATCCTGGAATACCGCTGGAGCATTACAAAGACCAAAAGGCATGACCAAGTATTCATAATGCCCACTCCTGGTGTTAAATGCTGTTATCCACTCATGCCCCTCTTTTATGCGTATCAAATTGTAAGCTCCTCTTAAATCAAGTTTAGTGTACACTGCTGAACCCCTTAACCTGTCGAACAGTTCCGATATGAGAGGGATAGGGTACACGTTCTTAATGGTGATCTTGTTAAGCCCCTATAATCAATACACGGGCGTAAATCTCCCTCTTTTTTCGACACAAAAAAGAATCCAGCCCCTGCTGGAGAAGAGGAACGTCGGATAAAACCTCTCTCCAAGTTCTCCTTGATGTACTCCTCCATAATTTGGTTCTCCTTTATGGAAAGAGGATATACTTTGCCTCGAGGAGGCATGGTACCCGGATGAATATCAATAGCACAATCATATGGTCTATGTGGAGGTAGTTTCTCTGCCTCTCTTTTATCAAATACAGCCCTGAGGTCTGCATATTGTTCAGGAACTTCAGTAGACAATGGAGGGGCTGTGGGTGTGTTCAGGGCACCGACATGCTGAATGGGTATTAAACAAGTCCCAAAACATGCAGAACTCCAAGACAGTATCTCTCCTTTAACCCAATCAATAACGGGATTGTGTTCCACCAACCAGGGGAAACCAAGTACAACAGGATTGGAAGGTGAGTGGATAACTTGGAATATGATCTTTTCTTTATGCAAGAGACCAGTAGTAAGAACTACTGTAACCGTATCATGAGTAATCCTAGGGCAGGATAACGGCCTGCCATCTATGGCTTCAACGGCTAAGGGTGTCTCTCTTACAACCAGAGGTAGAGAAATGGAAGAAGCGTAGTTAACATCAATAAAGTTACCAGCAGCCCCAGAATCCACAAAAGCGGTATTATGTGTGGTCTTGGTCTCCCAAGCCAAGGATACTGGTAACATAAGTTTAGTGTCTTTGATAGGAGACATGCATGTCACACCCAAGGCCTGTCTCCTCAGCTGCCTTAGGTGCGGTAGTTTTCCGGCTTATCATGCATCTTAGGGCGAGTAGGACATTGAAATCGTACATGTCCCTCCAAACCACAATACAGGCACAATCCCTCACGAAAACGCCTTGTTCTCTCCTCCTCTGTAAGCCTAGTACGGCCTAGTTGCATAGGCTCTGAGGGGGGTGATAACTCTCTGGGTGGTGCTTGAAAGACAGGGGCCAACCTAGGTAACGGTCTCTTGGATCTCTCTCTTGGAGTCCTTCTATCCCTTATCTGATTATCCAGATCTATACAGTAATCAATGAGTTCACACAATACCTCAGGTAGTTTACGTGGAGCTAATTCATGCATCAACGACTCTGATAACCCCTCCATAAAAGCCAGAACCAGTGTCTCATTTGTCCAGTTCACATCAGAAATTAAGGTTTTAAATTCTATGGCATAATCAGACACAGTTCTGTTCCCTTGACGTATGCGGAACAAGGATTTGCCGGCTATCGTGGCCTTTCTGGTAGGATTAAATGTACGTCGTAACTCGGCTATGAATTCTTTATAATCCTGTACAATAGGTCTCTCTGCCTCCCATAAAGGAGTCGCCCATGTCAACGCTCTGCCAGACAGATGGTTAATAATAAACCCCACTTTGGCAATGTCAGAAAAAAACATTTGTGGATTTAATTTAAAATGGATATCCACATGGACCAAAAATCCCTGGCACTCAGAGGGAGTACCGTCAAACCTCATAGGAGCGGTCATGTGTACCTGGGATGTCTGAACGACAGGGGGCACAGGTATAGCAGGGTGCAACCCCAACTGGTTCCAGGTGTGCAGTACGATTCAGGATAGTTTGTAAGGCAATGGCAAACTGATCCCTCCTATGATCCTGCTCATCCTGTCTGGATACAAAGGTAGCCAAGTGCTGTGTTAAATCTGCGGGATCCATATTGGCCAGATCGTAATGTCACGGTTCCCGGATCCCACCACGCAGTACTTAACCCCCAACACTCCACAAAACCCAGAAGCTACCAACAGTGTAGCTGTGAATGATCCCTATCTGTCTGGTCCTTAGAATTGGCCAGGTAAACTAGCTAGACAGAAAAGGGTTAACAATACGGAGAGGAGTCAGCCGAGCCAGAATCAGGAATACAGAGTTCAGAATGGTCAAATGGAATAGCCGGGTCGGTATCAGAGCAGTAGCGTAGTACAAGTAAATAGTCTAGGGCAACAGAAGGCAGAATGGTGAGAACACAAGCAGAGGTCAATAACAGGTTAAATCAATATAGCAGTCAGATACAAGGAGCTCAGGTATGGATAACCACGATCTGGCAACTTCTGAAACTATACTGAGGGTTTTTAAAGACCTTCACCAGACCACGCCCCCCACTCAAGCCACACCTCATGCAATCACCTCCCTGCCTGTCTCCATTTAAACCGGGCAGTGGTCAGCGAGCAGCATCAGACTTGCTGTCCTCAAGCACACAGGTAGGGCTGGAAGCCCCCAACGTTACACAAGGTGCACATGACTTTAGACACGTGGTCCAGCAAGCATGGACAGGGCCGTTACATTTCCTTCACGGCACACTGGGTAACTCTGATTGCAGCTGGGAGGGATCCAGGATGAGGCGAACCTGGTCCTCTATCGCCATTATATATATGATATTTTTTTGATATGGAGGGGAGACTTTTGTCTTTAAATGTTTTTTTGGGCCATCTAAACTCTAATTCATGGGGTATAGTACTTATTTACGATATTTGTGACATTAAAGTGAATTTTCTTGATTTGGAGACCTCAAGAGAGAAAGATAATTTTGCCACTAAAATGTATTTTAAACAGGTAGATACTAATAGTTATATCCATATAGATAGTTGCCACCATGCCCCTTGGCTCAAAAATATTCCAAAAGGTCAAATATTAAGAATTAGACGTAATTGTTCACAAATAAAAGATTTTGATGAGCAAACGGGATTTTTAAAGGGACAATTTATACAGAATGGTTATGATGAGACAGAGATCAATAAAGATTATGAAGAAATTAGAATAATGGATAGGACAGAGCTACTTATATATAAAAATAAAAATGAAAATGTTGATAGAAATACATCTGTCACTCAGGTACCTTTTATTACTAACTACTCCACGGATCATGACACTATGAATAAAAAATTGGCATATATTACAACAAAATAAAGATATCAAGGATTTTATTGGAGATAGGCCTAGAATTATATATAGAGGGATGCAAAACCTGAAAATGTTACTAACTAAAAGTGTTTTAGACAAAAAAGAAAATAAAGATACTTTCCTCCCTAAATTTAGAAAGAAAGGCTTTCATAGATATGGAATATGTAAATGTTGTAGAACAGCTAGACAGGGTGATAAATGTACCTTAGAATTTAAGTTCCATTACAACAATAAAATATTTCCTATAAATACGTTTTTAACATGTAATTTTTCTAATATGATTTATCTCTTATGGTGTCCATGTGGGTTACAATATATTGGACGTACCACTAGAATGTTAAAGACGAGAGTGGCTGAACACATCTATAATATTAATAGAAATTGTGACAAATCAGCACATTTTGCTAAATATAATGAGGGGAACTCTAACGTTCTTGGTTTTATTGATATTCAACAGGTTAATAAACATTGGAGAGGAGGAGATTTTGTGAGGAATCTGAACCGATTAGAATCCAAATGGATATTTGATTAGGGATGGGCTGGCAGTTCGATCCGAACTAGAGTTCTATTAGAACATTGCCCGTTCGGCCATTCGACGAACTTCGAACTTTTCAGGCCGTTCGCAAAAAGTTCGGAAAAAAATTAGATTTTTTTTTAGAAAATCCTAAAAAATCTAACAATAAAGAGACTCTTTACTGCAGAATATTATAAGCAACGGTTTATTAGATATTGAATTAAATTGGAAATATTTTTAACATTGAAGCCTATGGGATAAAACAATCTTGTTGCTAAAACATCAGGCAGACAAGGCCCTCTAATCAGGCACTGTAGAGGGCAGCCCGCCAGGGCCTCCCAAGGATCCCTTGAGGAGCATGCGGCCGCCGGATGACAGAGCTGCGACTGTGCGGGCAGGCAGGCTGGGTGCATGTGGCAGAGAGAGGTGGCGCAGGGAGGGAGCCAGTACACCTGCGGCCACGGCAGACCCCCCCCCCACAACCAGGATCCAGGGAGCCTCCACTGACTGACCACCAGGCTAAGGTAAGGTGACACATTTCTAAAAAAAATAGAATCCGAGGACATTTTTAAATGTCCCAAGGAACATAAAATAAAACCTTTTTTTTCTTTCTATTACTCTCCCGATTCCTGGATCCACCAACAAGCGCAGCCTCCCGTCTCCAACGCTGTTAGACGCTGCATACACCAGCACGCTGTGTGCAGCTTCTGAGAAGATACACTATTAGTGTAGAGGGAGCGATGGAAAAAGCGCAGCCAGCTTCCCTGCTACACTAATAGCGTATCTTCTCAGAAGCTGCATACAGCTTGCCGGTTAAAGCTAGCGTCAGACTGTAGAGGTGCTGCGCGGCAGTGTGAGGATTTATATGCTGCATTAATTATTCTTCTTACAAATTTGGTTACTTAACCCGTTTGCGTTTGGATTGTAATATTGTTTGTGACATCCAGGGCCAGGGCCGGATTAACATAGGGGCAGATGGAGCAGCAGCTCCAGGCCCATGCCCCAGAATTAGCCCACAGAAAAGATAAATTTGTCTGCATTGATGGACATTTGGACCCCTATATCTCCACCTCCGTAGCAGCTACAGGGTCATGTGAGGTATCACCGGAAAGACCAGAGCATGACCTTTCCAATGATACCAAACATGGCCAAGTTTTATGTAACAGTAAAAGTAAAATAATCAGTATTTCTTTATTTTTTATTTTTCTTTCTAACACAGCAATATTTTTCACTTTTCAATTATAAAGTGAACAATGATGCTGCAGTAACTCACCATCTCATTTTTCATGTCACTAACAAGTGTGGAGGTGATGGTACAATCCATTATTACAAATTGTTATAACAAGAACCTAAACTGCCGCACTGCAGAGAAGTGCACTGTCGGGGGGGGCTTTGGAACCTTGCGCCACTAATCTTTACACCTCGCAAGGTCAACTGAGGTGTCAGACAGGACAGAGTTTGGCCTTTGCTTTGATACCAAACATGACAATGTAAAATCTAAAAAGAAAACCAAAAAAATTATTTTATTTATTTTTTGTTCCAAAGCGATGGTATTGTCCATTTGTCACGTATAAAATGAGCGATACCACTGCCATTACTCACCTTCTCCTTTCCCACGCTGGGAGCAAGGTCAGTGTTTTATACATAGTCATATTATTCATAAAACACCATTATCCAAACCACATGGAAAAGATCTAAATTTCTTTTGTTAAAAGTGTATATTTTCTCAGAAAAATGCAGTAACAGGTTCCCATTTATTTTTTTTAACAAGAATTCCCTATAGAATATATGACCACAGAGGTTTGGATGATAAAATAGGAAAAAATTATTTTAAACGCTGGGATGATTGAAATCTGAATGGAAATTTCCTCACACAGTATCTGTGGTTAGATATACCCGTATCTGCCTGGTTAGATATACCTATATCTGCACTATTAAATAGCCTAAATATGTTGTAATTTCACTAAATTCCAAAAAAAGCCCACCAAATATTCAGCTCCAGGCCCATAGAGATCTTAATCCGGCCCTGTCCAGGGCCCCAGGTGGCGATCGGAGGGTCCCCAGACGCATGGTGCCGCCAGCTGGCCGAATGCCAGGAGCTCTGGAGGCACCCGGCGCAGCTATGAGTGATCAGGGGGCAGGGTGCGGCGTGATGATGTGGAGCCGCCGGGACCTTTAAATCCTTGCCGTGGAGTTTCATTCCCGCATCGCTAGCTTACCGAATCAGATTGTATACTTGTTACTTACCCTGTTTGTTCTGAGGACCCGATCGGTTGCCGGCTTTGCCTGCCATTTGACTATTCTCTCTGTGTACTCCCTGTCTGTTGCTACTGGTGTGCGCCGATTCTCACCATATACAGTAGCGCAGTATAAAAGTGCCTAAACGTTGCTGACCCGGTTTTTTTATAACGACTACTCTCGATCTGTGCCCCTGTCTGGTATATCTGCTGCTTGTTACTGCTATTGCGCTTCCATCCTGCCATATACTATAGCGCAGTACAAACATACAGTATATTGATCTCAGTCTTTGGTGTATATTGTTGGTGCTGTCTCCCTGGCCTGTGTGGCTGCTAGAGGTTAGGTTTAGTGGTCCCAACTGAGTCCCGACCATCCTAAGGATCGGAGGGTTAGAGTTCTGTTACCAGGGATCCTACCAGGTCTGTACTGGGGAATCATTACAAATATGCGGTGAACGCCGCAGCAAATGTTAATGCTCATTTTTAAATGTTTCTATACATCCTACAAATCCGCCACTTCACGGGCAGGTTATGGGGACCTCCTAGGCATGATATTTGAAGGAATTTATCGTTTTTATTCTTAACCCTTATTTCATGGAAAAATCACTGTTCCTTTAAAAACGTCTTTTTTTAAACTTTTTTCCTTCTTTCCTGTCCTGTTCGCGTCCGAACTCAAACTTTTGAAACTGTTCAAGTTTGAATGCGATGGTTTAAACATCGATATGGAGATTAATACCCTGTTGTAATACATTAATATTTTCTGTATTGGATTGTTACCTTAGATCACGTTTATATATTTTTCTGGAATACATGCTGTCATGTTGTGAGACATATGAGAACTTGCCCTTTTTTAAGATTTTGCCCCTTTTTTTAAAGATCTTGCCCCTTTTTTAAGATGACAACATTCTGTTGCAATGTCCGTTTTTTGTTATTTTTATTATCGTTTTTATGTTAAATTGCTGTTTTGTGCCGTGTTGTTGCCCTTTGAGATACAGACTGTCGTGTTGTGCGGCACGCGAGGACTTTTCCCTCTTTGAAGATGGCGCTTAGTGTTCTGAGTGGATAGATATCTGGGTTCGATAGACAGAAGTATTGCGTACCCGTCGAATGCCAGAAATACGTCATAGACACGAGCCCAATGACCAGAAGATGGGAGTGTAGGAAAACACCAGAAGACTAACATCATGTGTGCGGTGCTGCCTTACCCTTCCAGAATCTTGGATATAAAAAGACGGTCGGTATTGTATGTATTTTTTATATGCACTTTGATAAAGACCTGTGTAGGTCGAAACGCATCAGTGCTATTTTATTTGCTATTGAAATTTTATGAAACCACTTGGTGCTCGACCCGTGTGTGTTCCGGTGTTTCCACTATTGGATATGATATGTGGACTGGCGAACTACTGAGAACGGACGTACTTGGGACGCACTGGTGAGAGTATCATCTGCAATACTATCATGCTTATATAGTTTAGAGCCGGCTTTATGTGGCTCTTTAAAACGTGAGTTTGATAACCAACATTTCTATATGAACAATCGTTATTAAGATATACTGCGCAATGTGTGTCCTATATTTTATTTTCTAGATCGCCTGGAATATTTTTGGACGGTTCTACTCTACAAGCGCGAGGACTCTGTATATTTTCTATGAGTGGGAGTGTGTTCTTGGGAGTGTGTATTTGAATCCTTGCTGCTGCTTAAGTGATCGTTTGTACATATGATCTGCACCCATACACCACCTTGCTTGTTATCCAGTGGGAGAGTGTGCAAGTCCTGGCTGTGAGAGGGAAGCAGACATGCTGGAGCAGTGAGGGAGTGTGCAAGCCCTGGCTGTGAGAGGGACTGCATAGAGACATTCTGTGTGAAGTAACAACTTTCCTCTCATCTGCTGATCCAGTGGATCAACAGGATTTTTCGGAAAATGATAAAACATGTGATTTGTTTTCACAAAGATTGTAAATACGCCTGTAACATCTTCAGTTTTTGAAATATAGTTATACTGATAGAAATATTCACCCCTCTTTTTCACCCCCCCTAATTGGATTCTATGAAAATGGTAAGATACATGTTTTTTTATTTTTCAAGAAGAATCTAAATACCAATTTTCATGTCTGTAACATCTGGTTTTGAGCTATAGGTATGCTGTATAAAATTTTCACCCCACCCCTTTTTTTCACCCCTCCATTTGGATTTTTGAAAAATGGTGAAACACGTGTTCTTTATTTTTCAAGACGATTGTAAGTACCAATTTTCAAGCTTGTAACATCTTCGGTTTTTGAGCTATAGGTATACTGTATAAAATATTCACCCCATTTTTCACCCCCCCACTTGGATTTTTGGAAGATGGTAAAACATGTTTTTTTATGTTTCAAGCAAATTGTAAATACCAGTTTTCACGCCTGTAGCATCGGGGTTTTCGAAATATAGGTATACTGATTAAAGTATTTACACCCCTTTTGCACCCCCTTAACTGCATTTACAGAGAATGGTAAGAAACATGTTTGTTTTTTTCACATAGATTGTAAATACCAATTTTCACGTCTGTAACATCTTTGGTTGTTAAAATATAGGTATAGTGATAAAAGTATTCACCTCTTTTTCACTCTCCCTCACTGGATTTTCAGAAAATGTTAGAAGATGTGTTTTTTTATTTTTAGAAAGGATTGTAAATACCAATTTTAATGCCTGTAACATATCTGTTTTTTTAAATATATGTATACCGATAAAAGTATTCACATCCCTTTTTCACAACACCTGTCACGGATCCGCCTTTGGTCTGAGATGTTGGTCCCTTAATACAGAACCCTATCTACCCCTCTGGTCCTTCAATGGTTGGCAAAATTAGCTACCTTCAGGGAACCAAACAATATACCACCAGTGAGGTTAACTGTCACGTTTCACATTCCCAGCTCTGTTCCCTGTATATGTCCTAACCTGTTTTACCTTGTGTTTTTGTTGCTATTCCTGGGTTGCAGCCCAGGGGTTAATTGTTCTGCTCACCTGTCTGTCCTGGTGTAGATCTCCTCCCTATTTAGCAGCAATGCACCCATAGTGCATTGCTCCATGTTTTCACTTCCTGATTCATTCTGCGGTTCAGTGTGTTGTTTCTGAGAGCTGCCTGCTATTTTTGTTCCTATCTCATTTTGTATAATTTTGGTTATACTCTTGGTTCTGTTTCCCCTGTCTGTCTGTCAATTACCTCTGTTATTGTGTTGCCGGTTTATTTCTAGTCTTTGCTGTGTTTTGATTTTCTGTTTATTTGTTAGACTGATTACCTGGTAACCAATATTCTGACCTGTCTGACTTCCCTTCTGGTTCTGAACCCCGGCATATATATGATGTACTCACTCTGGTTATCTGACTTTTGGCTTTTCCTCATGACGATGCTTCTGGATGTTCCTGGTCTGTACTGTTTATATTGAGTTCCTAGAATCTGTGTTTATTCCTGTCATCTGTATACAGTGGCAACTCTAGAAACAATATTTAGGGGCACATTAGATACCGCAGTCAAAACTGGGGGGGGGGGCACTAATAATGTTCACCACTAAATCCATACCACTGAATAAATCTAAGGGCCCGATCACCTGGTGTAAGCTAAAACGCCATCGCTAAAGGAAAATTTTAGTGCAAGTCACTAAAACCTAGTGCCTGACAAACTACTAACAGATCACCTTGTCCGTGGTAGTCTGTGTACAAGGTTGTTTAGCGCACGCTAGGAAAACGCTGATAGTCAGCGCTAATGTGGTTGTGTACAGGATAGAACTGTTTTTTTTCCAGTACAGAGTGCCAGGCCATACCTATCCCTGCCCTCACAAGCTTGTATACAGCGAACAGCCCTCACACGCCTGCATTATTAAAATCCTCCAAGGTGGCCGTATCATCCATGTTTATATGCACACATATATTAAAGCTGATGGGCACTGCATGATAAATGCCACCAAACAGCATGTAGAATCATTACACTGCATTTAATAGATCCAAAATTAAGGCCAGGTGAGTCACAATAACTTCCCTGCTGCAGCATAAAAATAATACATGTTTCAGGGCAAGACTTATTCATGTGTCTCTTTAAACATGGTCCACACGGTCACCCTAATAATCAACCGCTTCCATACTATGAATAACCCCCAAGCATAAAATGTTTATAATTAGGAAGTATATTACAATGAGGATATATGTGGATAAAGGATACATTTATAACATAATAGAGCCTACTGCAACAGCATCGACATTACTGACAAGATCCATTACTATGGTGTATGGGGCCAAGACAGTGGCGTAGCGTGGGTTGTCAGCGCCCGGGGCCAGCCAAGAATTGTGCGCCCCCCCAACCTGTGGACACGTTATCGATATTGCCGCAGCTCTCACATGGATATTGCCCCAGCCAGCTCTCACATGGATATTGCCCCAGCTCTCACATGGATATTGCCCCAGCTCTAACATGGATATTGCCCCAGCTCTCACATGGATATTGCCCCAGCTCACACATGGATATGCCCCAGCTCACACATGGATTTGCCCCAGCTAACATATGGATATGCCCCAGCTCACACATGGATTTGCCCCAGCTCACATGGATTTGCCCCAGCTCACACATGGATTTGCCCCAGCTCACACATGGATTTGCCCCAGCTCATGGATTTGCCCCAGCTCATGGATTTGCCCCAGCTCATGGATTTGCCCCAGCTCACACATGGATTTGCCCCAGCTCACACATGGATTTGCCCCCAGCTCACACATGGATTTGCCCCCAGCTCATGGATTTGCCCCAGCTCACACATGGATTTGCCCCAGCTCACACATGGATTTGCCCCAGCTCACACATGGATTTGCCCCAGCTCATGGATTTGCCCCAGCTCACACATGGATTTGCCCCAGCTCACACATGGATTTGCCCCAGCTCATGGATTTGCCCCAGCTCATGGATTTGCCCCAGCTCATGGATTTGCCCCAGCTCATGGATTTGCCCCCAGCTCATGGATTTGCCCCCAGCTCATGGATTTGCCCCAGCTCTCACCTGGATATTGCTCCAGCTCCGGCAGGGGTTGAGGGGACCCAGATGTCGGGCAGCGCGGGAGTGCCTGCCCGGTCCTGAAGAGTCCGTCCTGTTGAAGGTGATGCGGCTGCGTGGCGTGCGTGCGCAGGTCACGCGGTCCGGCCAGTCAGGTGGTACAGAGACTCAGTACCACCTGATTAGCCGGACCACGTGACCGGCTGCGCCTGCACACAGCTGCTTCCCTTTAACAGGACGGACTCTTCAGGACCGGCAGGCACTCCCGCGCTGCCCGGCATCTGGGTCCCCTCAACCCCGGGCCAGTTTTAGGGGCGCAAATGCGCCCCTAACAAAACTGCGCCCGGGGCCACGGCCCCCCCAGCCCCCCCCACGCTACGCCACTGGGCCAAGAGAACACCTGTGGTGCATTCCTTTCAATTGCCTGTTAATTGCCTGTTACTTTTGGGCGAGGACCTGTTTTTTCTGTTTTTTTGGAGTTAGCACCATGGTTGAGCAGTAAGTAAAATGATGCAATTAGCGCGCCTCAAAAAATTTGCATAGGCACCAAGTGATCTCTAGTTCTCTCTGTGTTAAGTATATGATGCAGAAAGTACAGTAAGCTCGCGTTACAAATCGCTAATAGCGATGCGCTAAGTGATTTTTCCCATTTGTAGTGGGAGGCAAACGATCTGTTGGATCGGCACTAGACTCAATTAACTTGGCGCTAACGCAAAACCATGCCAACGCAAGGGCTAGCTCACACCAGGTAATAGTGCCCTAAATAAGTATATATAAATAAGATTCCAAAACCCCAGAGTAATGTGATGCAATAATACCTTTTTGTTGTACTAACCTAATACTTAAATTCAATATTTTATTTGCCCTGTTTGGCAGTTTTCGCTGAATGTCTTGTAACTGCTTCAGTGACTCCTCTTTAGCAAATTACAGTGACCAATTCGATAAATAGGGAATTCACCATATTTTTGGCTAAATGAATTCCCCGAAATGTGACGAAAAGCAGAGCATCTAAAGATGATCTACCCTTTAGATTCTAACTTCCATAATAACTCCTAAAATGCCATAAACCCAGGGAAATACAATACAAATAATAAACAATGTGGCATGTAGCCTACCAATTAACCCCTAAAATGCCATTAATCAAGGGAAAAATAAAATGTGTACTATGAGGGATGGAGCCTACCCATTAACCCTTAATATACAACTAAACCAAGGCAAAAACTAACGTAATACACAATGTAATGTATAGTCTGACCATTAACCACGTCACTGCTGAGCCATTTCAATCCTGTGAAAATGTTTACGTTTACGTGCACGTTATTATTATTAATGTTTTATGACTTTTACTTCACACTGAATATGGTCATGTTGGGTATCATTGGAAAGGCCAGAATCTGCCCTTTCTACTGACACCATATTCGCTGCACAGGGACGGAGATACAGCGGTCCGAAGAAGTGTGGGAAGGTGGATGCTGATTTCTGGTGGGGGGGCACATGGAGGGCAAGAAATAACCTAGGGGGCAATTGCCCCCCTGTAGAGACACCTATGTTTGTATATGTTATAGACTCTGCACGGCTTCGAGGTAAATATTTATATAGCATAGATCCGGCTATCTCAAAGACCAGCCTTTCAGATCAGGACTTCTGTGGTATTGCCTTGCAGAGGTCTCCAGTTAACCCTGTGTTGCTCTGTCACACACATATATTGCTGTCTGTCTGTGTATTTCTGCATATTGGGGCTTTCACCTGAACCAAGGTCTCATCTTGGCGCAAGCCTGGTGTGATCATGACATCAACAGACACCAAAATACTACAACAGACACAGTAACAGAGACAGAGGGCTTAGTACCAGCTTGATGCTTGGTAATACAGATACCCAGCACAGGGTCACTAGTATTTGCCAAGTCGTGATGTACGTGATCAGAGAATGTCAGGTCAGAACATAGAACGGGTTTGAGAGAGAATACCAAGTCGGTACACAGAGCGGGTTTGACAGAGAATGCCAGGTCAGAACACAGAGCGAGTTTGTCAGAGAATGCCAGGTCAGAACACAGAGTGAGCTTGTCAGAGAATGCCAAGTCGGTACACATAGAAAGCAAAATAATATAAAGCACTGAGGGAAGTAAAAACCACATCAGGGCACTGATAGGAATAATCTGCTGGGTTTTAAATCCAGAGGGCACAGTGTCATCAGGCTACCCGGCATCCCATGTGACTTCGAGCCTGGCATTCTTCACTCGGTGTCTGGTCAGCGAGCAGCGAACAGGGTGCTGCTGGGTGCCAGGAGTTAGCGGTGTATGTGGCACCCCATCTTAATTGGATTTTTGGAAAATGGTAACGCAAGTGATTTTTTATTCTTCACTAAGGTTGTAAATACCAATTTTCACACCTGTAACATCTTTGGGTTTTTAAATATAGGTAAACTGATAAAAGTATTCATCCCCCTTTTTTACCCTTCCTCACTGGATTTTTGGAAAATGGTAAAATAAGTGTTTTTATTTTGCAAGACGAATCAAGCTTTCTGTACTTTGTGCATCCAATACCTAACATGGGGAACAAAATCATTAATTAGCATTTCGATAAGTGAGGTATTACAAAGTGCTGGCACAAATTGCTGTCTCAATGCGAAGAGACAAATGTTAGCACCTAATAGATGGTGTTAAATGATTTTGCAATTTCAAAATCATTTAACATCCCCTAAACCCCCCCCCCCCATTAAATCTCATACACCCCATGATGAGAAAGGTGGCCCGATCCGCAGTTTCTTCTGCCCTTGAGCAGAGTGAGACTGGGAACAAATAGTTTCTAGCAGACCAGAATGCCATCCATTAACCACTAATTGACAACAACACTAGACACAAGTGAATTAACCCTTAGCATCAATACTCAGCATCTATGTGAAAAAAGAGTTAGAAACAAGGGTTAATTCACTTGTGTCTAGTGCTGTTCTCAATTAGTGGTTAATTGATGGCATTTTGATATGAGATACTATTTAATGGGACGGGAACAACTATGATTCATACTTGACAAAAACCTTTGTGAGGTTGAAACGTTGTGTTACTGATATGATGGAATCAACCTTATTTCTAATATACCACAGTTTGCTGGACTTTTTCATACAATTTTTGCTGCTTTGAGGCCTGGGAGTGAGGACCACCTCCAGCTGTGGATCTAATTGAGTATGTGACTACATCGTTTGTGTATAGTTCCTAGCAAAGGCGTAACTAGAAATCTCAGGGCCCCGTGCAAGAATCCATGAAGGTCAATATTTAAATTTTTTTTTTCCTGCAATATTACAAAATAGTACGCCATTTATATTAATTATTTCAATTTACTTGAATTGTTAATAGTATTAGTTTAAGGATAGGACTTGGTCACTGGGCAGGTGACACTGATGGCCTACAAAATATAAAGAAAATCCATAAATCATGGAAATTTATAAATCCTTTAGACAAAGTTAAGATCCGTATGGCAACAACAATCTGACAATTTAAATGAGATTAATAGATTCAGAAAATATAAAGACTGCATATACACAAATTTTGGCAAACTGCCTGCAAGTACAGTGTCTGTTCGAAGGCAGTGAAATCCCCCATAGAGAGGTAATGGTTAATCTATTCAGAGAACACCGAACAGCAGGGAAAAGTTGCTGAAATGCCCTGCTGTTCTGTGTTTTCATTCGTCAGGTTTATTCAGACGAACCCATAGGCTTCAATGATAAAAATATTCCTGTTTTAATTCAATATCTAAAAAAATGTAATATTTTAATCTGCAGTAAAAAGTCTCTTTATTTATAGATTTTTTTTGAATCTTTTAAGCATTTTTAGGGATTTTTTCCTGTTTTTTAAAATGGTTTCTATATTTTTCTGTAACAGACCTTTTTATTCTCATTCATTGGACCTTATGTTTAAATTCCAGGCATTTCTGTTCAGTAGTTTTTTTGCAAACAGCATTTCAATTTTCACACTATCAAGCGTATTGTTTTTTTTTATTTTTTTTACCCCATTCGTCAGCATGTTGGCTTTTTTCCGGCTTTCGGTGAGCGTTCAGCGAATGTTTGACAGGTGTTCGTCGGGTTTGCGGTGAGTTTTCCCTGCACTCTGGGGACCCTGCAGTGAATGCTGAATACTCCGCAGGGTGGGGAACTTTGATTCCCGCGGGGAACGATAAAGCACCGAAATGTCAGCGACATTTCTATTTTCTCTGAATAACCCCTTTAGTGTGTTGATGATTGCACTAGCTTTAGCGAGCTTACTGTACATTGCACATCCTGTACTTAACATGGGGAGCACAGGAGCAAGATCGTGCAGGGCTCGCAGTCCATGGAATGCAGGTATGTCTGCATTTAAAAGGATATAGCTCCCCTTGGAGGTCAAATAAGACAAATGTAAAATATATTTATAGAGGCTAAACAACCAGTTATTTCAAATGCAGGGTCACTTGTAATTCTATCTCAAACTCTGTTGGCTCTATTACATTCCTTGCGCAAAAAAGCTCGCTCAGCGCGTTAATTTGTGCGTGAAGCGTTAAACGTTAACGCGCGTAAATTACCGCTGGTATTACAATACGCATGCATTTTTTCATCCATCAAAAAATAACGCACGTAAAAAAGATGCGCAAAAACGCGCGCGCATTAACGTTGCGCCCAGAAATCGGTGTGCGGACTGTTTTTTCACGCAATTCAGCAAATCAGAATTAAGAACCAAAATTGTTTCCTATTAAGTTTTTGCGCCTGTCAAAATCAATCTGAGTATATATGCTGCAGCAATAATAAAAACACGCACAACTTCTCAATTTTATTGGTTTGGTATGCGTAGAATGTCTAACTATACTGTGCTGTATTTATTTTTTTTGTGCTGGTGTATTTGGTTTCGGCCAGGACGTTCAGATTTGCTGTTACCACCATCTTTTCAAAGACGTTAAAATTATGCGCGCAAACATCCGTTAAATTTTGCGCATAGATTGTAATACCATTCGCGTACCAGCGCACAAACGCATTTGCGCTCACAATGTTAAGTATAGGATGCGCGCAGTACATTACGCTCGCAAAGGGTTCGCGCAGGTTCATCCGCGGTAGACGTTAATGTGCATATTTTGCGCAGACATTGCAATACGGCGTTCTGCACAAAGGGTTTTGCCCCTCGCGTTAATGCATTTTTGCGCGCGCGTTAACATTTGCGCGAAGAATGTAATAGAGCCCTGTATATATAATAGATTATATAATTTGGCAGTGAGGAAAAAACACACTGGGCCCTATTACATTCTTAACGCAAAAACGCACGCTAAACGCGTGCTTTTTTGCACGAAGCGTTAAACGTTAACGCACGAAAATCACCGCTGGAATTAATTTCCTCGTGCATTTTTTCATCCGTCAGGAAATTGAGCTTGTAAAACCGACGCGCAAAAATCAGAGAGCGCAATGTAATTTTTAACGCGAGTCCGTCATTTTGTGCGGACTGCGCACAACAGACGTACGTTCTGACGGAAGACAAGGTACTGTCCGTCATTTTTGACGGATCTATTAAAAAAAAACGTGCACATCGACGTTCTCTGTTGTGAATCCGCGGTTTGGTACGGTCAGGTTGTTACAATTTGCCGTTACCACCAGCTTTTCAAAGACGTTAAAATTATGCGCGCAAACGTTGTCCATTAAATTTTGTGCTAAGATTGTAATACCATGCGTGTACCAGTGCACAAACACATTTGCGGTCACAATGTTAAGTATAGGATGCGTGCACTAAATTGCGCTCGCAAATGGTTCGCGCAGGGTCACTCGCGTTAGACGTTAACGCGTATTTTGTGCACGAACGTTGTAATACGAAGTTCAGCGCAAAGGGTTTTGCACCTCGCGTTAATGCGTTTTTGCGCACACGCACAATTGTGCGCGAAGAATGTAATAGGGCCCACTATTTTTTAAATGTTTTTTGGGGATTCCACACCTAATAAAAATGATATACCCAAATGAATATCATCATTGGAAAGTTTGAGCAATAGTGTTTTCCATGAACTGCCATGTGGATCTGCAGGGCTAGTAGCAACAGAGACAAGAATATCCAACAGTTGACCCCTTGCAATAATATACCCAGCTCTTTATGTATGTTAGTATAAATGTAATACAACCCTCAACCCTCTGTGACAGCAATATGTTACTAATCCTGTCCTTGGGTGGGACATAGGCATTGGCGTGTGTAATGCGGAGGTAAGAAATGCCACTGGAGAATGGCATGATGCCAACCTCGACATTCTAAATTGAAAATGACCAAATCATTATGCTGTCATTTTATTTATTTTACAATAATAATACCTCAAGATGGACATCATTTCGAAAAAATGGGAAAAAAATCGTAAATTTGGTAGAAAATGTATGAGAAAAATCACCTTTCCAGAATGAATGCTTGCATTTCCCCTGTGTCCTCATCACTCAAGTTGCTAATTATACCCTAAATAACAAAATTTTGGACGATGAGGTGGTCCAGAAAGGGCTGAAGAGTGAAATTTTGCAGCGATTATGGATGAATCACAAAGCTGTTGCAGCTGCCAACCGTAAATTAACATGTTTGCAAAAGAATTTAAAGCAAAAAATTTAAAAAATAGAATCTCACAGATTACAGGGCAATCCACCTTCTTTTTCTGTAAGCAGAAGAACTCTGAGAACAAATAGGCCCCATTGTCCTCCCGCTGTTGCTGCAAAATGATGTACATGTGAACTCACAGAAGGCTCTCTCTAGTCACTCAGGAGTCCTATTGTGCCGGTGCCAGGAAGCGTTACATACTGGCTCCCAATTATCACTAAAATAGTGGATCACTTGTAATAAGGCTGGTGAAAGGGAGCTGCTAATGGGTAACGATGCTCAGAATAGGGCCAAGAATGTTTCGGATTTGCAAGTCAAACATTTCCATCAATATTTTCATATTAGCAGTTGCTTGCTGTCAGATTACCCAGTGTCTGATGAGATCTAATTTGAATGGTCTACCCTCTATTTGTCTCTGGCCCTTTGTGCTTTACAAATGCGTTCTTGATTGCTTATTTCGTGTGAAGGCAGTTTTTGCTTGATTTTCTGTTTTGTAATAAACATATATTCTAACCGGTTTGAAGATGAAAAATGCAAACGAGATGACGTGATTATGACCTCTAACAATGGTAATTTAGGTATTAATTTCCATCCGCCCAAGCGACTGGCAGCATCTATCAATTACGGCATTAAGGCGGCAAGCAGCTGCAGCTGCGAGAACTGGAATTACTGTTTAAGCGACTGTCATTCACCTGTGATTTTACAGTCATAATTAGTGAGCTGGGGAGGCTGTCAGCAGGCACATGCCAGTACTCCAGAACAAGACTCGGTAGCATAGCATTTTGTTAAGGCATTCTTTGGCTAAAATATTTCTATCTCATTGTTTGAAACTATTATTATTCATTGCGTATTAAAACAAATTACCAAACGCAAGGTCCAATTCAATGTTTTAAGCAAACTCTGAGCAGAAGAAATCTTACAAAAATACTATAAGTAAATAATAACTTTTAGTAGGTTGTCACTGCTTATATATGTCAAAGGGACGCTACCACTTACATAAGCTTTGACTAGATTACTTGTGCATCACAAACCAAAGCACTTTATAAACCACATGGTGCTTTTTCTTCTTTGTTTCAAGTAATTGCATGTAAAAAGGAACAATAATTCTTTCTTATCTCCCTATCCCTTTTGTTGATTTTTCCCACGAGGCAACATTTACCAAAGGGTTCTCTTTACTTTGTTGGTTTACCTAATCTACAGCATATAACAGTTTAATGAGGTGGAGAGAATGTTTAGATAAGGCTACAGGGGGCTATTATTCTTCAGACTCCTCAAAATGGCAGCCGAATGAGATAAAACAAGCAGTTTAACTACTGCTAATCTCCCCCTGGTGATGTCCTTTGAATATATCCCACACAATACAATGAGATTTGAGATAGTGATCAACCCATAGACTCCATTGTATGGACAATGCCACAGAGTGAAGAGCAAGTGATGGAAATATACTGTGTGGTGGGCAGGTTACAACACAAAAGATCAAACAATGGATGCACCCAGTGACACATATAGAGTAAAATATTTTCTTACCTAAACATACAAGAGAAAAACAAATAAGGATATTTTTGGTGGTAGTGGCCTTTTAACTCTAAGGTAAAATAGTTGGGGAGTCAAGAGGGGTCATACCACCTCAAACTCGCCTCCTTTTAATAACCCCCTTTTTTCACAATATCAGGTCTCCCTCTTTTCTCTTCCATTCTGACAGCACTGCTGCTTCCAGCATTTCCAAAGGTTACTTGCCAAAATGTGGCTGTGCTGTAATAAACCTGTCTGTAAAAGGAGGTTGAGTACCTGGTCCAGTTCTTCTTTTGTCCTGTAGCAGCACTGTCAGAGGCTGGTTGCTGGCCCAAGTATACAGCTGATCTTGTGTTTATCAAAGCAAGCACAATGAGAGGCATTGGATGGTCACCAATGGAGAGAGCTGAGCATTCCTGACCTAAACCCATAAAAGCTGTCCAGCTTTAAAATTAAATGATCATGTTGGCTAGGATGCCCCTTGAAGGTCTGCCATATTAATCCCAAATTCATCATTGTGAATAATAGCAATCAACCTCAGTGAAGCATATTGAAAACAATCTTAAATGAGATTGCAGTATGCAATTCTTGCAATAATACAAATTACTACTACTCCTCAGCCAGCAGTTATTGAATTAGGATGCATGGTCCATAGAAGCATTTTATGTAATGTACGTTAATAATTTGTAAAAAATAAAAAAAAGTGATGTGAAATGACTGCTGTCTTTCTCTACTAAAACAGATTCTTCTCTTTGTCAGGGTGATTGCAGATAACAGGGGTCAGCAACCTTGGCCCTTCACATGTATTGGAACTACATCTCCCACGATGTTCATTCAGGCCAATGAGTGTCTGATCATCATGGAAAATGTAGTTCTGAAAGATCTGGAGGGTAAAGCATGCTGTCCTACCATATATGTACAATTTATTCAGGGATTTTCAGACTCAAAGGAGAAGTTCTATTTATTGTTCCTCCTACCATGCCCCCCACCCCCATACCCGGCTGATTTGTGATTACAGATGTTTTGTGGGGGGTCTCTGTCTGGGAGGGATACAGTAAGATGCAAGGTCTTGGCTTGCACGGACTTACTGAGACACGCAGGTCTTGCTTTTTACAAGTTCTCGAATATTCGCAATTAATTAGGTCCACCTCCTCCCAGCGCAAAAAACTCACCATTATAAGCATAGGAACTGGTGAATCCATTCTTTCCTTGTGAGCTTCCAAGACGGCATTGCAGGGTAACCCCTCCCTCCACAAAACTGCTGATTTTATTAAAAATCTAAAGGGTCTTTTCACAAATGGTGTTTTGTGTTTCGCCGCAAATTTGCTGCATTTTGGTGTTTCCATCTCCCTGAAAATACGGTGAATTCACTATTTAGCGAACAGTCACCATATTTTGCCAAAATTGGAGTCGCCAAAGCAGTTATCAGATGTTGGCGAAAACCACAGAATTTCACCAATAACTGCCGAATCGCACCAAATTAGCATCGACAAATTACGCTGAACTGCAAAAAAGAAAAGGAAGACTCTGATTCTCCTAATAGGAGTGTAAATCAATAAAATGTATCTAAATGATGGCTGGATGGGCATGGCCTGGCACCCTCACTCTCCCCACTATTGTTCCTACACCTCCTTTTACTCTCATTCCTCCTCTCCCTGTCTCCACTAGAGTCCCTCTCAGGACTCCGGTACCTGTCACTGTTCCGAACCCCCTGCCCACGTCTCCTCTTCCTCCGCCCACATCTCCTCTCCTCACTCCTCCTTTTATTAAAAAATAATAAAAAGGCTTGTTACAAAATTGCAAAAAAGGTGACGATTCCATTTTTTTGGCACTAACACAGAGATGATAAGCAGGAAAATGCACTTGCGGATTTCCCCTTACCATCTCCATGTTAGCGTGATATTCCGGGGAAGGTGCTATCCCAGCACCTCGCCCCAGAATGCAGCGCTAAGCTCCCTAATACCCGCAGTAGCACTGCTGTGCTGCCGCGATGATTAGCTCGAGGTTGAGAAGTGAGTATGAAATTTAATAGGGGGTCGGTTTGGAGCGTGTTAAATGATTTTGCATTTGCAGAATCATTTAGCACCAGATTTTAGGAGGTGTTAAAATTTTGTCTTGTGTGTCACTTGATTGCAGTCCCCATTTTAACTAAAAGAGAAGCTTAAGTACAGCAAGCTCGAGCAAGTTCGATTCCGAGTCTTTTACGTTCTCTTACTTCAGTAAAACTGTCTGCACTAGTGCACCAATGCAAGCAGCACTGGAGATTTGTCTTTCTTTCTTCCTTGAAGATTGAACAAACTGATAGGCGCAAAACCTTTTCACCTGACTGTAGCATTAAGATTTGAATATTTTTTTTATATTGAAACCTATCGGATTCTCCATCTCCATACTTCGTACACAGCAAAAGGGTTAAATTAGTACACAAACATAACAATTATAATGGATTGGCAAAAGAATGTATAAACAGCAGCACTCAATCCGAGACCCTCCTACTATACAAAAGGAGTTATTCCAAAGTTATCTCTGCGGAGAGAACCCTGAGAAGAAGGGGAAGCTGCAAGCTCTCTCGCAGAGAAAAATTTGGAAGATCTTTGGTGTACTGATTTAGAAGAAAAAAAGGAAAGCCCAGGGCGAAAGAAATACGTAAGTTTGCGTTCTGAGTTTTCAGTATATCTTTGCAATTTGTCTCTTTTTCGTAGCATCAGGGAGGATTTCTACTCACTGGTACCACTTTCAGAGCAGCATCTTGTAGCACGTTTATAGATTTTCTACATCTACTACTAGACTATAAGTATAGTTTCGGATTGAGTGCTGCCGTTTATACACTCTTTTGCCAATCCGTTATAATTTTTACGTTAAAGCTTTACATTTTACATTATAATCATAATTTTTAAATTATTTTTTTTTAAATAAAATATACAGTGGCAGAGCTTGGACGCCTTGGAGGGCAGCACTGTTTCACTAGAGCTCCCTTTTTTGGACTCACTTTTGCATCTTCTAAAGGTTGTATTTCACCCTCCTTGGCTCTGTTTCTTGTCCAGGAATGTTGGCTCTGGGGCTTAGTACGGGGATTGGCACTGCTGGAGGTTTTTGGGGCCATTTTCCTCTGCCTCATGGCCATTTTGGGCCTACCTGGCAGTGAAGCTCTGCTGATCAGGGATTGCAGCCCGCTGGTG
Organism: Leptobrachium leishanense; assembly: GCA_009667805.1. Lineage (NCBI taxonomy): Eukaryota > Metazoa > Chordata > Amphibia > Anura > Megophryidae > Leptobrachium > Leptobrachium leishanense. Next base: position 347,963,141 of record CM019063.1, read on the forward strand.
GTTATGCTGTGGTCTGGCATGGCACCTACAGTGCGGAGTGGCCTGCAGCGCTAACAGAGGAGGTGCGGCCCTGCAGCACTTCGGGGACTTTGTCTGGAATGCATACCTGCAGCCCGGGGGAACCCTGTCCTCCACGGGTTGCTCCTGCTGTGATGCTCCACCAGTGTTTGCCGGGTGCTTCCCTGTAGGCCTATCTAGTGGTGTCCGATGACCTGCCCGACTTGCCTTCTTCGCTGGCGGTATTTACTGATGGCATGTTGGCACCCGCCACCTTCGATGATGGCTGCCTGGGCCTGGCTGTCTGGATCTTTGGAGGTCACTTCCCATCCACTGCTGATGAACTCTACTTCCCCGTGGCACTGGCCAGGATATGTGATCTTCTCTTCGTATCGCATTGCCTCCCCATCGTTCTGCTGTGGTCCTTTATTTCCCCCATGTTCCTGGACACTGTCTGACATTCTTTTGACGAGGTTTGCACCCCCTCAGCTGGCTTTTTCCCTTCCTTCTAACCCTTCCTTGGTGATGACACCCCCCTGGTGAGCTTTTATTGTTGATAACCCTTCTTTTTACTCCTCTTTTATTTTTCATTTTACCCTTCAGAATACGCTGTGGGACTTTTTGACTCCCACACTTTTATTTTTCACTTCCCAATTGGAGTCTCAGGGCTGCCTTGGGGTGAGCCATTGTGGCAGCAACCATGGCTCTGTCTGCCATATCTGGCCCTTGTGTACCCTGACCTTGTGACATCTTTCCTTCCATGGCCTCTTACTGTCCACTGGACATCCGGAAGCGAGCCAGGAATGTCTCGCGTTTGGCCATTGCTGTTTCTTCCTTCACCCCCATGTCTTCTTTTGCCCAGCTGATTATTTTTTATGTGTGCCCCGTTTTTGTTTTTCCATTGTGTTTATTGATACAGGAAGGGATTTTTCTTGGAGATTCTTGTGATGGCCCCGTGTGGCCCCTGTTCAGATGATGTGGTATGCCCTATGTCTGTCGTTACTGCTGATACTTGTTAATAAAGTGTATTATCATTTGGCTGATGGATTTTCAAAATAAGATTTGGAATATTAAATAAGATATACACATTTTTATAAAAAAAGTTATATTGTTAAACACTTTATTTTGCGTAAAATATTTAAATTAAAATATTTAAAATCCGTTTAGTAAAACCTACACTTTTATATTATAACCCTGATAAAACCAAATGAGCAATGCTTATGCTTAAAGTTAAAGACTGCAGTGTAGAGTCTGTTCTCAACACGTAACTACGTAACGTAAACATGAGCACTATTAAAAGCAGACAGTGCGATCGATCCGGCTCATCGCGCCGTCGTGGAGTTTCTTCCCTCGGTGCTGAGTGATTCGTTGTTTGCAAATCACTGACTCTTTTTGCTTTCATTCAATTATGCTGTGAAAGACCCGACTTATATGAAAACCACCCTTTGTGTACCTGTTTTGGCTATTCCTAGGGATGAGCTATTTGGTTCGATCTGTTTGGAGTTCGATTCGAACATCGCCCGTTTGGCTGTTCGTCGAACTCCGAACATTTCCGCGTGTTCGCCTCATGTTCGCCCACAATGCACCACAATCCACTTTTCCACTAGCCTGAAGCTTGTAATTGGCTACAGCCTGCACCTGACGACAGTTTAGGTGCAAGACAGGTGCAAGACTATGCCAATCACGGCTCAGAGTCCTGATTGGGCAAATTTTGCCCAATCATGGACTCAAAGAGCCAAGTCCCGCAGCACACTATATAAAGCTTCACTCAGCCACAGCATGTGTTTTTTGAGAGGAGATTATTGTGTTAGTGTGTGTTCTCACTGCCAGCAGCTATTGGGGGGGTCTCACGTCTACAAATATCTGGGAATTGTTGTAATCTGTGTGTTCTCACTGCCAGCAACTATTTTGGGGGTCTCATTTCTACAAAATATCTGGGAATTGTTCTAATCTTTGTGTTCTCACTGCCAGCAGCAATTGTGGGGGTCTCACTTCTAGAAGATATCTGGCAATTGTGGTAATCTGTGTGTTCTCACAGCCAGCAACTATTTTGGGGATCTCATTTCTACAAAATATCTGGGAATTGTTATAATCTGTGTGTTCTCACTGCCAGCAACTATTTTGGGGGTCTTATTTCTACAAAATATCTGGGAATTGTTCTAATCTTTGTGTTCTCACTGCCAGCAGCAATTGTGGGGGTCTCACTTCTAGAAGATATCTGGCAATTGTGGTAATCTGTGTGTTCTCACGGCCAGCAACTATTGTGGGGGTCTCATTTCTACAAAATATCTGGGAATTGTTCTAATCTTTGTGTTCTCATTGCAACCCATAAGGGGGTATCACTGATTTATAGGAGGTTCCTGGGAATTGTAATTTGTGTCTTGTCACTGCCACCCATCAGGGGGTCTCACTGATTTATAGGAGGTTCCTGGGAATTGTAATCTGTGTCTTGTCACTGCCACCCATCAGGGGGTCTCACTGATTTATAGGAGGTTCCTGGGAATTGTAATTTGTGTCTTGTCACTGCCACCCATCAGGGGGTCTCACAGATTTGTATTAGATATCTGGGAATTCTAACCTGTGTCATCACTGCCACCCATCAGGGGGTCTCACACACTTGTATCAGATATCTGGGAATTGTAATCTGTGTCTTGTCACTGTTGCCAGCTATCAGGGGGTCCTATCAGGGGGTCTCACTGATTTATAGGAAATTCCTGGGAATTGTAATTTGTGTCTTGTCATTGCCACCCATCAGGGGGTCTCACAGATTTATAGGAGGTTTTGGGGAATTTTAATCTGTGACTTGTCACTGGCTGCCAGCTATCAAGGTGTCTCACTGAGTTATACCAGAGTTCTGGAAATCTTTAATCTAGATAACACAGTTTAATCAGAGTTCTGCATATCTCCAATTTTTATAACAGAGTTGAATCAGAGTTCTGTATATCTTTAATCTATATATCACTCACCATGTCAGAAAGACCAAAAAGGACAGGCAGACGCTCCCAGACACAGATAAGAGGGCATGCAGCCTCTGTGTCGGGAGGTTGTGCCTCTGGTCGTCGTGGACGTGGTGCATCCTCTGCAGGGGCACGCTTGTCCTTTCTAACTGGTGCTGGCTGTCTTAAGCAGCAGCAACATACAGAGGATTTGGTGGATTGGCTAACCAGGCCATCCTCATCATCCGAGTCCTCTGTCAGCCAGGCTTGTAGTGCTTTACAGTCCACCTCAGCTGCCAAAGCATCTAATGCAGCCTCCATGTCCACAGCTACTCCTGCCATAGCCTCACTATCACACACGGAGGAGTCAGCTGAATTGTTTGACTACAATGACAGTGACATGCTGCTTGAGGATGCGCAGCAACTACAGTGATCTGATTCAATTTCTGAGGTTGAGGAAGGGAGTATAAGCAACATAGAGGAAGGGGGTGCCAGTGACAAACAAATAACTGGCACTCATGTTCCCCCAGCAGCTGCAGCATATTGCGAGGTTGACTCCAGTGATGATGAGATAAGGGATGATGATGATGAGGTCACTGACTCCATCTGGGTGCCTGATCGAACAGAGGAGTCAAGTGAGGAGGAGGAGGCACAACAAACATGAGGCACAACATCCTCTATGACCAACCGTAGCCAGTCCAAGGCATCAGATGTCAGAGCTGCCCAGGTGCAGAGCGCTGTTGTCTCAAAGCACACATCCAGGAACTCTGCTGTCTGGGAGTTCTTTAAGAAATATGCAGCAGACCGCACCGTTGCTATTTGTAATCTATGTCAGATGAGAATCAAGCGTGGGAAAGACATCCCACGCTTGGGTACCACGTGCATGAGGCGACATATGACCACCTGCCACGCATCCCATTGGCACAACACTTTGCATATGTACTCCTCCTCCTCATCTGTCTCTGCCCCCACTATATGTCCTGCCATGTCATTGCCTACAACCTCCACTGACAGGGATGATGCTACAGTAATGGGTGTACCAGGTCCTTCTTCACAATGAGACAGCATCCCATCAGCTGAAGATTTCCGCAGTCAGATTACGTTGCCCCAGCTGCTGCAGCGTAAGAAAAAATATAGTCCCAACCATCCCCAAGCACAGCGTCTAAATGCCAGCTTAGCAAAATTACTCACATTACAGCTGCTGTCTTTCCAGCTGGTGGACTCTGCTTCCTTCCGTGAATTTACTGAATGTGCTGTACCACAGTGGCAGGTTCCAAAATGCCATTTCTTTTCACGGAAGGCCATTCCAGCACTATACCAGCATGTGGAACACAATGTTATGTAGTCATTGGGAAAGGCAGTCAGCAGCAAGGTGCACATGACTTAAGACACGTGGTCCAGCAAGCATGGACAGGGCCGTTACATTTCCTTCACGGCACACTGGGTAACTCTGATTGCAGCTGGGAGGGATACAAGACGGGGCTCTGTGCTGGAGCTTGTTCATCCACCACGCCTCCAGAAAGCTGCTTGTATGAGGTCTGTCTGCTCCACCAGCACCTCTTCCTCTTCCTCCTCCTCCTCCTCCTTCTCTGTCTCTGGCGAAGTGGCAGTTAAACTGACGCGTGACAGGGGCTATGCAATGGCTCAAGCAAAAAAATGCCATACTGTGCTTGAACTGGTTTGTTTAGGGGACAGGAGCCACACCGGGCCAGAAATTCGGTCAGATCTGCAGGGGCAGGTGCAGAGATGGTTAACACCACACCAGCTTGAGCTGGGAATGGTCGTTTGTGATAATGGCAGCAATCTTCTCTCCACCCTATGCCAGGGTAAGTTGACGCATGTACCATGCCTAGCACACGTCCTAAATCTGGTGGTACAGCATTGCCTAACCAGGTATCCAGGGCTGGCAGAGCTTCTCAGCTAGGCCAGAAAAGTCTGCAGCCACTTCAGACAATCATTCCCAGCAAGTGTTTGCCTGGCAGAAATTCAAATAGAATTCCACCTTCCCACAAACCGTCTGATCTGTGACATGCCCACCAGGTGGAACTCGACATTAGCAATGCTGCAGCATCTGCACAAGCAGTAGAGGGCCATCAATTAGTACCTGTGTGAGTATGGCACAAGGACAGGTTCAGGTCAACTTGGTTTCCCCCCCCCCGCAGTGGCTGATGATCAAGGATGCATGCACTATACTGTCACCATTTGAGGAGGCAACGAGGATGGTGAGCAATGACAGTGCATGCATCAGTGACACAATTCCTTTAGTGTTCCTGCTGGAGCACACTCTGCAGGGAATTATAGATGTGGCACTAGAGGCAGAGCAGCAGGAGGAAGAGGAGGCCTTCCCTAGCTCTCAAGGCCCCAGTCTTTACGCAGACAGCATTCCTGCGGGTCCTCAGATCAGACAGGAGGAGGAATATTTAAGTAGTGGGGGCATTGAAGGTGGGGATTCCTCAAGGGAGGTTTTTGTGTGCCCAGAAACCCAAGGACTAGTACGTGGCTGGGAGGAGGAAGTGCACGATGGGGTCATTCTCATTGATCAGGAAGACTCGGAAGCTAATGTCACCTCCAATCTATGCTGCATGGGCTCCCTTATCCTGCAAAGCCTGCTAAAGGACCCCAGGATTCGTGCTATCAAGGAGAGGGATCATTACTGGTTGGCAAGCCTTCTTGATCCATGATACAAGGGTAAAGTTGCAGAGCTCATCCTGCCCGCACAGAGGGAGCACCACAGGATGAAACAACTTGAGGACACTCTAAAGCGACACTTGTGTAACACCTTTCCAGGCACTGGTAGGTTACCAAGTGATGACACAGGTGCTTCTGAGGCTGCGGATGATTAGAGGAAGAGCGGTGAAGGCCAGGGCCGCTTGACTGATGCCTTTTTAAATTTTTTTGGTCCACGATACTCAGGAATGTCAAATGTAGGCCCCCATTGCCAGAGACTTCACCATATGGTGCAGGACTACCTAGGGGCAAGGGCAGACCTGGATACCTTTACAGCAGATGATCCACTGGCTTACTGGGTGTTGAGATTGGATCACTGGCCAGAACTTAGTCAATATGCTATGCAGTTGCCCTTCATCCAGCGTGCTTTCTGAAAGGACGTTTAGTGCCACTGGAGGTTTTGTCACAGACAAAAGAGTGCGTCTGTCCACCGACTCTGTAGACCGGCTGACATTTAAAAAAATGAATCAGTCCTGGATCAGCAGCTATCTATCCCCTGATGCTGATGTAACTGAATAGATCGGGGATCTCTTCTGCATTCCCAAAACCTCCACCACTGCACTCTTCCACAATACCACAATAGGGTTACGGTGTGAAGGCACTTGCTGCCACCAAAGGCACAATATTTGGGTGCACTGCCACTGACGCCTATATTTTCAGATTCATATCATTTTAATATTGGACTACAGTGTCCAACCCTGCACGCTTCCACAATACCACCGTGGGGTTACGGTGTGAAGGCACTCGCTGCCACCAAAGGCACAATATTTGGGTGCACTGTCACTGACGCCTATATTACCAGATTTATATAATTTTAATATTGGACCGCAGGGTCCAACCCTGCACTCTTCCACAATACCACAGAGGGGTTACTTACGGTGTGAAGGCACTTGCTGCCACCAAAGGCACAATATTTGGGTGCACTGCCACTGACGCCTATACCAGATTCATATCACTTTAATATTGGTCCGCAGGGTCCAACCCTGCACTCTTCCACAATACCACAGAGAGGTTACGGTGTGACGGCACTGTTGCCGACATTAAAGGCCCAATTTTAAAGCACCTATTGTTACTTTCATCCAAAGCCTAAGTTTCACCATAATTTAGCCAAAAAATCACTAAACTTGTTCTGCGAGTCCTAAAATGTCTCCTCTTTTCATACAGACTGCCACACCAAGCAGTTGTTTATGAATAGATTAAAGGAAAACCATTTACCGTCATTTGAAATGTCATTTTTTTTGTTTTTAAATGTTTCTATACATCCTACAAATCCGCCACTTCACAGGCAGGTTATGGGGACCTCCTAGGCATGATATTTGAAGGAATTTTTCGTTTTTATTCTTAACCTTTATTTCATGGAAATCTCACTGTTCCTTTAAAATCTTTTTTTTTAACGTTTTGTCCTTGTTTCCTGTCCCCCAGGGCACTACCCAGATCCCCATTCACCTTTTATGGCAAATATCTTGCATATATGTCCTCTTGGAGGGCACCCTAAAATTCGAACTTTCAAGTCCCATTGACTTGCATTGAGTTCGGTTCGCGTTCGAACTTGAACTTTTGAAATTGTTCGAGTTCGAATGCGAACCGAACACGGTGGTGTTCGGCTCATCCCTATTCCTGACCACTCTGATTCTAAGCGATTTGGCTTGTATGAGAACCACTATTTGGGTACCAGTTTCTGACGATCAGAGAACACAGTTTGGCTTTCTTTATATTGTTATCAAGGCTACCTCCGTTTAACCCTGTCCTGTGTATATCCTTATACCAGATATATATATGTGTTTTTATCCTTAGAGGTAGCCAGATTACCAACCACCTAAAGGCTCAGAGGGGTAGATAGGGACTGTCTAAAGGGACTTGCGTCGTGATATATAGAGGGATACATGACACATAAACAGCGGGTGCCTCGCATCAGTGCTTTAATACCTCCCACCCTATTATCAATGATGGCTGTGTGCATGTGTGTGACTGTCTGGCTGTCTGCATTGAATGCTTATGTGTGGTGGGGTTGTCTGTGTGGCATGAGATCGAGAGATGCGGAAATGAGTGGGATCGGAGTAGGTGGTTGACTGAATGGGATGGGAGTGAGTACATGGTGACAAAGTTGAAGAGGATTGAACATATGGATGAGTGTTTCTACTCAGGGTATTATGGGTGCTTCCATCAAAACTGCAGTTCCTTATAAATTTTTTGTGAACCTACAAACTGGCAAACCCTGAGTAATACATCTTAGATTTAAAATTAGTTTCTTTCATTTTAGTTATGAATTTCAATACATTTATTCGAATTTATTCACTGTTTAGTATATTGTTACTGAAAGAAGTTCAGTATACATTGTATTTATACACAACTGATAACAGTACAAATGTCCAATGAAATATAGGCAAACTTCATAGAGTATGTATTGCAGCATTGTGTAAGCCTCTAACTAGAAATGCACAGTTAAACGCTAAAATCACCAAGTTCTTATTTGAAATATAAATCTACATAATGTAAGATTGCAACAGCTGCTTCTTGCTGGTGAATCCTACACTGGAACCTGAAAATTTAATTTCCTTGTGGTATAGAGAGCAAACAATAGACCCATGGGAAGGTGCATCTGCCATACAACTGGAAACTACAACTTTTGCGATTACATGGTTCCAACCGGTATCCTCTCCCTAACAGCACAAGCAGCAGATGTTTACCCAACATCCTGTGGGAAACCACCATATTTCCAATGGCAATAGATAAAATAAGCTAGGGTTAAAATGTCTCGAAAATAAAAAAGGATGAATGTACTATATAGATTGTATTTACAAAAAAATAAAAAAACATTTTGTAAATATTTACATTTAACTGTCTCAGTATGAAATAAATATATAAATATATATACAGTATATATATATATATATATACTTACAAGGGTTGTGGTGGAGGACAAAAAGTGAGATAAAATACCTCCACACAATAATAAGTGTGTTTATTATTGCAGAAGCCATTTGCACATCACAGCAATTCGATGAATTGCATCCCAGAGCTCCTGTGCCACATTCCCCATATGCAGCAAGGAATTCTGGGTAGGATATGCAAATTACATTGTCTCACTTTTATGCATCCTGGGTCTGTTATTACACAGAACCCTAAAATCAATGCTATGCCACACTGTGGCTTTGTAGCAGAGATAAGGTTATGCAACTGGTCAAAGCCACTCCTAGGACAGCGCTGTTTCGGGTTTATTGGACCCTCATCAGCTAGGAGCTAGGCATGATGACCAGTTGCAGTGTAATGGCAAGAACCATTAAGTCTAAGTAGCTTCCTATTACCAACTACAAGCTACTACTGTAATCTTGTATTTTTTGGAAACTGCTAAAGCACATCTGCATTTCCACTGTTGTCTTTTGGAGTCCACTCAAGCTGTTAACATTAATAAGTGAGCTTTTAACGGCTAACGTTCATTTCCATCTGAACTACAAACCCCTGTTGCAGCTGGTTGTTACCGCTGCCGATATTTCGTATAGGAAGCATAAATGTTGATTAACAAAAATCAACATGATATCTCATCACTAGAGGAGATCTCATTAAACACATTCAGTTCCATTGCCAGCTGTCATGTGCTTACATCATGTGTGTCACATAGTGAGGGTAGTCAAGTTGAGCGGTGCTTTCGGCGTTTTGTGATGACATCAACATGCTGTTAGTTAACTACCACTGTTATTTCAGAACAGTGAATGAAGGAATGGTGGTTTAGCTTCGGGGAAATGCAAAGTAGTAGTACAGTGAACATACAGTGAATTTTTTCTGTATACAACTTTCACCGCATCTATTTTTCACAATTATTTCCTCCATAGATTTTGACATACTGTAGTTGTTCAGCACAGCTTTTATGGCATTTGTAATCAGTCTTTCCACCCTAGTGTCTGTCAGTGCTATTCAGTATAGTTTTTTAGTGTTGTTTTTATTGGTGTTGCAGGCACAGTTGTCCAGGGTTCTTCTTAAAGTTTTTCTATCGAAGTCCTAAAGAGATCACCATCTTACAATCACCAACGTATCAATCACTAAATTATCTTCACTAAAAACAACATCAGAATGCTAAATGGAGAATAACCATAGTTCACTCCTTTTTGTAGGAATAATGGTGGTACCATTGTGTTTATAGTAACTTCACCTGCTGGTGTTGATTTGTCCTTCTGTAGATAGCTGACGTTCATACTTGCAACTACATGATTTTTACCAAACATTGGCGCTTTGTGAATATCCCTTTAAATGTATCCATCATGACACAATATCGACATTTGCAAAAATAAGTAAATAATACATGCTTATTTCACCTGTCATATAATCAAATCTTACGGCAAAATAATACATGCAAAAGGAGATCATTTAACCTTATGTATGACCCCAATTCTAGTAATCAGCACACAGTACATACACAAAGTATACTGTACATTCTTCGTTCCAGAGAACCCAGATGTTTGGAGTCGTTAGCAAGTCAGCTGTCATGGAAACTGCTCTCTTGGCACCCTGACATTTCAAAAAGAAATAAGGAATTATTACAAATGTATTGCATTTGACCACACATCATACTCAATAATGGATATATTTTCACTAAGGTGAGTAAACTAAGTATATAGCACACGAAAAAAATAAGAACATAAATGGTGAATAATAATTTTAGCATTAAAAGCTTTGTAATGTGCGGCTTCTTTGCACAAACTTTAATTAATCATTTTTAATAATCTTATTATGCGACATTATTCCTCTGGTTTGGAGAAACTTGCATATAATCATACCCCAAATGGAGAGAATAGCATTATCATGTTTGATGTGCAATACAAATATTAGCAATATTCAGTCAAGGGAGTCTATAGTTATATTTGCTGGTTCAGGCATGGGCTTTAATCTAAAATTTATAGCACTTTCATATAAGGTGCTATACAAGGTGGCCGTGCATGCACAACCAAAAAGAATACTATAGACTCAGACAAAGTGAGTAATACCCCACACGGCACAATAATGTTCAGCAATGAGTCACTTAAACCGCATAGGCTAAACATGGATCTCATAGAAAATAATAAATCCATTCAATAATATACAAACAAGTGGGCAATACAGTCAGGTCCAGAAATATTGGGACATCGACACAATTCTAACATCTTTGGCTCTATACACCACCACAATGGAGTTGCAATGAAACAAACACAATGTGCTTTAACTGCAGACTGTCAGCTTTAATTTGAGGGTATGTACATCCAACTCAGGTGAACGGTGTAGGACTTACAGCAATTTGCAGGTGTGCCTCCCACTTGTTAAGGGACCAAAAGTAATGGGACAATTGGCTTCTCAGCTGTTCCATGGCCAGGTGTGTGATATTCCCTCATTACCCCAATTACAATGTGCAGATAAAAGGCCCAGAGTTAACATTGTGTTTGTTTCATTCCAACTCCATTGTGGTGATGTATAGAGCCAAATATGTTAGAATTGTGTCCATGTCCCAATATTTCTGGACCTGACTGTATATATGTATATCTGGCAGAAGGTTATAAGAAGTGTATCCAGAAAAAAAGAGAGCACAATAAGGAATTTAACCACTTTGATGCTGAGGACGCGCTCAGCGCGTCCTCAGCATTCCCGCTGGTGTGCGGAGGACGCGCTGAGCGCGTCCTCCCATTGGGGTCAGCGTTCGGCCGGGTTCCGGCCGATCGCTGGCCCCTCCAGTGCGGGCTGACATCCTGGATGTCAGCCCGGCATCCGGAACAGCAGCCGCCGGAATTAGGTGTCATCGTGGCAGCGCGATGACACCTAATTCAGGCGCCCCCCCCCCGCATGTGCGGAGGAGGCGCCTGAAAGGGAGGGGGGGAGGTCCTTCGGACCTCTCTCCCTCCCGATCGGCGGCTCTGCGGGGGTTAACCCAGGCATCATTTGGAAGGGCACAGCCTGCCCTTCCAAATGATGCCTGGCATTAACCCCTGGGGAGCTGGATCGCGAACCGGCGCTTTTCAGCGCCGGTTCGCGATCCTTTCCCGGAGCTGGCCGACATCTTGGATGTCGGCCAAGCCTCCGGGAACTCCCCCTGAGGACTGGCGTCATCGTGCGTAGCACGATGACGCCAGTCCTGGACTTAACCCTTGACTGCCACCAACGGTGGAGATAGGGAGTTCCAATGAACTCCCTATCTCCCGATCCGTGGCAGCTAGGGGTTAAATTTTGGTATGGTTGGATCGGCCAGAGCATGGCCGTTCCAACGATACCAAACATGAAAGTGAAAAATGTTGTAAAAAAAAAAAACTGAAAAATAAAAATAAAAAAACAAATTATAAAAAAAAAAAAAACACTTTTTTTTATTTTTTTTGGTTTGTTAATGCAGCAATATTGTTCCCATTTCAATTATAATGTGAACAATGATGCTGCACTAACGATTTTTGTATGCGGTGCGTTTGTTAAAAATAGTGTCATTTTCCCCAAAAAAAAATGTAACGAGACCCCATCTCTAATTTTTTTAACAAGCGCACCCCATACAAAATATAACCGCAATTGCTCGCATGTTAAAATGTGAAAAAAAACACTTTACACGTTGTAAATTATTGAAAATACATATTTTATTGCATTTTTTGTTTTAATATACAGACAGGTCATGACGTATACATATAATAATGACATATTATGAATCTACCGAGTCTGACGGAAAGAACGATATATAATATGTCTGGGTCATATACTAAAATAAGCCTTGAAAACACGTTTAAACATGATGAGCAAAACCGGTAAAAATGACCTCAGCACAGGGGCGGGAAAAGCCTCAGCAGCGAAAGGGTTAACAACTGTTTAGAATTCCAACCCTAAACGAAGAATAGGATTCATGTTACACTGTGACTCTGGTAAAGCAGACAGCAAAAACAAAGCAGGACTCCAGGCTGCTATAAGGTGCTCTTTATTGGGAGGGGGGTCTCCCCTCAATAAAGAGCACCTTATAGCAGCCTGGAGTTTTTCTTCATTTTTGCTGACTATTTGGAAGAGGTTTTGGCGCAGACTCGGCGATTTGGTGCAGTGGGCTCCCAGCTCCGGAGGATCACGGCGCTTGTGGATGACATCAACTGGTAAATGTTTCATGTACTGGTTGGTTATTATCCAATCACTCAAGAAGAAGCTGAATTATCACACAGTAAAAAAAGAAGGATTTAGAGACTACTTAGTCACATAGGGGCAGATCTGCTTAAGGATGCACTCGATACTTGGGTTCTGCCACACCCATAATTAAATCCAAGGCACCATAAAGTACTATTTGTGGGCTCTGTTGAAGTGTCTTTAATAAATGCCATACATACTAAGGTGCCCTTAACGTTTCAACCTACTGGCTTTTATCAAGTTTAATAAAAGCTGATAGGCTGAAACATTGCTGCACCTTAGTGTGTATGGCATCCAATAATGACACTTCAACAGAGCCCACAAGTGACGGTACTTTGTGATGTCTTGGATTTAACGGCACGCTGACCATTATAGTTTATGAAAGTGGTCAGGCTGTGTAGCGTGCCTCAACCCTTGCCTCCACTTCCTGTAGCCCCATTAGCTGGTCAGCACTGTGTGCACTGGAGACGTTTCCTCTGCCTACACAGCTGTCACTTGGCACACGAGACTTTAAATCTTCCACCTGATTGGGACCAGCTTGGGGACTGATTATGTCAGCACTTTTTGAGGTCTGGAATTGGAGTCCAAAACCTGGCACGGAGCCTTCAAAAGTGGTGCAACTCACAATTATTGTACATTTAGCCTTAGTACACAAATGATGCTTGAATTTTAGTTAACACCAAAATATACAGTTATACTAAACCCACAGAAGAGAGAGGATTAATAAATCTCACTGCTATGCTCGCCATGTTAGTGAAGCACCTCACCCACCCAGGACATCTTTAGCAAATATAGAGAAATGAGTATTTGACACCTAACCACATCCTTTATATGTGGGTCCGTAAGCAGAGTGAAATACAGCAAAAAAATTTAATTATCATTTTGTTTCCCTCTCCTGAAAATTTATAGACAAAATAGTCGAGAGTAAATAAAACTATATTCAAACTAAAGGGGCTATTCAGAGAGCACCAAAATGTCGCATTTCGGTGCTCTCCCGTTCCCTGCAGTTCTCTGCACTTTAGGGAATCAAAGTTCCCCACCCTGCAGTGAATTCAGCATTCAAAACAGGGTCCCCGGATTGAAGCCTATGGGGTTCGCTTGAATAAACCTGACGAATGAAAACACCGAACAGCAGGGCACTTCGGCAACTTTTCACTGCTGTTTGGTATTCTCTGAATAGATTAACCATTGCTTCTCTATGGGGGATTTCACTGTCCTCGAACAGGCACCGTACTTGCAGGCAGTTCGCCAAAAGTTAGCGACCTGCCTGCTCTCTGAATAGTCGAATGGCCCCAAAATGTCACCATATGGGGAAATTCCCTGTTGACATTTCGGGGTCAGATCAGCTCTCTCTGAATAACCCCTTAAATGTCTAAATGGTGCGTTATGAAGTTTATTACCATACTACACTTTGTTCTCCATTCAGTAACCCCCTTTAGGTAAGAAATCCATGATACTCATAGGTAAACAAGGACTAACAGTTATAGAAGAAAACTTTTTCATCTGTTTGTTTGTTAGAGGACTTTATTACTTTTCCTAATGCAAAGCCAATTTAATTTCTGTTTAGCATCAACAGATTAACAAAATAACAGTAAACCTATAATTTACATTAAATTCTGTGCAAATTTGAACTAGGGTTTATTACACTAAATTGTTCTGTCCACAGAGTTTTGATGCAACACCGACATCTGCAATTTGCCTTCTGTATCTCTCATAGGAGTTAAAACGAAAGCACTGCCTTAAAATATTTCACCTCCTTATTGGATGATAAGCTCGTGAACATTTGATGCTGTGTTGCAATATAATCACGTGTTATTTGACAGCCGCTATAAGCATGTACTTGAGGCACTAAGCAATGACAGGGGACCATTAACAGGAGATGATAACATCAGAAGGCATCTGCCTGGCACTTTGAGAAAAAAATGTAATCTATACTGTCGAGCAAACAATATCAACTGTGTTTAACCAGTTGATTTTTTTTTGTTTTGGTTTTATTTGGCATACAAACTGCTGGCATTTATTCAGTGTTAAGGCAATGGCTGCATTGGGGCACAATATAGCTTGCCCTGTCGTAATACTAATCAAGATTCTGAAAAGAAAGGAAAAGTCTTGTTGCAACACACAAAGACTGATATTCTAATATGTTTTGTGTTCCAGGATGTCAAACCCATTTGCTACAGCGAAAATAATTTTATATCTAAATACAAATGTTGCACCGAGCATAACATTAACCCCTTCACTGCTGAGCCATTTCACCCCTGTGTGCTGAGCTCATTTTGACTGTTTTGGGCTCATCATGATTAAACGCGATTTGAAGTCATGTTTTATTGTAGGACCCATACAAATTATACATTTTTATTTTCAGAAGACTCGGCAGATTTATAATACAGCATTATGATATGTGTATGCCATGTCCTGTCAGAACGGTATATCATTTTTTTAAAAAAAAAACACATATTTCCAGATTTCAATCATTTACAGCTTCTAAATTTTTAACTGTGTAAGCTGCTGTTAAAGTCTTTGAATGTATGAGTTGGTGTGCTCTCCTGTTTTGCTGTATTTTCTGTCTTAAGAAGCAACAGCCCTCTATGCAGGTTGAGTTCTGCCCTCTAAATGTAATATATATATATATGCTGTGTGTAATATATATATCAGTACTTAATTCAGTTGCGGTGGAGGGCAAAAAATGAGATTAAAAGCGCCCATACTGCAAATTATAAACTTTATTATTGCAGAGGCCATTTGCACATCACAACAATTCAAAGAACTGTATCACAGAGTTCCTGTGCTACATTCCCCATATACTCTGGGCAAGACATGCACATGACGCCTGCAATTTCCCATTTTCTTGCATTCTGAGTGTGCTTTCACACAGAACCCCTCAATCAATACCATGCCATACTAGATGTTTTTTTTTTTTAGCAGAGATCAGGTATATGCAAGTGACTGGTTGCATGTACCTGATCTCTGCTAAAATAAGCCATCTAGTATATGAGCTGTCCCTAGTTCTACTACAATTCCATCTGGCATGTCTATCTATAATCCAGTACACATGTGGACTTTACAGAGTATATAAAGAAATATTCTTTATACAGGTATAGATAGGGCACAAATAATGTAATATAGGTCATACAAAAAGGCATTTTAAACCATCAATGATCATTTAAACAACAGGAATACAATATCAAATATGCTTACAACAGCATGGAGTAATTTGAGAATAAAAAGAAGGGATTCCTTTTTCTGTACACATACCATGCTGTTTCACATTGCAATTTGCTCACACTTCATTGAATGTGTACTGATAATTCTAATGGCCCTACATAGTGTTTTTTTTTCTGGAAAATAGGTGGGGGCAGTGCTGTATCTTGGGCTAGGCCAACAAGGCCTAGGCCTAGGGCGGCAGTTTCCAGTGGGGCGACAAAAACAGCAGCTACTGTGTGTCAGTCTAGTGGATTGTTAACCCTTTAAGGACCTAGGGTCTTTAAAGTCAATGCATTTATGATGGAACAGTTCTGTCATTCGTCCTTAAAGGAACACTCTAGGCTAAAAATCCCCCCCCTTTTTTTTACATTAAAATATACCTATTCCCTACCTAGTTATTCAGTATATATTTTTTTTTAATGTAATACTTACCCTAAATACCATTTGTTTCCAACGGCGTCTTTTTTTTTATACTCACCTCCCTCCTCTTCCGCTCCGGTCCTGTGAGAGCTTGAACTTGGCTAATGGTTTACGTGAGAAGCAAGCATGCACGCCTCTCACGTAAGCCATCCAATCAGCAGGATTCCTCTTCTTCTTTGATTAGTGTTACGCGCAAGAGGATGCGCACTAAAATAATCTGCTGCTGCCGCCAGCTACTGCGGCGAGTTGGAGACGTCATCGCGCTGAAAGCGTGATGACGTCTGCTACTCAGCAATAGTCTGCAGAAGCGGGAAATACGAATCCCGCTCTGCTGACTGACAGCTGGGAGGGCGGAGTAAAGTCCTCCGCGTCTCTCAGCTGTTTTAGCCGATCGGCTGAGCAGAGGGAGGGGGAAAGACAAGGGCATACTCAGGGCATCATGACCACCTAAAAAAGCATAGGTGGTCATGTTGCCTAGAGTATCCCTTTAAGGGTTAATTAGGCAGCAGAGGACTTGTTATCTTTTGTCTGGCTATCCATCATGAGTCTGACACTTCCTGGTGTCTCATTGCAGTGTCTGGTAAGCTTATTAACCCATTCAGTTAAATGGAGAGAGTTTTTATTTTTTTATTTTTGCAATTCTTTATTTTAAATATAATAAGATAAGATAACAACACATGTACAGTGGGGCAAAAAAGTATTTAGTCAGCCACCAATTGTGCAGGTTCTCCCACTTAAAAAGATGAGAGAGGCCTGTAATTGTCATCATGGGTACACTTCAACTATGAGAGACAAAATGAGAAAATAAATCTAGAAAATCACATTGTCTGATTTTTAAAGAATTTATTTGCAAATTATGGTGGAAAATAAGTATTTGGTCACCTACAGTACAGTACAAACAAGCAATATTTCTGGCTCTCACAGACCTGTAACGTCTTTTTTAAGAGGCTCCTCTGTCCTCCACTCGTTACCTGTATGAATGGCACCTGTTTGAACTTGTTATCAGTATAAAAGACACCTGTCCACAATCCACAACCTTAAACAGACACACTCCAAACTCCACTATGGTCAAGACCAAAGAGCTGTCGAAGGGCACCAGAAACAAAATTGTAGACCTGCACCAGGCTGGGAAGACTGAATCTGCAATAGGTAAGCAGCTTGGTGTGAAGAAATCAACTGTGGGAGCAATCATTAGAAAATGGAAGACATACAAGACCACTGAAAACCTTCATCGATCTGGGGCTCCACACAAGATCTCACCCCGTGGGGTCAAAATGATCACAAGAACGGTGAGCAAAAATCCCAGAACCACACAGGGGGACCTAGTGAATGACCTGCAGAGAGCTGGGACCAAAGTAACAAAGGCTACCATCAGTAACACACTATGCCGCCAGGGACTCAAATCCTGCAGTGCCAGACGTGTCCCCCTGCTTAAGCCAGTACATGTCCGGGCCCATCTGAAGTTTGCTAGAGAGCATTTGGATGATCCAGAAGAGGATTGGGAGAATGTCATATGGTCAGATGAAACTGTAGAACATTTTGGTAAAAACTCAAATCGTCATGTTTGGAGGAGAGAGAATGCTGAGTTGCATCCAAAGACCACCATACTTCTTTTTAAGTGGGAGAACCTGCACAATTGGTGGCTGACTAAATACTTTTTGCCCCACTGTATGTCGCACCAGAAGACACGTCAAAAAATAAACTACCAAGAGAATAGCAAATAGGCAAACTTTTACAGGACAACTACATATCGAAAAAACAGTAACAATAAAAGGAAAGGGAGTTTTTCATTCTTACTAAAAACATTTTGTTAAAATTCCATTAATGAAAAAACTTCATTAAAAAAAGGATTATAAAAGACGGGGGAGAGGGCTATTAAACTAGATCTTAATTAGTACTCCACCTTATAACAGTTACAGTTACAAGCATTTATAAAGCGCCAACAAATTCCTTAGCGCTGTACAATGGGAGAGACAGAATAACAAATATACATACATGTTACACACTGAACAGAAGGAGGAAGGACCCTGCTCAAGAGCTTACAATCTAAGAGGAGAGTGTTGACACACTAGATGAGGTAACATAACACAAGAGAAATCTATATGAGGATCCATAACCTGTTCTTTAAAAATACTTCCAAATTGTATGGCCATTTTAAGAGTGCAAAAATTAGCTGTATACGACAGGTGTCTCCTGCACTATCCATAAACTACTGGTTTCAAAACCTAATAATACTATAACCTATCGCCTAGTATCCCTATTATATAAATATATTAATATTACCATAGCATTAAAATCCACAGCAAATAGATATATGATAGGGATACTAGGCGATAGTGCAGGAGACCTGTATACAGGTATTTTTGCAAAACGTTTAGTAAAAATGCAAAATTCTCTCGCACGGAGGGGGGCGGGGGGCCCTTCATGGATTCTTGCACCGGGGCCCTGAGGTTTGTAGTTACGCCTCTGCTATAAAAGCAAGCAGCAGCCAGGCCTTCACTGGCTGCAGGCATACTGCACTACTTGCCGATTGTAAAGCTGCTAGGGGAGAGACGAAGCTTCTCACTAGCCCTGCAGGGGTGCCAGGGCTCAGTGAGGGTAGGCTGGCTTCGACGAGCAGCAATCACTGCCTGACACCACATCCCTGTCAGCTGACATCAGCCAGGGAGGTGCCAACTGCCCGCGTGCAGCAATGACAGGCTGTGGACTCGGGAAGCAGGGAACCCAGAGATACTGCTGGCCTCGGCCCCTCCCAGCATGCCCAGCCAGCCCCTATGGCCCATCTATTACACTACCACCAGATGATGCCACCTGACAGGCATTCTGCAGCATCCTGATCTGATAAGAGGTGCCTCCTTTAATGTTTGAGCTGAGGGCATTTCACTCAGTGGTGAGTGATTAACACACACCATACATATATACTGTCACCATACTGCTTCCCTCCATATATACTGTCACCATACTACCTCTCTATATACTATCACCATACTGCCTCTCTATATAGTGTCTCCATACTGCCTCTCTCCATATATACAGTCCACAATACATGTCATGTAGTCCTGATTTAATCATTCCTTTTTATTTTTCAACTAAAATTAAAATAAAGTGATTTTGGTGATATCAGTGTGGTGCTTGTTATTCAGTTTTAGTTAAACTTTATGTATCCTATATACTAAGGGCAGCCCCAATTTTGGCAGCAAATCACTCTGTCCCTGTTTCGCCCAAATCTCCCTCTTTTTAGGGGCTCCTCCATATACTGGGTTTGGGTTGTCTTTAAGGAACCCTCTATAGGTTGTTTCTGGATGTCTTTAGACCCTCCTCCATATTCGGGGTGTGTAGATGTTTATAGGGGCTCCTCCATATGTGTGTGCGTGTCTCTGCCAATGAGTTATGCGATCATACCTTTTACTATTCTAGTTGTTTTTTTGCGGTTTTACTTAATATGTGTAATACAGATGAAAGTGAATCCCAGACTCTCTGTATTGTGTAACACAGATGAAAGTAAATCCCAGACTCCTTGTATTGTGTCCTCTGTGTGTATAATGTGTAATGCAGACATATTGGTAAATCCCAGACTCCCTGTATTGTGTCCTCTCTGTGTATTATTATGTCTAGTACAGAACTCATCTGTAAATTTGGAGGGGACCCAAATGTTTCCTAAACTTGTTGGCAGGCCTCTCCATGCAGCCTGTACTGCACTAAGTGGATGATGGCCACTGCATTAAAGCAACAGCCATCTTTAAAACCAGAAAGTGTCTGGCTGTTTAAACAGGAGGTGCGGCCTTGAAAGGAAGGAGTGTGTCCAATTTAATTTAGGGGGTGCACGAGTTTAGTCAAGCCTAGGGCAGCACAAAACCTAAATACACCACTGGGTGGTGGTACTCTTACACCCAGGGAAAAACGGATTATTATGACTATTGTCGTGTCCTAATAAACAATAGTTGTAGCTCACTTAAAGGAAGACACTAAAAGAGAACCATATTTTTTAATACTGTGTTCCTTTAAATGAACTACAACTATTGATGTAACCCTATGGGGGTTATCCACTAAGTGCCTCTGTTGCAAAAAAATATGTATTGCAGTGCAGTTAGCTGTTTTTTTTTTTTTGCAACGCTGGCACTGAGTGGATAATCCCCTAGCATTTGTGAGCACCACAGCAATGAACCTCACAGTTTTGCTGAGTATGTATGAGCTCTACAGCAATGAAACTCACAGTAATGTGCAGTGTGTATGAGCTCCACAGGATTGAAACTCACAGTAATGCGCAGTGTGTATGAGCTCCACAGCAATGAAACTCACAGTAATGCGCAGCGTATATGAGCTACACAGCAATGAAACTCACAGTAATGCGCAGTGTGTATGAGTTCCACAGCAATGAAACAGTAATGTGCAGTGTGTATTAGCTCCACAGCAATGAAACTCACAGTGATGTGCAGTGTGTATGAGCTCCACAGCATTGAAACTCACAGTAATGTGCAGTGTGCATGAGCTCCACAGCAATGAAACTCACAGTAATGCACAGTGTGTATGAGCTGCACAGCAATGAAACTCACAGTAATGCGCAGTGTGTATGAGCTCCACAGCAATAAAACTCCACTATCCACCATGTACTGTTTGACTAATATTGGGGACTCCAGTGAGAGGGTGTTTGACCTTGAGAATACCCCACATGGTGGTAACAGCAGGACCAGGTGAACATACCTGTGTTGCCAGAGTTGATATTTATAAAACCTGTTTTGAAGTGTATTTGGAAGCAGCAGCTGCTTTTTTCCTTGTTCTGAGGCCTGCCTGTCACTGAATCCCTTCAGATCAATGCAGCCAGGACTTAAATTTCCACTTTCTCACTTTATAGGGTGCACCGCACACTGTCTGGAACTGCTGGGAAGGCTGGGGTAGGGTGGCAGTGAAGACGTCTTTTGGCATGCCCTCCTATTGACATCATCAGAGGGGGCCAGGCACCAGCAAGGAGGAAGGGACCAGGAGAGAGAGAGCGCAGGCTTCCGTATCCAGCACCGCGGGGGAGTCTGCTCTCTTATCTGGCAGATACAACGCAGCTCGCTGGGCACCAACTGCATCTTAGAGGAGGAGCAGCAGGGACACAGTGTCAGTTAGTTTAAAATTTTGGATCCCTGTCAAGTGACCAGGAATTCAAATTTTTTTGCATCCCCCCTGGTCTTGCACTTTTAGGCGGCCACCTGTACCGCCTTACAGTGCCAGCTCCTCTGATCATACCGCTTGTCTGACAATCTGCAGCTCTGGCAGATGTGTGTAAACATGCTGCACCCCCTCCCCATGCTGGTCAAAGTTTCAGAGGTTGCAGAGAGAGGGGGCTGCAGCTTGTTTACACACATCTGCCAGAAATGGGTTACTGAAGAAACAGAGGGGAGATTTTATTTAACAACCCCCCCCTCTTATCCCAGTAAGTGACAAGGGAGGGCTGATCGGTCCCTACATACTCTCCTGACAATCGGAAATGTTCAGGAGCAACATGAGCTGCCGAGTGCTTCTGATTCTCTGCCTGCCACTGCAAGAGGAGGGAGGAGCATGATGCTCTCTCCTGTTAGTACGGGCTGGTGGTGAGGTACCGGTGAGTACCACCTGAAAAAAAGCCCTGACCCTACATCTTTTCTAAGCAGTTGTGCCAAAACTAAATGAAATCCATGCCTGACCTAAGACAGTAATGACCATTTCAAGTGTTCTTCATCAGTTTATTGATTCAATTTAAAAGACACATGGGTACTGGTTAACATTTAGCCCGGGGTCAGACTGTACTGATGTGCTTCCCGGCATCCGTCGTAGCGTTGTGACGCTTTGACAGGGCAGGCCACACGCTGTAGCGCACGCAACCAAAATCTGTGCCAAACAGGAAATGAAAAAATACAAAAGAAATCCTTTATGGCGCATCAATATAGTTCAGTGCATATGAACAATGAGGACATTTATGTCAATAATCCAATAAAGTGTGATAGTGCTTATTGTGCTTAATGCAGAATTTAATAAGTGTAGTAGTGCATATAAAGTTCAGTAGTGCATATAGAATTCGATATACACAACGGACTGTACGGCAAACAGCAGTCGATAAAGTGCAACAGTGTCCAGTGATACAATCAAGTGCAGTGGTGCATGCAGCAACCAATGAAATAGTGAGAAACTTAAAAAATGTCAATCGACTTGATCCTCCTTATTACATAGAAACATAGAAACATAGAAAGATGTCGGCAGATAAGAACCTTTCGGCCCATCTAGTCTGCCCAATTACATGGATACTTAACCTGGATTTATCTTTTGTTTAGGATAGCCTTATGCCTATCCCATGCTTGCTTAAATTCAATTACTGTTTTGGCCTCTACCACTTCAACTGGAAGGCTGTTCCATGTATCCACCACCCTCTACGTAAAATAATGCTTCCTGATGTTACTTTTAAACCTTTGCCCCTCTAATCTAAGACTATGTCCTCTTGTTTTGCTACTTTGTTTCCGTTTAAATATACTCCCTTCCTCTACCTTGTGGATTCCCTTTACGTATTTAAATGTTTCTATCATATCTCCTCTGTCTCGTCTTTTTTCCAAGCTGTACATGTTAAGATCATTAAGCCTTTCCTGGTAACTTTTCTCCTTCAAGCCGTACACCATTTTAGTAGCCCTTCTCTGAACTCTCTCTAAGATGTCTATATCCTTCTGGAGATACGGTCTCCAGTACTGCACACAGTACTCCAAGTGAGGTCTCACCAGTGCTCTGTACAGTGGCATGAGCACTTCCCTTTTCCTACTGCTAATACCTCTCCCTACACAACCAAGCATTCTGCTAGCATTTCCTGCTGCTCTATTACATTGACTACTTACCCTTAGATCCTCTGAAATAATAACCCCTAACTCCCTTTCCTCAGATGTTGAGGTTAGGACTGTATCAAATATTCTATATTCAGCCCTTGGGTTTTTACGTCCCAGGTGCATTATCTTGCACTTATCCACATTAAAACTCAATTGCCACAGCTCCGACCATTTTTTAGTTTACCTAAATCATTTGTCATTTGGCTGATCCCTCCAGGAACGTCAACCCTGTTGCAAATCTTTGTGTCATCAGCAAAAAGACATACTTTTCCATTAATACCTTCTGCAATATCACTAATAAAAATAAAAGAGAATGGGTCCAAGTACTGACCCCTGAGGTACCCCACTGGTAACAAGACCTTGTGCCGAATAAACTCCATTTACCACAACCCTCTGTTGCCTGTCACTCAGCCACTGCCTAATCCATTCAACAATATTGGAATCCAAGCTCAAAGATTGCAATTTATTGATAAGCCTTCTATGCGGAACAGTATCAAAAGTCTTACTGAAATCTAAAAAAAGCAATGTCTACTGCACCACCTGTGTCTATTATTTTTGTTACCCAATCAAAAAAAATCAATAAGATTAGTTTGGCATGATCTCCCTGAGGTAAACCCATGTTGTTTCTGATCCTGAAATCTATGTGTTTTTAGATGTTCAACAGTCCTTTCCTTTAACATGGTTTCCATTAATTTCCCCACTACTGACGTAAGACTAACTGGCCTATAGTTCCCCAATTCCTCCCTACTACCCTTCTTGTAAATGGGCACAACATTTGCTAATTTCCAGTCTTCTGGGACGACTCCCGTTAACAAGGATTGGTTAAATAAGTCTGTTAACGGTTTTGCTATTACATCACTGAGCTCTTTTAATAATTTAGGGTGGATCCCATCAGGCCCCATTGACTTATTTGTCTTTACTTTAGACAGCTGCTGTAGAACCTCCTCCTCTGTAAACTGATATGTAAATGTCTCGTTAGCGTTTCCTCCTAACTGAGGTCCCTTTCCTTCCTTTTCTTCTGCAAAGACTGAACAAAAATATTCATTGAGGCAGTCAGCGAGACTTTTATCCTCTTCTACATACCTTCCTTCCTTTGTTTTTAATCTAACTAATCCTTGTTTTACTTTTCTTTTCTCGTTTATGTATCTAAAAATTGTTTTGTCCCCCTTTTTTACTGACTGAGCTATTTTCTCTTCTGCGTGTGCTTTGGAAGCTCTTATAAATTGCTTTGCCTCTTTCTGCCTAATCTTATAGGTTTGCCTATCTTCTTCACTCTGAGTTTTTTTATAATTATTGAATGCTGTCTTTTTGTTCTTCACTATTTTGGCCACTTCTGCAGAGTACCACAGTGGTTTCTTCCCTTTTTTGTTTTTGCTAACAAGGCCTGTGGCCTTCAATAATGCTTCCTTTAAATAATCCCATTTCTCCTGGACTCCCTTTAAACTCCTCCAGTCTGATAATGACTTCTTCACACAAAATCTCATTTTAGAAAAATCTGTTTTTTTAAAGTCTAAAACTTTTGTTTTTGTGTGGTGCGGCTCCATCCCTGTTCTTATATTAAACCATACGGATTGGTGATCACTAGATCCCAAATTTTCACCTACAACAACGTCTGATACCAAACCTCCATTTGTGAGTATTAAATCCAATATGGCCTCTTTACGGGTCGGCTCCTCAACTACTTGTGTTAGAGATAATCCCAGTAGGGAGTTTAGAATATTTGTACTCCTGGTGCACCCAGCTGTTTTGGTTTTCCAGTTCACATCAGGAAGATTAAAGTCCCCCATGATAATAACTTCCCCCTTCATTGCCATTTTGGCTATTTCCTCAAACAGCAGATTATCTAGCTCTTCTACTTGTCCATGGGGTCTATAGATCACACCTACACGAGCTACTGTATGATTGCCAAATGTTAGCGTAACCCAAACTGACTCTATGTTCACCTAGCTCACTTTTATTTGAGACCTCACTTGGAGTACTGTGTGCAGTACTGGAGACCGTATCTCCAGAAGGATATAGACATCTTAGAGAGAGTTCAGAGAAGGGCTACTAAAATGGTGTACGGCTTGAAGGAGAAAAGTTACCAGGAGTTACCAGGTAACCAAGTTACCAGGAAAGGCTTAATGATCTTAACATGTACAGCTTGGAAAAAAGACGAGACAGAGGAGATATGATAGAAACATTTAAATACGTAAAGGGAATCCACAAGGTAGAGGAAGGGAGTATATTTAAAAGGAAACAAAATAGCAAAACAAGAGGACATAGTCTTAGATTAGAGGGGCAAAGGTTTAAAAGTAACATCAGGAAGCATTATTTTACTGAGAGGGTGGTGGATACATGGAACAGCCTTCCAGTAGAAGTGGTAGAGGCCAAAACAGTAATTGAATTTAAGCAAGCATGGGATAGGCATAAGGCTATCCTAAACAAAAGATAAATTCAGGTAAAGTATCCATGTAATTGGGCAGACTAGATGGGCCGAAAGGTTCTTATCTGCCGACATTTTTTCTATGTTTCTATGTTTCTATTTGGTTCGTTTTTATGTTGTTATTCACATAAAGGGCCACTCCTCCTCCTTTCCTACCTTCTCTGTCTTTTCTATATAAAGAGTACCCCAGTATTGTTATGTCCCAGTTATTTTTCTCACTGAACCATGTCTCAGTAACTGCCACTAAATCTACTTTTTCAGCTGCCATCATTGCCTCCAGTTCATTGATTTTATTGACTAAACTGCGAGCATTTATAGATACGACTCTGAGCTTGTCATTTTTTTCCCCGCATGTTGATTGCACCCTCCGATTTAGTTTTGGGGGACAATCAGACAGATTGTTTTTTACCCTTTTGTCCCCCCCTCCTAGTTTAAATATTTCTTTGTGAAACCTTTGAACTTCTCACTGAGAACATATGTTCCCCTATGAGTAAGATGCAAACCATCTTTTTTATACAGTTCCTTTCTGCTCCAATTAGTGCTATCATGGGACACAAAGCCAAATCCTTGCTCCCGACACCATTCCCGAAGCCACAAATTAAATTCCCTATTGCGCATCTGCCTATCCTGAATGTTATGCACAGGCAAACTTCAGAGAATGACACAGTGGACACAATCTGCTGTATTTCACCTCCAAGAACACAAAAATCTTCCTTAATCTCAGAAACCTCATTGCTAGCCAAGTCATTTGTCCCTAGATGGACTAGAACATCCACTTCCCCTTACTGCTTTGCTTGTTTGACAATATTGAGAATACATCTCTTGTCTCTACGAGCAGTAGCCCCAGGAAGACATCTCAACAAACCACTACTCTCCAGCTCAACACCTCTTATGATAGAATCACCCAGCAACAATTGCCTTCTATCATGTCCCACCTTTTCCTTTTTGTTCTTGGTTGCAGTCCTGCATACTTTAGGCATAGGGGATGATGGTTCCTCAACTATGGTGTCTGAGCCTACTTCCGTCTCACCACTACACTCTGAAAGTGCCTCAAAAAAATTAAGAAGAGCCACAGACTGTGGGACATGTTTTCTATCCACAACTCTAAGTCTATCTGCCGCTCCTAGGAGGCCTCTGTGGCAGTGGCTTTGTAACAGTCATAGCCATAGCCTGAGTTTGTCTAACAGATAATTTACAAATCTCAGACTTCAGGGGGGGCGTGGTCTGACGCCGATCTGGACGGACGTGCCTAGGAACAGCTCCCGCATAGATACCCTTGTGATCGCTATTGGTGCCGTTATTCCCAACATCTACGGAGCCGTTTGGCTGCCTCCATCGCCCACGCACATTGGGGACGCACTGGGAGCAGTTTGTGGCCCTCGATTGCTGCGGGGGTACCGCGGGGCGTTTTGTGGGCCTTGCAGAGCGTGTGGAGCCTGGGCCAAGCCGCGCTGGAGGTCACTTCCGGGGATCGAGCGGACTTCATCACCATTCGAGAACCGGAGGTTGAGAGCGAGGCATTTTGAGTATCGCAGGCTGACACCAGCCCATCAGGTGCGTGACCGGTGACCGAAGCAAAGGGGCAACGAGTGGAGGGTTATTCTCCTTCCGCTCGAGTAGCGAGAGACTGGACCCGGAGGAGGCCTGGCATATTAACGGGCGCCATTGCTACCCACACGCACCGACTCATAACAGAGTGGCGGCAACCCCCTCAGGGAATAGACAACTGCTGCCCCTACCCAGCTGGTGACCTATCGCCGCTTTTTTCCTGGGGACGTCCGGCTAACACCCGCGAGAGGGAACCATCGCCCATAGCGACGAGGCCTACGCCTACCACGAGGCCGGGACATATATTTTTACTTTTGGCCTGACAAAGGGGATAACTGAGGAGATCTACCTCCCCCCTCTACCTACCACATACAGCAATCTCTCCTCATCAGCTGGTCCCACCATAACCCAGTGTACGGTGCGGAGGCCCATAATCGTAACCCCCGGGGAACCTGGGGAAGTGAAAGAAGCCCACGGGCACCCCTCTCCCCCAGAGGAGACTGAGCTGGGCGCCGCTGTAAGACCTGGGGGCAGGGTTGCTTCCGCCCACCACCACCTTGGACAGAGGGTCTCCGGTGCAGTCTACCTGGCATCCCACTCTGCCGCTGGCAGTGGTCCCTATCCTTACCGGAGCTTCCTAAAACGTAACAAAAAAAAAAAAAGGAAAGGGAAAGGGGGAAAAGAGGAGGGAGGGGGGGAAAAAAAAAAAAAAAAAAAAAAAAAAAGTAAAACGACATCCTTGGAAAGAGCCGGATTCGATTTCATCAGTTTTAGTCGGTGGATGCTTACCCACCCAGCACGCATCAACGAGTGACCACATGGATATGTAGCTCATGCGGCCAGCGCTGAACTTTTCTCAATCCAACGGCTTCTAAAGGATAACCGAGGCATAATCTTTGTGGCTACAAGTGAGGAAATCTTCTGTGGGCCCAGATGGCACCTCCCAAAGCACAGCGAGTGTTGGATCCCCCGAAATCGGCTCGGAATGAACGTAATAAGGAAACTCAGGATAACGGATCCCCGCAGCATGCACTGGCTCCTGCACCGGACGCGTCACCATCGGCGCCACCAGACCTCTCTGACTCGTTGCCACCCTCAGAGAGCAGATTACACGCCATGCTGCAGGACTTGCGCTCTACCATACAGGCGGACATCAGGGGAGCGCTGCAGGAGCTGAGCCGCGACGTTCTGGACTTGGGCGAACGCACCGATGCGTTGGAAACTAAGGCGGATGATTTATGCTTAGCACACAATGATCTGGTTGACCGACATTTGGCTTTGCAAGCGGCCCATGAATCTCTGGCTGTCACGGATCCCTCAGCTATCTGACTAGTGGTCCCTATATGCAGGACACTCTCTACCCTTCCGATCCTTAGGTTGGTCGGCACGACTAGACAGACACAGAATACGACAGGATAGTGTATCCACAAGAATGACACTAGAACGATACACAAGACCTTAGAATAATTTAGCTCTTCCCAAGATCCTAACCAGACAAGAGGCAGTCTGATGTGTGCTTAGGGTGCCACACAGACTGACCTCAATACCAGAATAAGAAGAGTTAATGCCAATACCAGGGGTTACGCACAGAATGGTTCGTTTGCCAATGCCAAGGTCATACACAGAGTGGTCGTTTTCCAATGCCAAGGTCATACACAGAGTGGTCGTTTGCCAATGCCAAGGGTCATACACAGAGTGGTCGTTTGCCAATGCCAAGGTCATACACAGAGTGGTCGTTTGCCAATGCCAAGGGTCATACACAGAGTGGTCGTTTGCCAATGCCAAGGGTCATACACAGAGTGGTCGTTTGCCAATGCCAAGGGTCATACACAGAGTGGTCGTTTGCCAATGCCAGGGGTCACACACAGAATAATTCGTTTTGCCAATGCCAAGGGTCATACACAGAATAGTAGTATTGCAAAAATATACAAGAGCTCTGCGGGAAGTAACTACCACGTCAGGGCACCGGTGAATAGTGAAGCCGGGTCTTAAACTCGGCGGGTCCGCGTCATCACGCCAGTCCCCGCCCCCTGGCGCCCCACGTGAGCGCAGCCGGCTGCGTTATCACTCGGCGCCTGGCCAGCGAGCAGCGAGGAAGCCGCTGCCAGGCGCCCCCTAGATCCAGCGCGGGCCGCGATACCAACGCGGTCCGTGACAGAACCCCCCCTCCACGGGCGGCCACTGGACGACCCCCAGGAGCACGAGGATGGGCCACGTAGAAGGCCTTCACCAACCGAGGCGCATGGACCTCAGCAGCCGGGAGCCAAGAACGATCCTCCGGCCCGTAGCCCACCCAGTCGACCAGATACTGCAAAGTGCCCCTTGATACCCTGGCATCCAAAATGGCCTGGACTTCAAACTCCTCCTCACCCTCCACTGAGATAGGAGGAGGTGGGATACGGGCCCTGGTGTACCGATTACACAAGAGAGGTTTTAAGAGGCTCACGTGGAACACGTTGTGTATCCGGATATGGGGAGGCAATGCCAAAGCATAGGAGACGGGGTTGAGTCGTCGTAAAACCTTGTAAGGGCCTATGAATCTAGGTGCCAACTTCATGGAAGGCACTAGGAGCTTAATATTCCGCGAGGAAAGCCATACCCTGTCCCCAACCTGATATACGGGTGCCTGCCTCCTGTGTCTGTCAGCCTTGATTTTCTGGATGGCACTACTTTTCTTGAGTGCCTCCTTGACTTTCCCCCAAGTGTCCTTCAAGGACGCCAAATGGTCATCCAAAGCAGGTATCGTGGTATCCGAAAACGTAGTCGGTAACATAGGAGGATCGAAACCATAAACGGTGAAGAAAGGGGAATGTCCTGTGGATTCGCTCACCGCGCTGTTCAAAGCATACTCAGCCCATGGTAGCAGGTCTGACCAGTTATCTTGCTGTTCTGAGATAAAGCACCTGAGATACTTTTCTACATTCTGATTTGCACGTTCTGCTGCTCCGTTGGTCTGGGGGTGATAGGCCGAAGAGAAAGACAAGTCTATCCCCACATTCTTACAAAACCCTTTCCAAAACCTGGAGACAAATTGGGTGCCCCTATCGGAGACAATCCCAAGAGGAATACCATGTATGCGGACCACGTGGTTAATGAATATGGGCACCAGTTCGGCTGCCGACGGTAGTTTACGAAGAGGAACATAGTGACCCATCTTGGAGAACCGATCGATGATCGTAAGTATAACTGTGTTCCCTCTAGAATCGGGTAACTCCACTATGAAGTCCATAGCTAAGTGCGACCATGGTCGTTCTGGGATTGGCAGAGGTTGGAGCAAACCAATGGGTGCTGTTTTGGGATTTTTATGTCTTGTGCAAACCTCGCACACGGCTATGTAATCTTTAACATCTCGGCGCAACGTGGGCCACCAAAAGATTTTTTGATGCTGGACACCGTTTTGGTGATTCCCATATGCCCGGACGTTTTATTATCATGATAAAGGTTTAATATTTCTTCTCTTTCACATTCAGGTACAAAGAGTTTCGCGGGAGGTTTCCCTTCAGGAGCCGTGCCCTGCACGGTTTGTAACCTTTGCAACAAGGGAGACGAGACATTAATCGTGGTAGAGGCTATAATCCTTTCTTGGGGTACAATGGGATGCTGATCTTGGACGTTAAATTCGTAGGACTCATGCTGTCTAGATAAAGCATCTGCTTTAACGTTTCTGGACCCAGGTCTATAGGTCAGTACGTAATTAAAGCTTGAAAGAAACAACGACCATCTTGCTTGTCGGGAATTTAACCGTTTAGCATCTCCAATGTATGTGAGATTTTTATGATCGGTTATGATAAGGATGGGGTCACTAGACCCTTCCAGTAGGTATCTCCATTCTGCCAAGGCTGATATGACTGCTAACAACTCTCTGTTTCCTATGTCATAGTTCCTCTCTGCCGGGGAGAGTTTTCGGGAATAGAAGCCGCATGGATGCAAGGGTTTGTCGGGTGCTTCCCTCTGGGACAAGACTGCACCAAGACCTATCTCGGAGGCGTCAACTTCCACTTGGAATGGCAGAGCCGGATCCGGATGTCTGAGTACCGGGGCCGTAGTAAACGCTTGTTTGAGTGCTTCAAAGGCTTGACTGGCTTGGGGTGTCCATTTCTGATTACCCACCCCTTTCCTAGTCATGGCCGTGAGGGGAGATACCAAAACCGAAAAATCTTTAATGAACCTCCTATAATAATTGTGAATCCTAGAAACCTTTGGATGGCTTTAAGTCCTTGGGGTAGAGGCCAGTCTAGGATTGCTGTAAGTTTCTTAGGATCCATCTGGAACCCCTCAGGTGTTATTATGTAGCCAAGGAAATGTACTGTCCTTATGTCAAATAAACATTTCTCTAATTTACAATACAATCCAGCCTCCAACAATTTTTTCAGTACTTTTTTCACGTGGACATGATGGGTTACGATATCAGGCGAGTATATCAGGATGTCATCCAGATATACTATGACAAATACTTGCAGGAATTCTCGTAAGGTATCATTTATGAGGTCTTGAAAAACAGCCGGCGCATTGCATAAGCCAAAAGGCATCACCAGGTACTCATAATGCCCACTTCTTGTATTAAAAGCCGTTTTCCATTCGTGTCCCTCTTTAACCCTTACGAGGTTGTAAGCCCCGCGTAAATCAAGTTTGGTATAAATATTGGCCCCCTTTAGGCGATCGAACAGTTCTGTGATAAGTGGTATGGGATAGGCGTTCCTTATGGTTATCCTGTTCAAACCTCTATAATCTATACAAGGCCGCAGGTCTCCCTCTTTTTTCGATACAAAAAAGAAACCTGCCCCTGCTGGAGAAGAGGACCGTCTGATGAAACCTCGCTCCAGGTTCTCCCTTATGTACTCCTCCATAACGTCATTTTCTTTTTGGGACAAGGGGTATACATGTCCCCTAGGAGGCATAGTACCAGGGAGTAAATTTATAGCACAGTCGTACGGGCGGTGCGGTGGTAGGACCTCAGTCCTGGACTTAGAGAAGACCTCTTTAAATTCCAAATATTGTTCAGGAACCTCTGTAGACAAAGGAGGGGCTGTGGCAACGTTGAGGCTAGCGATTACGTTGACCCTCCCCAGACAGTGCGATTGACAACGAGGACTCCAGTATTTTATGTCTCTTTGGACCCAATCAATAACCGGGTTGTGTTCTGCCAACCACGGAAACCCAAGCACGACAGGACAAGAAGGGGACTCAATGATTTGGAAACATATGTTTTCATGGTGCAATACTCCTGTTTTCATGCATACAGAAACAGTGTCGTGGGTGATATGTGGGCAGGATAGAGGGTTTCCATCTATAGCCTCCACCATAAGAGGTCTGTCCTTGAGGACCAGAGGTATGAGACATTTAGCAGCAAACTGTTTATCCATAAAATTGCCTGAGGCCCCAGAATCTAAGAAGGCCTCAGTCTTAATGTGAACCTTGTCCCAGGTCAATGATATTGGTACCAGGATCCTGGACTTTTTTTTTTCGTTGTTTACGAAAGAGGCATAAAGAGACCCTATAACCTGGGTATTGGCTGGTCTCTGGCTTGCTCGGCCACTCTCACCCCTGCTCCCCCTAGGTCTCTGAGGACATTGAAGGCGGAAGTGGTCTGCCCCGGCGCAATAGAAGCAGAGTCCCTTCTCCCTTCTGTGAGCTCTCTCTGCTTCCGATATACCAGTCTTCCTATCTGCATAGGCTCAACAACAGGTAGATCTGATTTAACGTTTTCCTGGTTACCGGAAGCAACGGTAGTTCTGGATGATAAGGGTAAAGGAGGCAAGAGCCTTCTAGGTCTATCCCTGGGGTGTCTCCTTTCCCTAATTTGATCATCCATAGCTATACAGAAGTCGATCAAGTGATCAAGAGTCTCTGGCAATTTTAGAGGAGCCAACTCGAACATAAACGCGTCGTTCAGACCTTCAGTAAAGGCCAAGGTTAGGACATCGTTCGGCCAGAGAACCTCTGAAGTCAAGGTTTTAAATTCTATTGCGTATTCAGCGACCCTCCTATTACCTTGTTTAATGTGAAATAATGACCTCCCCGCATTAGTAGCCCTTCTAGAGGGGTCAAAGGTGCGTTTCAGCTCTGAAGTAAAACCCTCATAATCGTATATGATGGGTTTCTTGTTCTCCCACAAGGGAGTAGCCCACAATAAAGCCTTCTCCGTTAAATGACTAATTAGATAGCCCACCTTAGCTTTATCTGACATACATGATCCTGGGTTGTTCTCGAACAAAATTTCCAGTTGGGTCAGAAAGCCCCGGCATAAGTTTGGTGTTCCATCATAGCGTACGGGTGCTTTCATACTGAGCCTACATCCCTCGGGAGAGGCCGGACTGATCCTAGGCACTACTGGGTCTGGAGGGCTTGCAGTTCCAGAACTGGATCGGTTTAACAGGGTTTGCAGGGCAAGAGCAATCTGGTCCATCCTATGGTCCTGCTCTTCCTGTCTGGCTGCAATACGTGTCAACTGATTAGAGAGGTCTGCGGGATCCATTGGCCCTGACGTAATGTCACGGATCCCTCAGCTATCTGACTAGTGGTCCCTATACGCAGGACACTCTCTACCCTTCCGATCCTTAGGTTGGTCGGCACGACTAGACAGACACAGAATACGACAGGATAGTGTATCCACAAGAATGACACTAGAACGATACACAAGACCTTAGAATATTTAGCTCTTCCCAAGATCCTAACCAGACAAGAGGTAGTCTGATGTGTGCTTAGGGTGCCACACAGACTGACCTCAATACCAGAATAAGAAGAGTTAATGCCAATACCAGGGGTTACGCACAGAATGGTTCGTTGCCAATGCCAAGGTCATACACAGAGTGGTCGTTTTCCAATGCCAAGGGTCATACACAGAGTGGTCGTTTGCCAATGCCAAGGGTCATACACAGAGTGGTCGGTTGCCAATGCCAAGGGTCATACACAGAGTGGTCGTTTGCCAATGCCAAGGGTCCATACACAGAGTGGTCGTTTGCCAATGCCAAGGGTCATACACAGAGTGGTCGTTTGCCAATGCCAAGGGTCATACACAGAGTGGTCGTTTGCCAATGCCAGGGGTCACACACAGAATAATTCGTTTTGCCAATGCCAAGGGTCATACACAGAATAGTAGTATTGCAAAATTATACAAGAGCTCTGCGGGAAGTAACTACCACGTCAGGGCACCGGTGAATAGTGAAGCCGGGTCTTAAACTCGGCGGGTCCGCGTCATCACGCCAGTCCCCGCCCCCTGGCGCCCCACGTGAGCGCAGCCGGCTGCGTTATCACTCGGCGCCTGGCCAGCGAGCAGCGAGGAAGCCGCTGCCAGGCGCCCCCTAGATCCAGCGCGGGCCGCGATACCAACGCGGTCCGTGACACTGGCACTTAAAGTGGCTGACGTAGAAGATCGCTCCCGGCGTAATAATATTAGAATCAGGGGTATCGCAGAAGCAGTCACTCTGGCGGACTTACATCCATATCTCCTGGAGCTGTTTCAAGTTCTGCTGCCGGAGGCTACACCACAAGACCTACTTCTGGATCGCGCGCATCGTCTTCCGCGAGCAAAAAACCTACCAACGTCGGTGGCTCGTGATGTCATTATCCGGGTGCACTTTTTCCATATCAAGGAGGCTTTGATGACGGCGTCACGGAAGTTCATGCCTTTATCTGCCCCTTATGCTAATATCTCCTTCTTCGCTGATTTATCGGCTTCGACCATGTCCAAGAGACGCGAGTTTTCATCCCTAACCAAGCTTCTCCGCAATCATAAGTTGGCGTACAGATGGGGTTTTCCAACGAAGCTCTTGATATGGAGGGATGGTATCCTTCATGTTGTTCCTGATGTTGCTACTGGATTACAATTTTTGAAGGACTGGAATATTCTGGCAGATTTTTCGCCTCCGCGGGAGCCTTCCTCATCACCGATTAAGGTCTCACCGGAATGGCACAGAGTCCGGCCTAAATGATAGATGTCTACTTCCCTGTGTAGCTTTTCAAACTGTTCGGATTCCTGGATGGTTATGTATGTGGAGGGACTGGTTCCTCTTCACGATCGCCTCGGGACCCTATGCTTCTTGGTTCGGCGCTGAGTTTTTGCTCTGAGCTCTGTGTAGCGTACGTCCCCTTGACCCCCCCCGGGTTGAGTCTCCTTAGCTGATAATTTTCGCTTTTTTACTGCCACTAGGAATGGCTCATTTTTGCTGTAATTTTAGGATGCAGCGTTGTTTGGTTTGTTTGGTTTATGTTTTTGCCCTTTTGGTCCTCTTTTTTTCCTTTTTCGCTTCTTTTTCATTTTATTTTTATTTTCCCTTGTTTGTTGATATGCTCTTATGGTCCTGGCCTTTATACTCCTCATGTCTCCTCCATAGTATTTTCCATTCTGCCATGTATGATATAACGTTGTGGTTAATTAATCATGAGTAAGCCTCAGTTCGATATTTTTTCAATGAATGTTAGGGGGCTGAATATTCCGTTCAAAAGACATGCTCTGTTTCGTGATTTACATAAACATAAACCGGCGATAGCCTGTGTGCAGGAGACACACTTTAGTGCTTTGCGCACCCCACATTTACGATCAGCTATGTACCCTGTTTCTTTTCATTCTACTGCCCAGACGAAGTCTAGGGGTGTCTCGGTTCTCTTTCACAAAGACTGGGTCTTTAAATGCTCGAACCAATATGCAGACCCACTAGGACGCCTTTTGATTTTGGTGGGCACTATGAATGAACTTCCAATTACGGTTGCGAATTTGTACTTGCCTAATGTCAATCCGGTATGTTTCCTTAAAAAAGCTTATAGTAAGATTAAGAAAGTGATGGAGGGGTCTCTTTTCATGTGTGGAGATTTTAATTGTGTACCTGACACGGCTTTAGATACCCGTCCAGGCCAGAACCGTGCACAGCATCGTAAACAGCCCCCCTCCAGCCGCCAACTAAATGACTTTTTACGATCCTCTGACTTATATGACGCGTGGAGAATTAGCAACCCCTCAACCAGGGACTTCACTTTTTTCTCACCAGTTCACTCATCTTACAGCCGCATTGACTTATGTCTGATACATGGATCTACAGTCCCTCGCCTCCTGGCAGCTCGTATCGGCTCTATAACATGGTCTGATCATGCTCCTATAACGATGGAGTTTGAGGCTGATTATCCTGCTAGGGGGATGGGGAACTGGCGTCTAAATGACTCGCTTATAGTGCAGGGCTCTGATGTGTCTGATACTTCGGCGGTGTTACGGGAATACTTTGCATTAAATGTGACAGAAGACGTAACCATATCATCGGCCTGGTTGGCACATAAAGCAGTGGTGAGGGGTCATTTGATTCAGAGAGGGGCTACACGAAAAAAGGCATTCAATGCCCAGATGACTTCGGTACAGCGCCAAATATCTGACTTGGAATCCCAACATAAAATTAACCCTGCACCTGACCTTTTGTCTCGACTGCTGACCCTTCGACGGGATTTGATCCAACTGACGTTACAGTCCTCTGAACGGGCCATACGACGCTTAAATCTCACTCAATATACCCAAGGCAACAAAGCTGGCCGGTTATTGGCATCTAAATTGAAATCTAAAAGGCTACAAACCAAAATTCCTTACCTCTTAGATAATGGAGGGGATAGGATTTACAACCCACTTAAAATCTCGGAGGAATTTGCTAACTTTTACGCATCTTTATATAACCTAAAGTCAGATCCTACGACCCACGACCCAGATCCAGATGAGATAAATCAATTCCTCCAGGATGCAGAACTCCCCTCCCTATCCCACTCACAGGCAGCTGACTTACTGGTTCCGTTCACAGAGGAGGAGGTGCGTAAGGCCGTTAAGGCTCTCCCAAAGAATAAAGCCCCTGGGCCAGACGGTTTCTCTAATTTATATTATCAGACTTTCGCAGACATTTTAATACCGACTCTTACGAAGCTTTTCAATCATATCAAATCCACAGGTGTAATACCCCCAGAAATGCTTCAAGCTACTATTGTAACGTTACCCAAGCCTGGCAAACCCCCGACCAGCTGTGCAAATTTTCGCCCTATATCCTTACTAAATGTGGATGCTAAGCTATACGCTAAGCTTTTGGCGTCTAGAATGGCTCCACTGCTTCCCCTCTTGATTTCAGCGGAACAGACCGGGTTTGTAACTGGTAGACAGACATGTGACAATACCCGACGATTCTATAATATAATCGACATTGCCTATAGAACCAACACCACTGGGCTCCTCCTGGCCCTGGATGCCGAGAAGGCATTTGACCGTCTGCATTGGGGCTATATGCGTAAGGCACTAGAAGTCTTTGGTTTCCCTGCCCTATTTATTAATAGTATCATGAGCCTGTACTCTCTTCCAACGGCAAAGGTCCTGGCGTCTGGGTTTCTTTCCTCCTCATTCTCTATTACCAATGGCACCAGGCAGGGGTGCCCACTCTCCCCACTCATCTTTGTTTTGGCATTGGAGCCTTTGGCCTCGCGGATCAGACGAGACGCTTCCATTTCTGGCATCTCGACCCCAGATGGAATTCATAAATTAGCTATGTTCGCGGATGATATTTTGATTTTCCTTACCTCCCCTGAAACCTCTCTACCATCTCTAATGCACCAGCTTACCGCTTATGGCCTAGTCTCCTACTATAAAAACAATGTGAGCAAGACGCAGGCACTACCGCTACATGTTGATGATTTCTCGCTCTCCACATTAAGCGCCATGTACCCATTTGACTGGCGAACGACCTCCTTGAAATATTTAGGTATTTCTCTTACCAAATCCAGGGGCACCATCCTTAAACTTAATTATAACCCCCTAATGGCTTCAATCTCCTCCCAACTGAACTCCTGGCATGCCCTGGAGGTCTCGTGGATGGGACGCATGGCAGCTTTGAAAATGTGTATTTTACCCCAGATTCTTTATTTTTTCAGGAACATCCCAGTTTTTATCCCGGCACATATGTTGCTACGCATGCAAAAAATGCTGCAGGCACACATATGGAAAGGGAGGCCTCCACGCATTCCGGCTTCCACAATCAACACGACTAGACGTAGGGGGGGGGCTAGGCTTTATTAACATTACAGCATACTACAGGGCGGCTTTACTGGCTCAGCTCCTATCCTCCATGTCCCAGCGAGAAACCCCTTTATGGCTACGGATGGAGAATGCCTACACTGCTCCTTTTCGAATACACGACCTAATGTGGTTTGAGACGCTCCCACACCACACATTGGAGGGTATTTTGCCCTCCACTTCCCTTTCCCTTATGTCATGGCGGCTATGGGGTAGACGACTTCTGCGACCCTTCTCACTGCTTAGCTTAGCTCCACTGCGCTTCCTCTGTCGCATTATCCAAGACCTGAACCTTGACCGATGGTTTCAATTAGGTCTTACACATATTCACCAGCTTTTTACAGCCTCTTCCATTAAAACCTTCCCGGACCTAACGCGTGAGTTTGCCCTTCCCGCTAGCGAATGCTTCAAGTACCTTAGGGTAAAACATGCACTGACTCAACGAGGTATTTCCTCCTTTGCAGCGACAGACATTACGGCCTTCCACAGACTGTGTTTAGGTAAAAAAGTTCTGAAAAAGCCTTTGTCCTTATGTTATGATAGTTTGTTGTCTGCAAACCCTAATAAGAAACTGCCCTATATGATCAGATGGGACAAAGATTTGTCGTTTGAGTCCTCTAAGGAGGACTGGTTTTATGCCACTGAAACAGTATATAAATACACCAGGAGCACTAACTTGCGGGAATCACATTTTAAACTGTTATACAGATGGTATCTGACACCGAATCGTGTGGCTCATATATCCGGGCAACCCAATGTATGCTGGCGTTGCGGCACGAGTGTCGGATCT
The DNA here is from genome assembly GCA_009667805.1 of Leptobrachium leishanense. Taxonomy (NCBI): domain Eukaryota; kingdom Metazoa; phylum Chordata; class Amphibia; order Anura; family Megophryidae; genus Leptobrachium; species Leptobrachium leishanense. Next base: position 348,002,148 of record CM019063.1, read on the forward strand.
ATCCTTCACATCTTTTGGCAATGTCCGCTTCTTGCTACTTTATGGGGGAAAGTCTGTAGACTGATCTCTCACTGTACCGGAATATCTATGCCCCTGTGCCCTAGACAATACTTATTACACATGCTTCCGATTACTATCCAACAGCGCCATAGAGGAATTATATCAATAATACTTAGCGTAGCTAAAACTGTTATAGCACGTCATTGGCTTTCTCAAGCCAGTCCCTCAATGAGAGAAGTCATGTTATCATTAGAGAATGTTTATATGTACGAGGAAATGTACCACAAGGCTGCTAACTCTTTAAGCGTGTTTCAAGGTATATGGGAAGGTTGGGAACGCTTTGTTACTTCTGGAAACCTGATATAAAATTTATATATGGTATTCTTAATGAGGATACAACATAGATATTGCTGTTCATGGACCTAACTGAGCATATGAATGATAATTTTATTTTTATTTTTTTTATTTTTTATTTTTTCTTAAATCCCCCCCCTTTTTTTTTTCTTTTTTTTTTCTCTCTTATTTTTGTGTATTTTTTTTTAATTTGTGTGTTTTTTGTTATGTTCTAATGGTATAAATCTCACTGTTTTAGTTAATATGGAAAAACTTGGTTCCACCGATTGCTACTCGCAAACCTTCTGTTATTGCTAGGAATGTTCAATGTTGGATCCTGCGCGATCCTCCCTTTGTCATTATCTCAATATTTGTGATGTATGGCATTTGTTTCTTATGTGTGAACCTCAATAAAACTTTATATGGAAAAAAAAAAAAAAAATCTCAGACTTCAAACAGGCAATTTCCTGCAGCAATAAAGACAGCTGCCTACATATCAGGCACACTCCAAACCTCCAAAAATTGGATCTAAAAACAAATGCATGACAGCTCTTACACTGGACCAAGCCTGCCATTATAAAAAGAATAAAATTTAAACCAACAAATCTTACCTTTTTGTAGGTTTTCTTCCTCCTGTCTAACCTCAGACTACCTCCAGAGTATCTCCGGAAGATCTCTAAGTGCTCCCTTTGAAGTCTTCACTTAGAAGGCTTCAAACAAGCTCTTATTACTCCAACAGTAAGTCCATACCGTCCTCGGCGTCTCTCAAAGACAGAAAAGGGAGACACAAAAAGGTAATAGTGCAGAGGATCTTAACAAATGTGGCAGAAAGAATATGCTGCAGAGGTATATACCACTCACATTTGCAACAGCCTATAGGTTTCCCGGCTCTAGGTTTAGCAGCCTCCGGCCATATAGAGAGTGGTACTTCCCTTCTTTAACCCGCAGCGATTGCTGGATAGGCTAAAAAGTGATGGAAGAAGGCGCTTCCATAGCATAATATTGCAGAATATTTAGGAAGAGATATATTTGACAATACACTCACCGATTTGGGAGCCTCGTGATCAGAGGCTTGGTCATTATGGCGTCGGGCACTCTTGGGTAGGTGCCCAGAACCTCTTTTCCGCTGTCTGTGAGCCAAGTAATGAAGTCTCCGTGTGGTGTCAGATTAAAATTAGGAGAGAACGGCCAATTAAAAAATAATATTAATATTTATTGGGTAAATAAATTCCCAGTAGACGATTGCACTCAGTTGTTGCGCTGACAATGTAATACGGCATTCGGCGCAAATGGTTTTACCCCTCGCGTTAATGTTTTTGGTGCCGGCGCCAACGTTTGCGTGAAGATTGTAATTTAGCCCACTGTGTGTGGCGGGGCGCTGTTTAAAACACAAAAGATCAAAAAATGGATGCTCCCAGTGACACGTATACAGGGTTATTCAAAGAGAATCGAAAAGCCACCGCACGTTCAGTGACTTTTCATTCTCTTCAATTCGGTACGATTTGGTGATCTCATTTTGGCGACCCTGCGGTGTATTCAGCAAGCACCACAGGGCCGTCGTAGTGCAGGAAAAGCCGCCGCAAACCTGCCGAACACTCACCGCAAAACCCAGGCGAATGCACACCGAAACCGGCAAAAACATCTGGATTAAACCCGCCGAACACGCCAGAGAAACCCGAGCAGGAGCCGATCATAGCGCAGAGCAGACACCGGAAAAACCCAACACCGCGGACGAATGGAGTGAAAAAAAAAAAACAGTACGCTTGAATGTTTGAAAAGTAAAATGCTGTTTGCAAAGAAACTACTGAATGAAAATGTCTGAAATTTACATATAAGATCCAATGAATGATAATAAAAAGGGCTGTTACAGAAAAAAGAAAAACGATTAAAAAAAAACAGAAAAAAATGTTTGCAAAAAAAATACCAAAAGATCCTAAAAAATCTACAAAATAAATTGACTTTTTACTGCAGAATTTTATAATCAATGGTTTATGAGACATTGAATTAAAACGGGAATATTTTTAACATTGAAGCCTATGGGATTCGCCTGAATAAACCTGTCGAATGAAACCACCGAATGGCTGAGCAATTCGGCAACTTTTCACTGCTGGTTTTTGTTCTCTGAATAGACGAAGCATTGCTTCTCTATGGGGATTTCACTGCCCTCGAACAGGCACCGAACAGGCACCGTATGTATAGGCAATTCGCCAACATTTGGCAAACTGCCTGTTCTCTGAATAGCCGAATGGCCAGGAAAGGCAGACTAGATGGGCCGAAAGGTTCTTATCTGCCGACATTTTTCTGTCGGGGTTATTCAGAGAGCGTGAAAAGCAGGAGAATGACTGGAGAATGATTGGAAAATGAAAAATTCTAGGTCAAAATAGCCAAACCAGAAAAATTCTCCCTTTCATCTCACTTCCAAATCGGCTATTTTGACCTAGAATTTTTGATTCTCCAATAATTCTCCAGTCATTCTCCTGCTTTACACCATCTCTGAAGAACCCTGTATGTTTCTATGTTTCTATGAAAGGTAACAGAACGCTGAATTTCAGCATTCGGTTACCTTTCGCCAGCAATTCGGAGCTCTTTGAATAACCCTGACAGAGTAAAATATTTTCTTTACTAAACATACAAGAGAAAATTAAAGCAGGTGCCAGATACCGGAAACATAAAATAAACAAAGTACATATTTTATTAAATATGGTCACAAACAGATAATTCCATTCTCTAATGATGCTGAGTACCTGACCTGTATATTTATATTGTATACAAGGAATATAGGAAATTGATATATGTATTTATATATATATATATAACAGCAAAAAACAGCAAAATTTTGCACTCAACCTCAAAACTAAGCGGGTGCATCTAAGACATCAAATACAAAACACCAAGAAAGAGCACTCCATATTATTGACCACCTACATTGGAGACTGTGACAGGCTTAAGCAAATTATGATCGTAACTTTGTGAACTGAATCCCCATCATTTTACCTCAGTCAGGTTTTTCGAGCATTTTTAAAACTGTGTTTTTTTCACAGAAAATGATGGAAGAAGGTGGTCAATAATATGGAGTGCTCTTTCTTGGTGTTTTGTATATATATATATATAGTTTCTACAACGGTTGTGGTGAAGGACTAAAAGTGAGATAAAAAGCCTCCACACTATAATAAGTGTGTTTAATATTGCATAAAAAACACATGGGGGGTTGCACACAGGTGGAAATTTGGTTCACGGTAGGACCTGCCAGAGGGTGGATTACATTGACGCTGTTGGCAGGCTTAAGCAATTCACGACCCTTCATTGTAAACCAAATTTCCACCATTTTATTCAGCAAAGCTCAGAGTTAAGAAATTTTCACCATGTGGTAAAAGCTGGTATTATGCACCCATGCATGGAGCTGTTGTTGCAGGTTTTTGAATGTGTTTGTCTGGAGTGTTCTCTCCGTGGTTTTGTTCTGTATTTAATTTTGAGACGTACCCGCACTGAATGCTTAGTTAAGGCTGAGTGCAACCCCCCCATGTGTTTTTTATACAGTCAGGTCCAGAAATATTGGGACATCGACACAATTCTAACATCTTTGGCTCTATACACCACCACAATGGAGTTGGAATGAAACAAACACAATGTGCTTTAACTGCAGACTGTCAGCTTTAATTTGAGGGTATGTACATCCAACTCAGGTGAACGGTGTAGGACTTACAGCAGTTGCAGATGTGCCTCCCACTTGTTAAGGGACCAAAGGTAATGGGACAGAATAATAATCATAAATTAAACTTTCCCTTCTTAATACTTGGTTGCAAATCCTTTGCAGTCAATCACAGCCTGAAGTCTGGAACACATAGACATCACCAGATGCTGGGTTTCATCCCTGGTGATGCTCTGCCAGACCTCTACTGCAACTGTCTTCAGTTCCTGCTTGTTCTTGGGACATTTTTCCTTCAGTTTTGTCTTCAGCAAGTGAACTGCATGCTCAATGAGATTCAGGTCAGGTGATTGACTTGGCCATTGCATAACATTCCACTTCTGTCCCTTCAAAAACTCTTTGGTTGCTTTTGCAGCTTGCTTTGGGTCATTGTCCGTCTGCACTGTGAAGCGCCGTCCAATGAGTTCTGCAGCATTTGGCTGAATGTGAGCAGATAATATTGCCCGAAACGCTTCAGAATTCATCCTGCTGCTTTTGTCAGCAGTCACATCATCAATAAATACAAGAGAACCAGTTCCATTGGCAGCCATACATGCCCACTCCATGACACTACCACCACCGTGCTTCACTGATGAGGTGGTATGCTTAGGTTCATGAGCAGTTCCTTTCCTTCTCCGTAATCTTCTCTTCCCATCACTCTGGTACAAGTTGATCTTGGTCTCATCTGTCCATAGGATCTTGTTTCAGAACTGTGAAGGCTTTGTTAGGTGTTGTTTGGCAAACTCTAATCTGGCCTTCCTGTTTTTGAGGCTCACCAATGGTTTACATCTTGTGATGAACCCTCTGTATTCACTCTGGTGAAGTCTTCTCTTTATTGTTGACTTTGACACACATACACCTACCTCCTGGAGAGTGTTCTTGATCTGGCCAACTGTTGTGAAGGGTGTTTTCTTCACCAGGTAAAGAATTCTTCGGTCATCCACCACAGTTGTTTTCCGTGGTCTCCTGGGTCTTTTCGTGTTGCTGAGCTCACCGGTGCTTTCCTTCTTTTTGAGAATGTTCCATACAGTTGTTTTGGCCACACCTAATGTTCTTGCAATCTCTCTGATGGGTTTGTTTTGTTTCTTCAGCCTAATGTTGGCTTGCTTCACTGATAGTGACAGCTCTTTGGATCTCATCTTGAGAGTTGACAGCAACAGATTCTAAATGCAAATAGCACCCTTTAAATTAACTCTGGGCCTTTTATCTGCACATTGTAATTGGGGTAATGAGGGAATATCACACACCTGGCCATGGAACAGCTGAGAAGCCAATTGTCCCATTACCTTTGGTCCCTTAACAAGTGGGAGGCACATCTGCAAACTGCTGTAAGTCCTTCATCGTTCACCTGAGTTGGATGTACATACCCTCAAATTAAAGCTGACAGTCTGCAGTTAAAGCACATTGTGTTTGTTTCATTCCAACTCCATTGTGGTGGTGTATAGAGCCAAAGATGTTAGAATTGTGTTGATGTCCCAATATTTCTTGACCTGACTGTATATGTATATATATATATATATCAATTTCATAATATTGCATATTTATCAGATGAGGAAAAAATGCAGTTTTAAGAATATATATACAATTTATATCTTGAATGGGCATTAATAGAATTTAATTTCATATGGTAACTATGATAACATCAGTAGTTCAAGTTAAAATGTTTATTTTTATATAAGCAATATATAATTTGTGGGTTATTTAATTCTCTGCATATTATTATCACTAAATTTGCAATCTCCCAATTGTTTTGAGGCAGCTTCTAAAACAGTATTGTGCTCATTGTATGTTCCTTTCTCCTATTTAACCTCTCCTCCCACTTCTCCCACTCTACTTATGTCTTTATAATTTTACTACATGAAACCTGGAAGTGCTTCATGGATGCCAGAAAGACAAGATGGTCTTAGAGCCCTGCAGCCAATCGGACAGCTTGGTTTGCAAGAGAGAGCCTGGCCAACTGGTTCACATTCTGACCTGCTTCATCTGCTCGCATGAAATCTTTTGGATCCTTACGAACTTCTGATAGCATTCTGCTCCAATACACAAATCCTAAATGTCCTCGGGAGTAACAGGCATTAAGAAGTTCTTTCAAGCTGTATTTAACACCATAGTACACTTCAGAGTCCTAGAATTTTGCACAAAGCAACCTTTATTTTACAGGTAATGCAATTTTGCTCTGATTTAAATTAACTTTATATCATTAGTTGTAGAATAATTAACATAGATTCAAATGTTATTTAGTAAACATAAATACATGCATCTAGAAAATAAATTCAAATAAGGAGCACTAAAAGTACAGATGACCTATAAGTCTTATAAGGAACCCAAATTAGGATAGAGTCAAGGCTCTGTATATTTTGATGGGTGTCAACGCTATACGCCACACACGTGCAGTTCCCCACATGCACTAAAATAATATCTTGCAATAAAACCAATAGTGGACAAGCGCACCTGTGACACATGCAGAAATATGAATTACGCAGCTTACATTTAGATATACTTCAGTACACACACTTCTTGTTCACATTTAGTAATCGCAAACGTCAATATAACACTGCTGGTAGTGAGTCCAAATTCCATCAAAATTACCAAAAAAGTACAGATAGTGAAGCCTGTATTTCCTGTCACATTTACATACTCTGACAGGAATTCTCTCACTCTTTAGGGAGCCACGGCCTAACAGAAATGTCACAAAAATCGATATAAAAAAGTATTCGCCCGGGTACTGGGCTTCATCAGATGGAAAAGAAGTCAAAAAGTGGAGAAAAAAAGAAGCACTTTTCGTTTGAAGCAACAAACTTCATCAGGAGCATTTCATCATAAAACCAGTGAACTAATGCACTCAGAGAACAAGAGTGCATGAAGATCTTTGTCAATATCTGAATATTTATACCTATTTCTCCATACCCTCACCTCCTAATTAGCAAAAACAAAATAAATATGAAGGAGTAATTAAACAAATAGAAGTCCAGAAACTCTGCCTCCCCCAACATTGAGCACCTGCCAAAAAAAGAGCTCCTCTTTGTCCCAGTGAACTGAACGGCGTCTGACTTTCAGGACACCTTCTCATGATGCAGCACGTTGTTCCGCAACTTCACGCAAGCTTGTTGGAGTCCTCTTAACTGCGCCTGTGCTCAAGCATCTTTCACTCCTGGAAGATATTCGCACATATACACCAAAATCCAGTTCACTGCATATTCGTGTAGATACTCATCATTCAACGGATCTTCCTGGACTCCCGTATTTTCGGAAATGCTACGCAGGCGTATAGCCTCCAAAAACCCATTCAATATATTGAAAGCAACAAGCACACATCTTATTTTCCATGAATTTCTACCAATCATCTCCACTTTGCAAGCAGAGAGGGTGGGATCTGAAACTAATACAAATAAACAACCAGTGTTATACTCGTCTCATTACCTAAATATACCAATGCTATTCAAAAACCTATAAAATAGTATGGAATAAACATATTAAGTGACTCACACCACAACAAATATATAAAGAATGAGAGGTGCGCACAGAAAAAAAATGAGTTTAGTCCGAAACGGAATTCGCTCAGATACCGTTTCATTTTGTTCTGTTATTTCGGATCGATCCGTTTAATTTCGATTTGAATAAATTCTGATGCTTAATTTTTTTTTAAAAAAAAACGTTTAATTAGAGTTATATTAGGGTTAGTTGAGGGTAAGCTAGGGTTAATACTTAATGTTTCAGCTCACTTCGGTGTACTCATTTTGTATGAAGTGAGACTACTTACAATGTACCATGCCAACTCATAGAAAGGGACTGATTTTATTTGTTAGTGACTACTTTCTGTATTTTGAAGTCATATTTGCTGTTGTCCCCACCATATTTTCTTTTCACCTCAAAACTTAGATTGTTATATTTTCTAATTAAACCCACCATTTTGTTTCTTAGATGAAAGTGGCAGCAGGGTATTCATTAGTTATCTTTCATACATATCTCAACATGTGGAAATCAGGGCCGTGGGGGCACAAATGAAACGGGTCAAGTAGTTATCTTCTTACATAATAGTTCAGCACTATTATTTAAATTAATGTTTCTATTCTGATTCCCATTTTTAGCCCTGAATGCATGGATGGAGCTTTAGTTAATGCTCTGACCTTAGAGTTTACTTGAAATTCTGATATATAAGCATTTTATTTTAATTGCTCAGAATTTTATTCTAAAAAGAAAATCCTATCAATTTAATGTACAGAGGTTATTTACACTGTTCTTCTTTTCTATGACATCTGTGTTTTATTTTAGAGCTTTATTTGATACACATTAATGATATATTAATATACTGTTTTTATGTCACTCTTCTTTTACCCTAGGGGTCAACTGTTTCTTCCATCACATGCTATTGTCTCTTTAAACCAGAAGCGAGGATCCCAGGACTGACAGGAAGCCCAATGAGATGAGTTAATGGAGGTATCCAGATGTTGCTTAACTTTCTGTAAAGCACACAGGGAACTGCATATAAAAACAACAACAAAAAATCTGAAACTGGTATGTCTATAAAAATGAGAGCGATGATAATCCTGTTTTGCAGTTTTAAAGTAACAAAGAAAAATGAGTAATTTTCGAAAAATACCCTAAGCACATAATTTCTAGATTATATATCCGTTAGTTAATGAGATGAGATGTAACATGCTGCCTAAATTCTAGGAATATTTAATTCTTCAACAGTTCTGTATTAGAGGTTCATATGTTTTATTTAACCACTTCACTGATAAAAGTGGATATGTTCAATCTACAAAGGCACCTGGTGCTGTCCTATATTGAGTGTACCGTGTTTCCCCGAAAATAAGACACTGTCTAATATTTTTTTGGCCCCCAAAATCCACACTAGGTCTTATTTTCAGGGTAGGTCTTATGTTTTAGGTGTTCGTGTTTTTTTTTTTGGTGGTGTACGTCTGGTATCACTCCTCACTCCACCTGTGACAGGAGCTGGCACTAGAGGAAGCATCAGCTAAGGCTGCAGTCACACGAGCGCACTCAGTGCGTCCATGTGACCGCACTTCCCTGCGTCAGTCGCAGCTTTGTGAAGGCTGGACAGGGAGAATCACACAGGGTAGTGTGCGCGCTAATTGCACGCGCTACCACCGGGCGTGATTTCAGCCTCACCGTCAAAAAGCTGCGAAGGACGCAAATGGAGCTACAAAGTGCAATCCTCCTAACTGCGCACAGCGAGGTGGCCACACAGCATCAGAGTGGAAGGAACGTCTACACTCTTTGACGTTTCTTCTGCTCAAAGAACACTCGTGTGACTGCAGCCTTATGCGGCTCTGCTCCCTCCGCTGCCGCCTCGCTTCCGCTGCGCAGGCATCACTCATTCTCTCCCGTGACTCTTCGAGTTTTCCAACTAGGTCTTATTTTCAGGGTAGGTCTTATATTTTAGCAGTTATCAAAAAACCGCACTATGTCGTATTTTCGGGGAAACACGGTAAAGAATTTTGGTTATTGCAAACAAAATTCGTTTGATAACAGGCTCTGGGATTAGAACCCCAGTCATGACAGCAAAGTAATTTTCCATAAAGCCACTGGTTCCTCACATTTTTATGGAAAATCTCTTGCTAGTGAATGGATAAATTGTTGCTTAAAGGAATTAAACAGTAAAAAATTATTTACTATCCAGCTGAAGACCAGGAGGATAATAATATCTACCTGTGGAATTGTAAAATATAACTTTTAATTCGCAACAGATTAAAAATAGACTTGGTATGAGCTTCGGCCATAGGTATACTTTAACAAACAACACAGCAACATCTTGAGATGTGTAACATCAACATAACACTTTAAACACATCCACTGTGTATGAAAAAAGCAAAATTTTCCAGATACACTACATAAATAAGAATTAATAATTTGGGAATGTTTGACAAATTGCCTAAACTCAAATGAGTAAAGCATAGTAAAGCATCTGTAGTAATTGGAAAAACAAAGAAGGAATCAAGGGATCAACTAATGTAAATGTAAACAAATACAAATATATTGATCTTTTACTATCAAATAAGATTGCATACTTAGCCAGAGGGTTTTTTGTCAGATGCGGGTATCATATTGCCAATAAGTGACATCAACTGGCAATATAGTGACCTATTCCTCTCTGCTCTAAAAAATCATTTGGTTAATACATTTTTCCCTGATTCTTGCTTGCACCCAACGCACGTTTCGCCCGTTAAAGGCTCATCATAATCATTCATCATAAACCCTCTACTATTTATATTTTTATTATAAAAACTAATGTATTACTGTATACTTCTGTCTAGAATACGGATTAAGAATCACTTTTAGTTAGATACATGAAATGTACGTCATTTAGGCATTCCTCAGAGCTTTTTCATCTGCTCTATAAAATACGTTTTCTAATTACAATATCAAAGGGTTTTTAATCCCATGGGGGGGTGCAATTCTTATTTATTTATTTTCCTCCTCCATTGTATTATCACAGAGAAATCTAGTTTAAAAGCAGGACCCCAAGGCAATGAGCCTCAGAGGTAGAAGTAATGGTGGCACCATTCACCTGAAGGGAAATAGGTGCAGCAATGTTGGTTTTGGAGGGAGGGAAGACAAGAAGTGTCTTGATATTGGAGTCCATAGGAAGAAATGAGGTTGCCCATAGAGGCAATATGGATCGAGAAGATGCAGCTAGAGGAGCAGGAGAGAGTGGTCAACAGTGTCAAATGCAGCAGAAAGGTCAAGAAGAATAAGCAGAGAGAAATGATCTTTGGTTTTAGCATCAACTACATCATTAGTCATGTTGGTCAGCGCAGTCTCAGTGGAGTGCTGGGAGTGAAAGCCTGATTGATGGAATCAAGTAGAGAGTTAGCAGCTAGGAACCTGGTGAGTTGGATATGGACCAGGTGTTCTAAGATTTTGGAGACAAAAGGGGAGCAGAGATAAGGGACGTTAGTTCGAAAGGGAGGTGGGATCAGAATGGAGGTGATCAGAGCTTGTCTGAATGCAGAGGGGAAGAGTCCAGAGGAGAGAGAAAGGTCGAAAATATGAGTCAAAGCAGGGACAATGACTGGTAGGACAGACCGAATAAGATGCGAGGGGATGGGGTCAAGTGGACAGGTGGTCGGGCAGGAGGACATGAGAACTGCTCAGACATCCTCCTCCGAGACTGGAGAAAAGGAAGAAATAGGAGAAGAGGGGGCAGGGATTGACGGAGTGAATGAAGTATAGTGGTTAATGGAGGAGGGTAGTGAAGAGATTTTTAGCCTAAGTTTAGTAATTTTATTGGTGAAGTAGTCAGCAAAGCTAACAGCAGTGCGGTCCATGGAAGGTTCAGTGGAAGTGGGGCGTATTAGAAGATTGAAAGCATGAAACAGACATATAGAATCTTGAGAAAAGGTGGAGATAAGGGACGAGAAATAAGATTGCTTACCGATGGATAGAGCGAGACTGTAGGAACAGAGCATGAATTTGTAGTGCAGGAAGTCAGCCGATGTGCGAGACTTCCTCCACACATTCAGCTGCCCTAGAACACCGCCAAAGATAGCAGGTGTATTTAGTGTGCCACGGTTGGTGGTTAGGCCTGCGTGTAGGATGGAGAGAGGTAGGAGCGAGTATGTCATGCGATGTGGAGAGAGCAGAGTTGTAAATATCAGTGGCTTTGTCAGTGCAGTTCCCTAATCTTATGAATTGAACTGTTATCAATGTGGTTCTCTCCCTAAAGAGCCACAAGTAAACTACAAATGTTTCACAGCTTTCGGCATTGCCATTTGCAGCACGCTATTACCGATCAAGGTCTCGGTTTAAGCTGGCACAATAAACAAAATTGAGAAATTTTTTAACACATTTTTACCAGTGTTCATTAGATACAAATGCTGATTTACTGGTATTTCAATTTCTGATAAAAATTCAAATCAAATATGGGTCCTCATGGCTAGACTTTCAATGGAAATATCAGCTTTAGCAATTCAATTTCGAGTCTATCAGTATGCCGATATCTGAAAAATGTCAAATGCTGAAAAGTGTTGATGTAAGAATCTTCGGGTGCTTGTTCTGCTGTTAAATTTATTGCTCTTATTTTATGTAGATTGCGTGTTACACATTTTAATTATAAAGTGCTTATTTTACTGTAAATCACAGACTTGCACACTTTTCTGTATATCTAATCACAGACGTACACATTATACTCTAAATCATGGGTTTGCATGGTATACTATAACTGTGGAAATATGCCTAATTGCTGGTGTGGTGTTCTTTCAATGTTTCTTATTTTTTATTGGGGGTGGGTGAGTTTAATCCCTTCGAACCACAACCTCATGATCTCATCTTCTTTCTATTAACTCAAAGTTGACTCCCCTCAAACAGCATCTCGGATCAAGTAATTATGATACTATTTTTTGGTGATATGGCATCATCTTCGTTGGTGATATGGCATCTATTTCTCTTGCCATGCAAAAATGCTATTACTTGTACAATATGGCACCAAACTGCAGATCGACAGGTATGCTTCTTGATTTAGTGACCAAGACACAGGTCCTCAATAGCACCCCCACTAATCACAGTGACCAATTCCATACATGATCTTCATGCTACCACTCAATGTGTGCTTGATTTTCTTTTGCTTAATATAATTATATAAAGAAATAAGAATATGTAGTCCTACTACATATCTATTTTCTTCGTTTCATCACTGTTAAATAATATTTTTCATAATGGGACCCTGTTGTCCCTGGTCCACGTTTACGTGTTTTAAATTTAATATTTGTGAAAAGACCAAGCATCATGGCATTAAGTGTTATACTCTAACAGTTGTCCCTTAATTTAATGATGCTCACTAGTAATCCTCATGGGTTATAAATGGTCCAGGTTTTCCAGATTGCTCTAATTGACTCTTAATTAGCTTACCTGCAGATACCACCTGGAACATTGCTTAGGTAAGTGCGTAGCTGAAAATCTGGCAGGGACACGGCCTATGAGAACTGAATGTATGGATCAGTGAACAAACCCAATATACAACTGCATTGACACCAAGTCATCCTGTTGCTGCATACTAGTTTACACGCAATAATAGTTTTGTTTGAGGCAACATGACCTTGATATTTTCCAACATCTCATGCATTAAAGTCCATTCCTTATCACTAAAAATTCAAAAGTGGCTTCTATTGTGAATAAAACATTAATATTGAAAACATGCAGCATTTTGTTAAAACATCTGCAGTGCTGTGCCAGAAGTACATAAATATGCAACCATTTATAGGCAATTTACATGATGAAGGACAAGAGAGGATATTATCATGGTAAATTATAGATTGGCTAGAAAAAACGCTAATTGTTCGATTTGCTTAAACATGCAGGAAAAATAAACTTTTAAGGTAGAAACCCCTTCCAGTTACAGAATGACTGTCTTTGAATCACTGTAACAAGGTAAATATAGAACATTAAATATACACTATATTGCCAAAAGTATTCGCTCACCTGCCTTGACTCGCATATGAATTTAAGTGACATCCCATTCCTAATCCAAAGGGTTCAATGTGACGTTGGTCCACCCTTTGCAGCTATAACAGCTTCAACTCTTCTGGGAAGGCTGTCCACAAGGTTTAGGAGTGTGTTTATGGGAATTTTTGACCATTCTTCCAGAAGCGGATTTGTGAGGTCACACACTGATGTTGGACGAGAAGGCCTGGCTCTCAGTCTCTGCTCTAATTCATTTCAAAGGTGTTCTATAGTATCGGGTTGAGGTCAGGACTCTGTGCAGGCCAGTCAAGTTCATCCACACCCGACTCTGGCATCCATGTCTTTATGGACCTTGCTTTTTGCACTAGTGCACATTGGAAGAGGAAGGGGCCAGCTCCAAACTGTTCCCACAAAGTTGGGAGCACGGAATTGTCCAAAATGTCTTGTTATGCTGAAGCATTCAGAGTTCCTTTCAATGGAACTAAGGGGCCAAGCCCAGCTCCTGAAAAACAACCCCACACCATAATCCCCCCTCCACCAAACTTTACACTTGGCACAATGCAGTCAGACAAGTACCGTTCTCCTGGCAACCGCCAAACCCAGACTCATCCATCAGATTGCCAGATGGAGAAGTGTGATTCGTCACTCCAGAGAACGTGTCTCCACTGCTCTAGAGTCCAGTGGCAGCGTGCTTTACACCACTGCATCCGACGCTTTGCATTGCACTTGGGGATGTATGGTTTAGATGCAGCTGCTCGGCCATGGAAACCCATTCCATGAAGCTCTCTGCACACTGTTCTTGAGCTAATCTGAAGGCCACATGAAGTTTGGAGGTCTGTAGCAATTGACTCAGCAGAAAGTTGGCGACCTCTTTGCACTATGCGCCTCCGCTGACCACGCTCCGTCAGTTTCCGTGGCCTACCACTTCGTGGCTGAGTTGCTCTCGTACCCAAACACTTCCACGTTCTTATAAAACAGCTGACAGTTGACTGTGGAATATTTAGGAGCGAGGAAATTTCATGACTGGATTTGTTGCACAGGTGGCATCCTATCATAGTTCCACGCTGGAATTCACTGAGCTCCTGAGAGCGACCCATTCTGTCACAAATGTTTGTAAAAACAGTCTTCATGCCTAGGTGCTTGATTTTATACACCTGTGACCATAGAAGTGATTGGAACACCTGATTCTGATTATTTGGAAGGGTGAGCGAATACGTTTGTCAATATAGTGTATGTTTGGGGTTTCATCTTGTATACAAGGATAATACTTACAACTGTAAACTCAAGAATTTTGAGCATATTTTCCTACTTGCAGTCGGGATATCCGCTTCATGCCGCTGTGCTCTACCTCAATATCCTACATGTTCCAATATTATTTATTTTGTTATCAAAAATTTGTTTCCTATCTCTATTGAAGAAGATGACTGGGGGAAGTAAATTAGCCCTGTTATTACCAAGTTGTTTTCCATATAAACTCTGCCAGGATTCATTGGATCTATGGAAAACAATTTTGCACTAACCATTCAGTAAAAATGCCCTTAAAAATCTCAAAAGCACATTTGTATATTGTATGTACTATTTGATAGGTAGATGGTGACATCTGTTGGCCAAAAAGTGCTACTACATTGTTATAATACAGCTTGACCCCCATTTTTATCTTGAAAAAAATAAAGGGAATTCCAAGCTGTTAAAACTGTTTTAGCACCTTAGCTTTCATGCCCAAGGTGCTAAAACATTGGCTGATCAGACCAGAGCCCAAATGAAAATTTATTTCAATTTCAATAAATAAAATTCCCTTGCATTGTTCAGGCATTAGACCAAATACAGTTATTATCTCTGACAGATCGCCAAAAAGGCTTTATTTCATGTAGACATGCAAACTAGACTTATTGACTGCAGTGGAAATGAAAAACTTCACCAGATAATGAAATAATTAAAAATTAATTGAAACATGAATTATGCAATAATAAAACACATGATCAGCTTTAGTGTTTTGGTAATTGAGGAGTGATGGTTTATTTCAAATTGTCAAATACACAAAGTTGTATAAGGAAAGCACTGAAAGCTTTTACAATATGCACACAATTCATAGAATATAACAACATTCAATAGTCAGTCATATTCATTAAATGATAATAAAACAATAGTGTAACATGTATTTGAAATAGTACATTAAATTATGTTAATAAACCAAATCTTTTTGTAGATTACTTTTCAAGAATAACTAAAAAGATAATAGTAATTACATTTAAATTTGACTTTCTCATTTTATTGTCTTTCAACCCACATTTGATTATGAAGTGCCACATAGTATTACTTGTCTTGCTATATTTTAGAAAATGTCTCAAACAACTATTTTTCAACATCTAGAAGACATTGCAGACAATAGCCTAATGGCGAGTGATTAGCTTTTGTATAGAAAGTTTATATATACAGATAGGCCCGATAATATTTGGACACTGAAACAAATTTTGTTATTTCGGCTGTTTACCAAAATAAATTCAAGTTACAGTTAAATAATAAATATGGACAGTCTCTCCTCTTTAATTTGAGGGCATTCTCATCCAAATTGGAGGAAGGGTTTAGGAATTACAGCTCTTTAACATGTAGCCCCCTCTTTTTCAAGGCGCAAAAAGTAATTGGGCAATTGACTCAAAAGCTTTTTCATGGACAGTTGTGGGCTATTCTTTAATTATTTCCTAATCAATTATGAAGGTAAATGATCTGGAGTTTATTCCAGGTGCGTCATTAACATTTGGAAATTGTTGCTGTGAACCCACAAAATGCATTGAAAGCAGCTATCAATGAAACAGGTCATCATTAGGCTGCAAAAAAAAAAGAAAGAAATCGATCAGAGAGATAGGAACATACCTGAATACAGAATGCACCTGTAAACATGTAACATAGTGACTATATACAGAATGCACCTGTAAACATGTAACATAGTGAATATATTTATTTTCTGTTAATCTGTATATTTGTGCTATTTTTTTTAATATCTTGCATTTATTACTTTGTATTTCTGTAACAATTTAATGTTGTTGAACCCAGAACATACTTGAAAACGAGAGAAATCTCAATGTATCCATCCTGGTAAAATCCTTTATAAATAAATAAATTAATTAATTAAATAAGAGTGGCCAAATCAACAGTTTGTACATTCTGACCAAAAAGAACACTCTTGTGAGCTTTGCAACAAAAAAGGCCTGGACATCTACTGAAGACAACAGTGGTGGAGGATTGTAAGATCCCATGGTAAAGAACTTTACAACAGCTAGCCAATTATTACTATAATTATTCTTTAGCACCAGCATATTCCGCAGTGCTGAACAATGATCACAATATAAACAGGGTTACAATATATTGAGACTGAACAACGTCTGATAAACCAGTACAGGAGGATACGAGGTGGTAGGCTTCTCTAAATAGGAATGTCTTAAGGGAGCATTTGAAGGAGGGGAAACTAGGGGAAAGTCTGACAGTAAGAGGGAAAGCATTCCAGAGGATGGGGGCTGTGCATGAGAAATCCTGCAGTCTATCATGGGAAGTTGTGATGCAGGGAGAAGCTAGGTGCAGGCCACTGTTTGACCTTACGGAGTGGGCTGGGGTATATTTGGTGATTAGTGAGGACAGGTAGTGGGGAGTTGAGTTAGTGAGAGCTTTGTAGGTCAGGGTAAGGATTTTGAATTTAATTTTGCAGTGGATGGGGAGCCAGTGAAGGGACTCCAAGAGGAGCGGCAGAGACAGTGCAGCGGGTGAGGTGGATGAGCCTGGCAGAGGCATTTAGAATGGATTGTAGAGGGGAGAGGCGGGAGAGAGGGAGGCCAGCTAGAAGATCATTACAATAGTCAAGGCAGGAGATTACTAGATCGTGGATGAGTTTTTTTTGTGGTATCAGCAGTAAGAAATGGCCAAATTCTGGAGATATTACGTAATTGGTAGCGGCAGGAGGAAGAAAGAGACTGAATGTGAGGGATAAAGGAAAAAGCAGATTTAAGTTGAAGAGCACTCTGAAGGGGGTAGGCATATCATTATCAAAGTCTATCATAAAGAGAAGACTTCAAGAGAGCAAATACAGAGGGTTCATCACAAGGTGGAAACCATTCATAAAGCTGAAAGAAAAAAAAGCCAACAAATATCTAAAAAAGCCAGTCCAGTTAGGAACAGCATCTTTTCGACATTTGAAACTATCAGGTCTATTCACTAAAAGGAGTAACTCAGGAGAATTTGCAGGAGAAGAGAACAATCTAGACCAAATAGCCGATTTGAAAAGTCAGATAAATGGGAGAATTTTTCTTGGTTTGGCTATTTTGACCTAGAAATTTCACTTATCCTGCCAATTCTCCTGCGTTTCACATGTATTGAATAGACCTGTCAGATGAACCTGTAACACAATGATGGGAACTAAAAAGTATGGAATACGCTTTGAACGGCTCATGATTCGAAGCATACCACATCATCTGAAAAAAAAAACGGTGGAGGCAGCGTGATGGCATGGGAATGCATGGCTTCCAATGGGCAAAAGCAAAAGGATGACTTCTGAAGTGTATAGAGATATATTGTCCACTCAGATTCAGGAATTCAGCAAAGTTGATTGGATGATGCTTCACTTTACAGATGGACAATGACCCAAAACATACTGTGAAAGCAAACCACCTGTCAGCACCTGTCAGCAGCCTTAAGGGCAAAAAACGGACTCTCTACTTTTCAGTAGAGTGTTCCTTTACGATTTAAACTATGAATGCACATTTCAGTAAATATTTAACGTCTGTATGGGAGAACCCCCCCCCTCCCAACAACAAAAAAATTCACTTGGTGCTCAGGACAAAGTAATGTGCTCTATTGAAAACGGACATTTCTTTTTTCATAATTGTAATGTTTCTTACATATTTAATATCTAAATCATATATATATATAACACACATTTTATATGTCAAACCGGTAAAAATAATATGAGCTGAAATTTGCAATTTTGTAGTAATAATTATTATTAAAAAAAATTCTCTCCTTTATGTCTTTGTAATTACATAGTAACAAATATAAATTTTAAGTTAAATAAAAAGAAATATATAAGAATACCAGTGTTATCCAACGATGTCATAGTAAATTCAAGGTGATTTTGGCAGACTCCTCTCTCAATGAAACAAAATAAAATCTTTCTGGCTTTGCACAAAAGCTCTATTAGCCAATGGTCTAACAGCACTGCACAAATGGAATCTGCATTAGTACATGCAGCCAAGCCAACTGGCAAAATGTTTCACCAATGGAGTTCGTCCATATGTCATCAGGAAAATGCAATTTTAAAACAACAGCATTACGAATTATAGTGTTCATCTTGGCCCCACAGAGAAAACTAATAAACGGACATAAAAGAGGCATTAGAAAACAATGCCATTATAAATAATGCTGCTTACGTCAACATTACAGAAGAGAAAGTGTCGCAGTTAATTTAAAGTTATAGGAATTCTGTTTTTTTTCTACAAAATCCATCAAAATAGGTCAGCACAGAAAGTCATGGATTTTATTTTTTGAGTGTAACAATGAATATTATTTAGAGCGATTTACAAATTATGTTTTGCGAAGGCTTGAAAAGCAGCGCTTAAAAAAATGCATTTCGGAAGCCTTACAGTGTTAAAAAAATAATATTAGAAAATGCCAAACAAACACAGTTTAGGAAGATATATAGTAATAGCATATATTTTATTGAGGGTGTTTTGTTATTTTTGCAGGTCTGTCAACATTGCTATCGATGCCTCTCCATTTACATTTTTGCTACTACAGAAAAATGTCTCATAGGAAACATTAATATGTGTATGTGGGAAAAACATTATACCTGGTTTTATCTCATTTTATTGCAGCTAAAGTTTCTCGGAATTGTTAAAATTTAGGGGGTAGGTTAAAACAGTTTCTGTCTAATGTGGTTTACAGGGGAACAACAACATAACGTATTATTTTATTTTAAATAGAGTTTATTGTTTAAAACCATTTAATGTGAAAGTCCCTTGCTGACCCCTTCATTATCACATTTTTTGTTAAAAAGAGCTTAGGTGCTATGTATATAAAGTACTGATGCAAATGGAATATGTACAAATTACAATTATTCATTTCACTTATCTATTCATTTTTTAGAAGTAAACAAATTTGGATATTGTATATTTGAAAATGTTCCCCATGTGAGGAGTAAATATAAATAGTATAAAAATATTTTTTATAAAAATACATATTTTTTCATGTTATCATCAATACAATATTATTAAAAAAAATTTTCCTTTTACCTGAAGAAAATAATTTTTAAGATGCATCCGCACTGAATGCTTAGTTTAGGTTGAGTGCTACCCCACCCCATGTCTTTTTCATATGTATCTCTTGGGTAAGCACCCCTCCCTGCCACAGGTACTCCTCCTCCAGGTTCTATTTAACCTTGATCTGCAGGGAGCTCCAGGATAGGACTTGTTCCACAGTAAGTGAGTTTATCCCATGAAGGGCAGTCATTAGGATTGCAGAGTAGGACCTGCCAGAGGGTGGATTATATTGACATTGTTGGCAGGCTTAAAGCAATTCACGGCTGTTCATTGCAAACTAAATTTCCACCATTTTATTCAACGAAGCTCAGGTTTAAGAATTTTTCAACATGTGGTAAAATCCGGTATAATGTACCCATGCATGGAGTTGTTGTTGCTGGTTTTTGAATGTGTTGACTGGAATGCTCTCTCCCTGGTTTTGTTGTGTATTTTATTTTTGAGATGCACCTGCACTGAATGCTTAGTTTAGGTTGAGTGCTACCCCTCCCCATGTGTTTTATATATATATATATATATATATAATTTCAAAAATTTATTACAAAGGCAAATTGAAAGACAGATAAGTGAAAATTATTACAAAATGAGACGTATATATTTAAGTTTTTTGCCTCATTAAATACACCTCTATATGCGCACCATTAGTTGCATGAAGCACATCAAGACGGTACTCGATTTCTTGCCATGTTTGCTGTAGCATACCCTCATCAATGGTGGCAATGGCATCATTGATCATCTACTTTAGATTACTGATGTCCCATACCTTTGTTCGATACACGATATCTTTAAAATAACCCCATAGAAAGAAGTTGAGGGGAGTGATATCTGGTGAACGAGGTGGCCAGGGATTTGGGCCACCCCTTCCAATCCACCGGTCTGGAAATGTTTCATTTAGTAACCCACGAACATGCAGTCCCCAATGTGGTGGTGCACCATCTTGCTGGAAAATAATGGTTGGTCGAAGGTCATGTAGTTGTGGTGCCACGTATTAAGTCAAAAGGTAAAGGTAAATATTTGCAGTAATTGATGTCTCGCCGAAGAAAAACAGACCAATGATTCGATTGCACATGATCCCATACCACTCATTCATCTAAAGCAGAGGATCACTGATGCCATTGTGTCACTTATCCCCCCTGATAACCTGATATCGATCCCTGTACACAGAACCCTGTCTACCCCTCCGATACTTGAATGGTCGGTAATTCTAGCTATATTTGGAGACTCTACTCTTTTAGACTCAGCAAGGGTTAATAGGGACACAATAGAAACGCAAAGCAGACCCAGATAATACTGATCCTAATACCAGGGAAGAGGGTCACCCTTATACCAAGAATGATATATGTATATGGAGCGTGGTTCTCAGACAAAGCAGGATCAGTATATGGTGCATAGTTCTCAGACAAAGCCAACTTAGTACACAGACCAGGGGTCTCATACAAAGCAGATTTGGTATACAGATCAGGGGTCTCAGACAAAGGCAATTCAGTACACAGATCAGGGTTCTCAGACAAAGCCAATTCGGTACACAGACCCCAACCGCACAGTAACATAAGCGCTGGGGAAGTACACTCCACGTCAGGGCAAAGAGTAAGTGTGGCATACTGGCTTTTAAACCCGACGGCTCCACGTCTTCATGCCGTATCCTGCCTCCCGCCTAGTCACGTGATCGCCCCGTTCCCACATATCACTCAGCACCCGGCCAGCGAGGATGGTGCTGCCGGGTGCCGGGGAGCCCCAGGGACCGAGGACATCACAGAACTCCCCCCTCGACGGATGGCCGCTGGATAACCACGCGCTGATGGATGAGAGGCATGAAAGGCCCTAACCAGCCGAGGTGCATGGACTTTTGCAGCAGGTAGCCATGACCTATCCTCAGGCCCATAACCCTCCCAATCAGCCATGTATTGTAGGACACCCCTAGACATGCGAGAATTTAATATGCCACAGACTTCATATTCCTCACCATCCTCCAACTGAACAGATGGAGGGGGTATGAACCCTAGTAAACCTTTTACACAACAGTGGTTTTAGGAGACTAATGTGAAACACGTTGTGGATTCTCAAGTGGGATGGCAATGCCAACACATATGAAACGGGGTTCAATCTGCACAATACCTTATATTGCCTAATAAATCTGGGGGCCATTTTCATGGAAGGCACAAAAAGTTTGATATGGCATGTTGAGAGCCACACAGGGTCCCCAACATTATACACAGGAGCTTGTCTCCCATGCCTGTCAGCCTTTTCTTTCTGTATTTTGGTACTGTTTTCTATGGCCTTCTTCACTTTATTTCATGTTTCTCTTCAAGAGGCTAGATGCTCATTGTTAGCTTGTCTCGTTGGGTTAAATGTGCATTTCAATTCACCAATGAACCCTTCATAGTCATAGATTAGGTTTTTTCAATTCCCAGAAAGGCATAGCTCAGTGCAAGGCTTTATCAGATAAATGGTTTACAACATACCCGACGTTGGCTTTTTCAGATGGACAGAACCCTGGATTCAGCTCAAACAAATTATCCAGCTGAATGAGAAAACCTCTGCAAGCAATAGGGGTCCCATTGTAATGCAAGGGTGCTTTCATGCTTACGTGGGGACGTTCAGTGGCAGGAGCAGCGGTTTTAGCTGTAATGTAGGTGATGATGGCGCCCGAGCCAGCTGAGGCAGGACCGACTGAGGAGCCAGGGCGATCTGATCCATACGGTGAACCTATTCTGCCAGCCTGGACATAATCATAGCCAACTGAGTAACGAGAGTAGAGAGATCTGTGGGATCCATTGGCCTTGACGTAATGTCACAAATTCCCCCTGATAACCTGATATCGATCCCTGTGCACAGCACCCTATCTACCCCTCTGATCCTTGAATGCTCGGTAATTCTAGCTTTCTTCAGGGACTCGACTCCTTTAGACTTAGCAAGGGTCAATAGGCCACACAATAGAAACCTAAAGCAGACCCCGATAATACTGATCCTAATACCAGGGAAGAGGGTCACCCTTATACCAAGAATGATATATGGAGCGTGGTTCTCAGACAAAACCAATTCAATGCAAAGATCAGGGTTCTCAGACAAAGGTAATTCAGCACACAGATCAGGGGTCTCATACAAAGCAGATTCGTTACACAGATCAGGGGTCTCAGGCAAAGCCAATTCGGTGCACAGATCAGGGTTCTCAGACAAAGCCAATTCGGTACACAAATCACAACCGTACAGTAAAATGAGCGCTGGGGAAGTAGACTCCACGTCAGGGCAACAAGTAAGTGTGGCATACTGGCTTTTAAACCAGGTTGTTCTGCGTCATCATGCCGCGCCCCGCCTCCCGGCTAGTCACGTGATCGCACCGGACTGGTATATCACTCGCAACCTGGCCAGCGAGCAGGAAGGATGGCGCTGCCGGGTGCCAGGGAGCCCCAGGGACCGAGGACATGACACATTGCCACCATTGATGAGGGTATGCTACAGCGAACATGGCAAGAAATTGAGTACAGTCTTGATGTGCTTCATGCAACTAAGGGTGCCCATATAGAGGTGTATTAAATGAGGCAAAAAACTTAAATATATACGTTTCATTTTGTAATAATTTTCACTTATCTGTCTTTTCATTTGCCTTTGTAATACATATTTGAAATTGTAAATAGACTTTATGGACACCCTGTATAAGGTAAGTACAAGAGGAGGCAAAATGTTTTATTTTTAATTAATTTACTGAAATAGACAGCTGAGGGAAGGGGGCCTGGCCAGAAGTTCAGTAAAGGGCTCCGTAATTTCTGATGGTGGTCTTGCAGTGATATTTTTTTTGGCGTTTCCAAGTGACCCATAACATCAAGGAGAAGGAACATGAGAAGGTGGACAAATACCAAGGACTTAAAGAAGAACTAGAAGGGATGTGGATAGTGTTGATAGTAGCGCATGGGCTGTATCTCCAAAGTTGGAAGAATGACTTCAACAGCGTTAACTGGAAAGTGAATCTCTGTCCAGAAGAGAGCACTGCTAAAGCCTAGTAAAATACCACTCAAACCATCAGACTCCCAAGCCTTTGCTAGAGGACTTGAGATTGTACAATACACAAAAATAATACCACTCGGAGGGGTGAGAAAAACTATTATTTGTGTCATTATAAATAAAATTATATATATATATTAAAAAAATTGTATTTTTTTGTTCCAAGGCATTGTCCACTTTTCACGTTTAGTGTGAACGATGCTGTTGCCATTACTTTCTTTCCCATTTCCCATGCTAGGAGGAAAAAAACAGGGTTATTCACATTTCGGTGCTCTGTCGTTCCCCGCACTTCGGGGAATCAAATTTCCCAACCCTGTGGTGAATTCTGCTTTCACCGCAGGGTCCCCGGAGTGCAGGGAAAAGATACCGAAAAAAATGGAAAAAGACGCAGAACCACCAAAATTATCGGATCCAATAGGCATATTATCAAATTGGATTTGATTCGAAAATATCCCGAGAACCGGCTGAAAGTAGCGGATTCGATAGTTTCAGCTGGTTTGCAGCTCTTTTTTTTATAAAAATCACTCAAAAATATCAGATCTGATATGATCCGATTCATTATCGGATCCGATCCGATGATCTGCTGAACCTGAAATGAAAAAAAGCAGACAACCCGCTGAACGGGTAAAAAAATAAAATATATAAGATGACTGAAAGTGTCAAAATTGAAATGATGTTTGCAAAAAAACGACTGAATGAAAATGTCTGGAATTAACATATAAGGTCCTATGAATGATAATAAAAAGGTCTGTTAGAGAAAAAAGAAAAACCGCTATTCAAAAAAAATAGAAAAATTATTTTTGCCAAAAAATCCTTTAAAATGCCTAAAAGATCCAAAAAAAATCAATGAATAAAGAGACTGTTTTCTGCAGATTAAAAGAATAAACAGTTTATTAGATATTGGGTAAAGAAAATTGAATATTTTTAAAAATTTAAACCTATGAGATTCGCCTGATTTAACTTGCCAAATGAACCCACCGAAAATCAGAGCTTTTCTCTGACATGTCTATGCTGTTCGATGTTCTCTGAACAGATTAACCATTACTCCTCTAATGGGGACTTTCACTGTTGTCGAACTGGCACCGTACGTGCTGGCAATTCACCAAAATTTGTCAAAATTCACTCTTTGGTGCCATGTTGTGGCCAGATTGGCTCTTTGTAAATAACCCTGATAGGGCCACATTACAATCCTAGAGTTAAAACGCGGGCGCAAGGGAGGAAAAACTGTGCCCGCAGTTTTCCACCTTGCACCCGCGTTTTAACGCTGGATTACAATGCAGGGGCAAAAAATGCTGCCTGCATTGTTTGTGGGCGCTACCGCCGCGCAATGCTCGCGGCAGCGCTGAGCGCAGCTGTGAGCATCCACTCGATGGAGTCCATAGGACAAACTCGAAAAGGTATATAGGACTCCATCGAGTTTCCCCCTGCCGGTCACATAACCTGCCGGATCTCGCCTCGCAAGATCCGGCCGGTCGGCGTAGTGAAAACGCAGGGAGAGACTTGGAGGACTTTTTCCCCCACTCTTTCCCTGCTCCCGCCGGACGGAGGAGGCGGTTGGAGCCGCAGTCCTCGCCGCGGGACAGGAGGTGAGTATAGCATTCTGTTGTTTTTTTTTTAGGCTGGTGTTAACGGATTCTGCAGAAGCGGAATCCGTTAAAACCAAGTCCAGGCTGTGGTTAACTTTTTGCTAACCACAGCCGGATGTTAATCAGCGCTGGTAGATTGTAATACTTATGCTGATTAACACTTTGCGCTCCCCATGTTAAGTATAGGGAGCGGAAAGTACAGTAACCTCGCGCTGAAAAGCGCAAGATACCAAACGCAAACGGGTTACTTAACCCGTTTGCGTTTGGATCGTAATATGTGGTAGACACCACAGCTAACACTAATGATCACGCAAGTGAGCGTATAACGTCAAGATTGTAATGCGGCCCATAGTGTTTTATAGATAATATCATTATGAAATGCAAGGAGTCATAATGCAAGAAAAAAATCGTTTTTGCAGTATTGGTTAAATTTGCATATTTCCTTAGAAAAATGCAGTAACTCTTTCACTTTTTATTTAAAGAGCACCCCATAAAGTATCTAAACACAAAGATTTCACTGATAAAACTCGAAAAGGTATATATTTGTACAATTTAGGTAAAATTATCTTACATGATGTAAATTATTACAATTTGAATAGAAATGTACAGGGTTATTCAAAGAGAATTGAAAAGTCACCGCACGTTCAGTGACTTTTCGTTCTCTTCAATTTGGTGCAATTCGGCGATCCTATTTTGGCGACCCTGTGGTATTCAGCAAGCACCACAGGGCCGTCGTAGTGCAGGGAAAAGCCGCCGCAAATCCGACGAACACTGACCGAAAAACCCGGAGAACGCTCACTGAAACCCGCAAAAACATCTGGATTAAGCCCGCTGAGCACGCTAGAGAAACCCGACTAGCCACCGATCACAGCGCAGAGCAGCCGCCGGAAAATCCTGACACGCAGACGAAGGTAGTAAAAAAAAAAACAGTTCGCTTGAAAGTTGGAAAATTAAAACGCTGTTTGCGCAAAAACTACTGAGCGAAAAATGCCTGGAATTTACATACAAGATCAAATGAATGAAAGGGCCGTTACAGTAAAAATATCCTAAAAAAAATCAATAAAGAGACTTTTTACTGAATATTTTTAACATTGAAACCTATGGGAATCGCCTGAATAAATCTGTTGAATGAAACCACCGAACAGCAGGGCATTTCGGCAACTTTTCCCTGCTATGGGGATTTCACTGCCCTCGAACAGGCACCGAACAGGCACCGTATGTGCAGGCAATTCGCCAGCATTTGGTGAACTGCCTGCTCTCTGAATAGCCGAATGGTCAGGAAAGGTAACCATACGCTGAATTTCAGTGTTCGGTTACCTTTTGGCCACAATTCGGATCTCTTTGAATAACCCTGTAAATTTTTGAGTTATAGCATTCTGATGTGATTTGACATATACACAACTAATGATATATTTTGACTCTGCGGAGTCTGCTGAAGAAAATGCTATGTAGGAGTTCCACAATATAACATGACTTCATATTCCATTTAAATGTGAGGAGCAAAAAATGGTAAAAATAAGTCACACAAGGGTGAAATGACTCAGCAGCGAAAATTTTTTACCATCACATTTATTTGAAACATGGGATGTGAAGTTGACAATTAAATATAGGGTAAAATAGAAGTTTTGTAAAGAAATTGCTATTCTGAGATAGTTAAAAAATTGAAATAACGCTAATTTGCTCATTTTTAATTTTTCATGTATTCATTTATCCTTTACAGAAATATTGCTGAAATGTAAGATTCTGAACTCTAGATGTGTCCTTTATCTTACAAAATTTCAACCGGGGTCTGCATTATTATCATACAGGCAGAAAAGACCTTTGTGCTAGATACAGTAACTGTGAAAAAGATAAATAATAAAAATGATGATTTCCTGCTTATAGGGGTTTATAGTGATCATAATGAGATTATTAGCAATGCAGCTTCCAAAAAATACCAATAGAATATAAAAATAATATCTGTATGTGGCATAATTCCTGTATATGTAAGTCACAGTAACACAATGTATCTGTACTGTACAGGGATTTTCAGTCATTATAACCCCCTGAATCTCATACCAGTACAGTAATGAGTGACTCCAGAGCGCTCCCTGTATTCTGCCCTCTCTCTGGCAGCTGTAATGCAGCAGTAATCTATTTGAACTTTTGTTACAGTGAGGATTGGGGCTGCTATTTGCAGATGGTTTTATGTTTCTCCTGGGTGCTTGGAGAGAGATAAAACAAAAGATTTAGTTTCTCCACAGGGGACACACCAATCCTGCTTAAAAAAGATGTGGAAATGGTCTTTTCATATGCTAATAAGTGTTTTTCAATGATTTACAATGCAGAATCGAGATAACTCGATTTTGGGTGTGACGGGGTTAAAATTGCCAATCACCCTTTAGTTCACTTTGGTAAGTTTCTTTAATGAACCTGCATATGTGCAAAAACATACAAGATTATGAAATGCTAACAGCTCTGAATGAGTTATAATGTTGAACATGTTTAACTGCTACTTAATAGCTTCCTTTTGAGTTAATTATAGATCCATCCATTAACTTAACAGGGATAGAATTAGATGATAATACAAGTACACTTCACCTGTTCTTTTTTTGTATAGATAAGCAGCTGTTGTTTGTTCAAACAATCCATGGCCATATGGAAAAAACGTGCAACCTGCAGTAAAAACGTTATTTTAAACAGATACCGTCAATATTGCTGCTGTCAGGACAGACTCATGACACACCTGTAGCAGCAAAACTGTAGAATCTCTTTTGCAAAAGAGCAAAATACTGTATATGGTAAACCGTCTTGAAATATTTAGGCCACAACCGGAAAAGTTGGTGACACTTATCTATTTTCTAGAACAATTATTAAACTATGTGAAAAATAATACTACTAAAAAAGGAGACGACTGTTCCAACTACTTATGATAAGGTAAGGCAATAAACTCACAGGAATCTCGTTAGCCTCTGTGGCCGGCTTGCATACAGAGGCATCTGTCTTGTAAATTGCTCCATTGTATGCACAAATGTTAATTACACATGGTCACATTTTACTAAACCCAATTACCTCTGGTACAATGCACATGAGGCATGCACTACGTCTCCATACACCCTAGTAGACTTATGTTAAAATGGCCTTATTTATATTTTCCATCTATGAATGTAGGCCCATCAACAACAATTAGCCATTAGAGTGTAATCTTTATTTGTAACATGGAAATGGCGAATGGGGACGGATCCATCACGATAAACAAAAAAAGTGCTCGAAAAGCAAGAACAATAAAAAAGAAGCAACGGAGAAGAAAGGCAACGCCAAAACATATATTAACCCTTTCACTGCTGAAGACGTGTGGGACACGTCCTCATTGATGCACGTTGCATGCTGAGGACGTGCCCCACACGTCATCAGCTGTGCGGGACCCCCGGCGGAGATACTCACCTCTCTGTCCGGGGTCCCACGGCGTTCTGACTTCAGTGTCCTCAGACGCTGAAGTTAAGCGCCTCCCGGCGTAAATGACGTCATCGCGCCATGCGCGATGACGTCATTTCCAGGCGACCCCCCGGCAATGCCGGGAGATAGCCTGGAAGGGAGGGGGGATCCGTTTGGATCCCTCTCCCGCCCGATCGGGAAGGAGCAGCGCTGAAAGCCAGGCACCGCTTAAAAGGGGAGAGTCTCCCCTTTTAAGCAATGCCTGGCTTTAACCCCTCAAGTGCTGGGTTGCACTTCAGCGCCTTGCGGCGCCGAAGTGCAGCCTATCTCCGGTGGGGGCCGCCATCTTGGATGGCGGCTCCGCCCCCGGGACTCCCCTCGCTGTCTGACATCATCACGCATAGCGTGATGACGTCAGATAGCCGGGGAACCCCTAGCTGCCGGGGATTTCCCAAGGAATCCCCTGGTGGAGATAGGGGGTTCTTGTGAACCCCGATATCTCCAGAACCGTGGCAGCTAGGGGGTCATGGAGGGTGTCATTTGAAAGGCCTGAGCATGGCCTTTCGAATGATACCCAACATGACTAGGTAAAAAGTAAAAAAATAAATAAAAAAAAATAAAATAATAATAAATAAATTTAAAAAAATAAATAAATAAAAAAAAACATGTTTTTTTTTGTCTGTTGTTTTTATTAATGCAGCAATATTGTTCACATTTCAATTATAATGTGAACAATGATGCTGCACTAATGATTTTTTTCTATGGGGTGCGTTTGCTAAAAATCACGTAATTCCCCCCAAAAAAAGTAACAAGTCCCCATTTCAAATTTTTTGTACAAGCGCACCCCATAGAAAACATAACCGCAAACGCTCATGTGAGAAAATGTGAAAAAAAACACTTTACACACTGCAGATGATTAAAAATTCAATTTTTATTGTATTTTTTGTTATAATATACAGGCAGGTCATGATGTATACATATAAAAATGATATATTATGAATCTGCGGAGTCTGCCGGAAAGAACGATATATAATATGTCTGGGTCATTTATTAAAATGTGGCTTCAAATCGCGTTTAAACATGATGAGCGAAAGCGGTAAAAATGAGCTCAGCACACAGGCGTGAAATGCCTCAGCAGTGAAGGGGTTAAAAACAATGGACATGTCTGATTATAATAATGTGCATGTAGTATTAGAGTGTATATAATGCAAATGGCGTTTAATACCTTCTGGTGTTTATGAAGACTACTATATAGCAGACTCTTCCTAGGTATCAAACTAGCATGGTGGCCAATGGAGAAGACTACGTGCCTTCTATTCCGACGTAGGGCTCTATTTCATAGTTAGTGCTAACTAGGGATGTGCGTTTCGGGTTTCGGAATTTCGGAATTTTCACGAAATTTCCCGATTCGTGTTTTCAGATGCGGCCGAATTTCCGAAAACTTTTAGATCCGAAAATGGCAGATCCGAAAAGTTTTCCGAGCCGAAACTAAAAATTTTCAGAATTTTCGAATGGACTTGAAATGTGTCAAATCGAAATTTATCATTTTAATATGATTAAATAAAGTTGTGAAATGTATATTCAATTATTCATAAGAAAAAAAGGATCTTTATTTAATAAAAAAAACACGATAGAATCGCCAGAATTATCGTAGACACTTTGAAACGAGGAGAACAGACGTTCCGAAAAAACGAAAATTTCCGAAATTTCCGAAAAGTCGATACAAAAAATGAGCAAAGTGACACGAAAATCCGAAAAATGGTCGATATTCCGAAAAAAAAATGTACACGAAAAACGATCCGAACCGAACCGAATCGAAACAGAAATCGGTCGAAACGAGCCGAATCGAAAAGTTTAAACATCCGAACAAATCGAACCGAATCGAACCGAAAAAAAAATCGGTGCACAAGCCTAGTGCTAACTGTTAGTGCAGAGCTGTTGTAATCTTACCAGAGGGCTAAATTCCATAGGTAATGTTATAATGGGGATGCAAACGGGGAAAATCTGTGCCTGCAAGTTTCCCTGTAGCGTCCCCATTTTGCCCCGGAATGCAGCGCTACCAGCAGTGATACTCGCAGTAGCAATTCCGCACTGCTGTGATTATCACCTCCTGGAGTCCAGCTTGAATTCCGTTACATACAGTGTGAGGGGACATTCTATCGTTCTGGATTTACACCTCCTGTGGGTGGTTGGTTTTTGAAACCAGTATAGGCTGGTTTATGTCCAGTAAAAGTTAGTTCTGTTCTTACACCGAGTCATTCCCTCGAAAATGGGGGAAAGCTGTGCTACAATAGATTTAACCACTAGGGATGAGCTGTTCGGTTCGATCAGTTCGGAGTTCGGCTCGAACATTGGCAGTTCAAAAGTTCGGAAACCTCAAACTTTTTGGCGTGTTCGGTTCGAGTTCGAAAAAAAAGTTTTTTGAAAAAAGTATAAAAAATGCTTAAAAAATACTAAACAATCTAGAAATAAAGAGACTCTTTACTGCAGAATATTATAAGCAACGGTTTATTAGTTTATTGAATTAAAAAACTACCCAAGGCACGCATGTGGGCGATGATTAGCAATGGACGGACAGTGTACGTTGTGAAGAAGCGGTATGTATAATAGCATAAACATGTTACATACACATAACACACATTACATACATCTACCAACATATGTCAACACATGCTGCAGCGTAATGTATTATCTGTCTGTCAGACAAATGTGACTGTCATAAAATTATTCTGGCTTTATTTAAAATATTTGCACACGTGTACATTTTTCTGAAACTTTCACAGCTCAAAATTACATGTGCTTAGAGTGCATGAGGCCTGCATAGGATTTTTTGCGCCGCCTGTGTGTATCATCTTTAAAATGCTGCAATGGGTGATGTGGATTTTCTAGTTTACAAGGAAAGCATGCTTTACAGTCTTCCTAATGTCTAGGTGCAAAGATTCTCACCCCTAAATGACATGTGCTCGCAGCAGGGCTCTCAAACTCTGGTGCCCCTGATGTTTTTGAACTACAACTCCCAGGATTCCCTCGCCATGTATTGCATTGAAATCATCCTGGGACTTGTAGTCCAAATCATGTTGGGGGGCCGTGAGTTTGAGACCCCTGGCATACTGTGCATGCACAGCAGGGCTCTCAAACGGCGTAAGCAACAGGTGTTAATTAATGTTTGGAAATAACATGTGCTTCTAATTAGTCTGGTCTCATGAATTTGATACATTGCCTGCAGACTAGGTGTGGCTCCTGCACATGTATGAACACTGTGCTTCTGAATTCTAAGAAGTGTTCATTTCTACTACATTTCCACTGAAATTCTGTTTAACCCCTTAAGGACCAGGGCTCTGTAAAGCCAATCATTAATGATGTAGATGTTATGTCATTTGTCACCAAGGGCTTAATAAAATCTTTATCACACTCCTTAGATTTAAATGTATATTCCAGTATTTGTATGTCATGTACCTCTCCCGAAGGGCCTATGTGAGCATACAATTATTATTGTGTTAGATCTATAGTTTTGGTGCAAGCGTGGTGGAAGGGCTTGCTGCTTCTGCATTAGTAACACAACACAACGTGAAAATGTCTATCATAATGATAGAAATATTTAAATACGTAAAGGGAATCCACAAGGTAGAGGAAGGGAGGATATTTAAAAGGAAACAAAGTAGCAAAACAAGAGGACATAGTCTTAGATTAGAGGGGCAAAGGTTTAAAAGTAACATCAGGAAGCATTATTTTACTGAGAGGGTGGTGGATACATGGAACAGCCTTCCAGTTGAAGTGGTAGAGGCCAAAACAGTAATTGAATTTAAGCAGGCATGGGATAGGCATAAGGCTATCCTAAACAAAAGATAAATCCAGGTAAAGTATCCATGTAATTGGGCAGACTAGATGGGCCGAAAGGTTCTTATCTGCCGACATTTTTCTATGTTTTCTATGTTTCTATGTTTTCTATAAAGCATACAAGCTGAGTCCCTAGAGTCTCTGACTATCCATTGTCATATATGCCTTGCTTTATACATATAATACATTCCCTCAGCTAACAGGATAGTAGCCAGTCCCTGTGCATTTTAACCCCTTAAGGGTGGCTAGGTGTCATGTGTGGGTCTCTGATGGCGATATTTCTATACATTCTACAAATCCGCCACTTCACGGGCAGGTTATGGGGACCTCCTAGGCACGATATTTGAAGGAATTTTTCGTTTTTATTTTTAACCCTTATTTTAGGAAACCTCACTGTTCCTTTAAAAATTTATTTTTTTTAAACTTTTTGTCCTTGTTTCCTGTCCCCCAGGGCACTACCCGGACCCCCATACACCTTTAATGGCAAATATCTTGCATATATGCCCTCTTGGAGGGCACTCTAAAAATCGAACTTTTGAAGTCCCATTGACTTGCATTGAGTTCGGTTTGTGTTCGAACTAAAACTTTTGAAATTTTTCGAGTTCGAATGCAAACCAAACACGGGGGTGTTCGACTCATCCCTATCCAAATCAAGAAAATTCACTTTAATGTCACAAATATCGTAAATAGGTGCTATACCCCATGAATTAGAGTTTAGATGGCCCAAAAAAACATTTAAAGACAAAAGGTCTCCCCTCCATATCAAAAAGATATCATATATATAACGGTGATAGAGGACCAGGTTCGCCTCCCAATCACGCGTAGAGAGATACAGTGACTCTCCCAATACAACATAAACAAATTGGCATAACTGGGAGCGAACCTGGTCCCCATCGCCATAGGGTGTTCGGCTCATCCCTATTAACCACAATGCAAGACGTCTGCAGCAGCTGAGGGACACGGTCCCAGTGCAGATATTCATTAAAGAATACTGAGTTCTGTGACAGTCATAATGTCTGGGAGCGTTTGATCGACTCCAAGTGGTGCCACTGGTATTGGCTCCTGGAATACATAGGACAACTGAAGAAAAGTGTCCAAGCACTGCATGTGCCACATACTGCATGTGGGTCACATGGACACTGGGGATAATTTGTTTTGCTGCCTGTGACAAGAAGTGGCAATGGATCCTGCCGCCCACTACACTACACTTACGTAAGGGATTTTTTAGTATGATTATTTTAATTTTAACTGTTAAGTTATTTTGCAAAAGGAACCAGGCCCTTAGAAAGATACAGTATTCTTTGCAAAATAGTGGCTTAAGCTGAGAACTAGCTTTTTGGAAGATACTTTATGACTCCAGTCTTTAGCTTAACAGCCCCCGATGTCAACTCAACTCTTCGGGTGGAACAGAGACCTACTGTCATGGCATGAGGGGGATTTGAGCTCAGGGTGCAGCTATACAAAAGGCAAAGCAACTACAAAATAGTAGTGCAACGGGGTTTATAGTGAACAGGTAAATTGTGAACACAGGACTGAACTGGGGCACAGGGAAGCGGAGGCTGGACTGGGGCAGAGGGAAGCAGAGGCTGGACTCGGGCACAGGGAGGAAGACACAGGAAGAGGGCTGACCAGACATAAAGGTATAGTGGAGGTCTTGGATATGATAAAGTCTCTGATGATGCAGGGTCTGATGATGCAGGGTCTTGTAGTTTTAGCAGGATCTGTAGCATGACTCTGATGATGTCAGAAAGTGACCTCCCCCCAGCCAAGCAGGGAAATCCCTGTAGAGGAGATACACAAGTCTTATAGTCCCATATCTCCTGAACCATAAAAGCATGGCCTTTGCATGATACCAAACATGACCAGGTTTCGATTAAAAATAAAATAAATAAGAAAATAAAAAGATTTTTTTTTTTTACCTTGCTCCCAGTGTGGGAAATGAGAAGGTGAGTAATGGCAGTGATATTGCTAATTTTAAACGTGACAAATGGACAATGCCATCGCTTTGGAACTAAAAATAAATAAAAAAAGTTTTCTTTTGATTTTGATTTTGTTTTATATTTTACATGGTCAAGTTAAGTATCAATGCAAAGGCCAGACTCTGACCTGTCCAATGACACCTCACTTGACCTTGTGCAGTGTAAAGATTAGTGACGCAAGGTTCCAAACCCCCCCCCCCCACCAGTGCTCTTCGCTGTTGTGTTGCGGTTTAGGTTTTTGATGTAACAATTGATAATTAACAGATTGCGGCATCACCTCCACACTTGTTGGTGACATGAGAAATTAGATGGTTAGTCAGTGCAGCATCATTGTGCACTTTCTAGTTGAAAAGTGAAAAATATTGCTGTGCTAGAAAGAAAAATAAAATAAAATAAATATTTACTATTTTTTTATGGTTACATAAAACCTGGTCATGTTTGGTATCCTCAGTAAGGCCATGCTCTGGCCTTTCCACATGACCCTTTAGCTGCTATGGAGTTGGAGATACAGGGGTCCAAAGCCTATCAATGCAGACTTACAGAGTTATTCAGAGAGAGGTGAAACTCACGAGAATGACTGGAGAAGTGAAAATCCTAGGTCAAAATAGCCAAACCAGAAGAATTCTCCCATTTATCTCACTTTCCAAATTGGCTATTTGGTCTAGATTGTTCTCTTCTCCTGCCATTCTCTTGGTTTTCACCTTTCTCTGAATAGACATGATAGTTATCCTTTCTCTAGGCCTATTCTGGGGCATGGGCCTGGAGCTGCTGCTCTATTAGCCCCTATGTTATCGGCCCTGTCCTTCGGACAGGTCAGAGTCTTGCCTTTCTAATGATATCAGACATGACCATGTAAAATGTCATGAAAAAAAACCCCACACAAGCAAACATAAGAGGATTTTTTTTATTATTTTCCTTTCCAAAGCAATGGCATTGTCCATTTGTCATGTATAAAATTAGAGATACTACTGACATTACTCACCTTCTCATTTCTCATGCCGTGAGCAAGGTCAATGTTTTATACATAAAACACAATGCAGAAAAATACAAGCAAAACATTTAGGGCCACATTACGATCTTGTCGCTAACGTTAACGCTCACCTGCGTGAGCATTAACGTTAGCCACGATATCTACCGCATATTACAATCCAAACGTTAACGGGTTAAGTAACCCATTTGCATTTGGTACCTTGCACTTTTCAGCGCGAGGTTATTGTACTTCGCGCTCCCTATACTTAACATGGGGAGCACAAAGTGTTAATCAGCGTTAGGATTACAAAGTCCTAACGCTGATTAACGTCCGGCTCTGGTTAGTGTAAAGTTAACCAGAGCCAAGACTTGGTGCTAACTGATTCCGCTTCTGCAGAATCCGTTAACACCAGCCAAAAACCAAAAAATAATTAGCAGATACTCACCTCCTGTCCCGCGCCGAGGACCGCGGCTCCATCCGCCTTCTCCGTCCGGCGGGAGCAGGAAAAGACTGGGGGAAAAAGTTCCTCCAGTCTCTCCCTGTGTATCACTACACTGACCGTCCGGATCTCGCGAGGCGAGATCCGGCAGGTCATGTGACCGCCGGCGTCTGGCTCAATGGAGTCCTATGCGCTCAGCGCTGCCGCGAGAATCCAGGGACATAGCGCTCGCTACCAATGCAGGCAGAATTTTTTGCGCCTGCATTGTAATCCCCCATTAAAATGGGGGTGGTAGGGGCAAAACTGCAGGCACAGTTTTTTCTCCCTACCGCTCCCGTTTTAACGCAGGGATTGTAATTTAGCCCTTAGTTGTTTTTTTTTTTCAGTTTTAGGCCCGTGTCAGACGAGCACAGTGATCATGTCAGTGGTGCTGCACAGTTTAAC
Source organism: Leptobrachium leishanense (assembly GCA_009667805.1). Lineage (NCBI taxonomy): Eukaryota > Metazoa > Chordata > Amphibia > Anura > Megophryidae > Leptobrachium > Leptobrachium leishanense. Next base: position 348,038,556 of record CM019063.1, read on the forward strand.
GTCCTTTGTAGCATAGAATCATGAGCATTAGAGACCCACACACTAAGTGCATCCGCACTGAACAGCGTACGTACAACGCACGTGGCAAACGGACGCAAGTTAGGCAAGAACGTAAAACCGCTAAAACGGACACGCGGAGTGCGCGATGTCTACGTAGCATTCTGTGTGAGTGATGAGGAGATTTCAGACGGACTGCATTTGCGATGTCCAGCACCTTGACGCACACAATGCCTTTTCATATCCTTTTCAAATTTTTATCATTTTTCAGATTAATTTTGTTTCCCATAGTTCCCTTTTTTTTTCTACGTCCGTCAAGAAAAATGGATTGTGTGGTGTCTGCAGTATCTTCCGTCAGTAAGTCCGTCCATTGTGCACTGACACACAGTACGCTCAGAATGCGTTTGTCTGACATTCGCCTTAATTGTGTATTTTCTCTAAAAAATGCAGTAACAGGTTCCCAATTCTATTGTTTTTTTCACAAGAGTACCACATAGAATATATTGTATAATCACGAAAGGTTTGGATGATAAAATGTGAAAAAAATATTTTAGCAGCTTTAAATGATTGAAATCTGAATGGAAATATACATTTTTTTTATAGCATTCTGACAGGACATAACATATACATATACTAATGATATACTTTGAATCTGCCAAGTCTGCTGACAATAAGAATATATAATTTGTCTGGGTTCTACAATAAACATGACTTCAAATTGCATTTAAACATGATGAGCACAAAATGGTCAAACTGAGCTCAGCATACAGGGATGAAATGGCTCATCAGTGAAGAGGTTAAAGGCCACGACACTGCCTCCTCCCTGCCAGTGCTCTTCCGCAGAAGCACTGGGAGGAAGTGATTGCGTAATATATCACTTCCAGCTTTGTATGGCAGCTGCACGGGAGAAAAGAGCGTATCTTTGTTGGATCCAGGGTAAGCCCCCTCATGGGTAGGAATGTTCAGGTAGAGGGGGCATGGAGAACAGAGGAGTATGAACCTTGAGCAGCTGCATACAGAATGGGGGGATGAACAGAGAGAGAGGCCATCATGGAAAAGGGGGGTGAACAGGGAAAAGGGGCATGCAATAGCACTTGAAAATAGTCCCAGTCATCACAGGTCTTTTGCCATTTAGCGAGAAACGGAATGCAAGTTAATACACAGAAAAATAATATGGGGGGGCTAGGGGAGGACTTGCCCCCGGGTGCCTCATGACCTTGCTACGCCTAATTCCTAAATTCTGTTCACTAGACAGCTTAATCAAAATCAGAAAATAGCAAGACTCTCAGGCAATCTATCTAATTATGAAGACCTTTAGATGTAAAACCTAAACACTATTCACATTATTTTAACTGATTATTAGTACACTTTGTAAATTCTAATTTTCCACTCACTTTTCAAAAATTAGACATGTGCAAGAAGAAATCTAGTGCTTCGGCCCTTTCCAGTTTGTGTTGCATTAAATTGTATTTATATCTTTTCTCCTGACTTATATTAAATAAACACCACTTCTTCCTTTTAATCTAACTTTTCTATAGTTGTTATTTTACTTTCTGTACATTTAGCACCTTATTCAGCTAATATTAAAAGCTAAGCAAAATGTTAATAAACTGCATTATTTTGAAAAAATAATAAAAGAAACAAATAGTAGTTTGTCTAATCATTCATAATTAAATTAATCCATTGCCATTATTCATTAGCCCAAATTTCCTTTGTATATTGAACATTAGAGCATTTATTCACAGAGTGAAAATTATACGTTGGTCATGGGAATTAACCCCATAAGGGCCACTGACGTACATATTAAGTCCAGGGGAAAATACTCTTTAAGGACAAAGGATGTACTATGCGCGTCACGGTCCTTTAACACCCTCCCTCCCTATACTCAACTCTCTGGTCGGGGTCCCACGTCGGTCTAGCTTCCTAGAAGACAGCCTGACAGTTTTATGGGTCCCAGCCATCATAATGACGTTATCGCCGTGCGCAATGATGTCATTTTCAGGCACCCACGGCACCTGCAGGGGGAATCTGTTCATGGCACCTGCAAGGGGAATCTATTCAAGGCCTGTTCATGGCCTTTCAAATGACACCAAACATGACCAGAATTGGTGTAAAAAAATAAAATTAAAAACGTAATTTTTTTTTTAAATCGTTTATTTTTCAGATTCCGGTAACACAACACAATGTATCATGGTATAAGAGAAATTACAATAAGACACAGCATGGCAAATGTCAAGAGAAGAACTTTGACTAAAAAAAAATAATTATACAGTGAGAGTAAGCATGTGGGGGGGGTTGGGGGAATTAAGTCTGGGATCGACTCCAAGAATCGTAACAACACCAAATTTTTGGAGGACTGCAGTAATGGAGGACCCGACAAAGAACAAGACATATACCAATTTGTGTATTCCAAGTCTGCTCTCAATTTAGCAGTGGCAGATTCAGGCAGGTGCGACATGTAAATACTCCAGACATCAAAAAATTTCTTTACTTTTCCTCTTTGTTAAAGGCGGTGTCTACCTAGTCATGTTGGAAAATGGCATGGAATCTATAATAGAACATATAGGAAAAAATTGGGGAGCAGGGGAAGAACCAATGACCCAGTATCGCCTTCTTAACAGTAGCAGAGAGAATACCTAGGAGCAGCTTCTGAGTCCCTGTCATGTGCCGTGCCACGCCGGCCGGCAGTATATTAAATATGGCGTAATCTGGGGTATCGGATACTTTAAGCCCTAAAATGCGAGCACCAAACACCGTTTTTCTCTTTCCCTTCTTCTCCTCTTTCTTCTGATTCACTTAGCTGGGGACACAAACCTTTCCCCCTGCTTATTTATTACAAATTGAATGTACTGGCGACTTTGTAGTAGGATCCAGAGTCTGGCGACTTTGTAGTAGGATCCAGAGTCTGGCGACTTTGTAGTAGGATCCAGAGTCTGGCGACTTTGTAGTAGGATCCAGAGTCTGGCGACTTTGTAGTAGGATCCAGAGTCTGGCGACTTTGTAGTAGGATCCAGAGTCTGGCGACTTTGTAGTAGGATCCAGAGTCTGGCGACTTTGTAGTAGGATCCAGAGTCTGGTGACTTTGTAGTAGGATCCAGAGTCTGGCGACTTTGTAGTAGGATCCAGAGTCTGGCGACTTTGTAGTAGGATCCAGAGTCTGGCGACTTGTAGTAGGATCCAGAGTCTGGTGACTTTGTAGTAGGATCCAGAGTCTGGCGACTTTGTAGTAGGATCCAGAGTCTGGCGACTTTGTAGTAGGATCCAGAGTCTGGCGACTTTGTAGTAGCATCCAGAGTCATTGTATGGTTTTCTATGTAATGTCACAGTGGTTTATATAAAACTCATAAAGTTCTGCTATTCCATATATACCTATATAAAGCACAAGGGCTTTGAGAGCACAATCTAGTCATTTTAATTTAGATGTAATTCTTACTGCCATCCACTTGACATTTTCTTTTTCATTCTGCCTTCTCTTTTGTTCTTTCATGTCCTTTCTCATTTATTTGTCAAATCGAAGTGTAATTTAAATAAAATGCCCTTCTACGTGATAATATCGGAGTCTGCAAACCTGTCCGAAGAACTCAGTTGGAGAATTAAGATTTATAGCTTATGCGTTTCAGATCTCCAGCGCTATGGAGAGATAACCTAAACTGTGACGTGAGCAAGGCCATTATTTGTATTCACCACTTGGATGTTTTACACGTTTTGCATTGGTAAAATGTTACAGCTTAATTGGATTTGAAAAGGGTTTTATTGGTATTTTACCTTCGGATTTCAAAAACACACGAAGCTTAGTAGCAACATTATTTAATTGATCTGAACTTATTAGCTGCTGTGCATGATATTCAACAAGTCGAATAATTGTCTTCATTTTCTAGGAAGCCAGACTTTTAATGCAGTGCAATGATACGTCTTAAATAGCATTGGATGAATAAAGTCGGACATCTTTACATAAACAATGTGATTATTTATCATATTCTTGCATTCAGTAAGAGCCCTGGCATTTTATGGGTTACAAGCTCATCTATCTTTGTTTTTTTCTCATTTAGCTCCCATCCCAAGCGAATGACATAATCATTAAACCTTAGGATGCCATTCATTGAAGTTATTCATTTACTGTGTTTAGGCGACGCAAGTTTATAAATGTAGACTTTACTAGATTAAAAATAAATTGTCACTTCCCATCAGCTAGAATATAAAAATGACCTTGATTGGCATTAGAAAAATCGCGTGCTTCTTCTCCAATCTCATACAACCTTCCTAATTAACATAATAGAGGAGCATTGTTAACTGTTTTCAAAAGTAACAAACAAAAAAATATATCAATAGTTTAGAATATATGATTTCTGGAAAGAAAAGCATACATTGTAACAATTATTGAAAAAATATAACCTGGCAAACAAACAGAATATATGGGTGCAATCCTCAGATCTAGAGGGTTCCCCCAAATCCATCAATGTGCTCAATAAAATATAAAAAAAAATGAGTCTGCCACCAGAGTAAAAAAATAGAAATATTCTTTATTAAGCAATAAATTAAAAAAAAATATTTAACACATATATAAGCACAGTACAATATAACAATCACAAAGTGAATTGCTGCGGAATATGCTGGCGCTTTATAAATAAAGAATAATAATAAAAAGAATAATAAAGTGAAATAATAATTTACAGAGGAAAATGTTTTGAAGTGACAATACACAGGTAACTATTTAATTATTACTATTATTTTGTAATTATGGATTCTATAGGTAAAGTTATGTCGATAAATGATCTTCTGTTGTAGCGAATCATTATTTTGCAGTCTTTAGGAAGTGAAAAAGAAAAGGGGAAGAAAAGGACATTAAAAGAGAGACTTGGTGACATCCTCTCCATTTAATGAAGCTTGCAGTTATGGGCAAGTGAGTAGAACTGCTGTTATTATCTGCATGAATGACTAGAGGCCGAGGGGTCTGGATAGATGTGAAGATCCCCACTGTAAATGTGCACATTGATCATACATAATCAGACCAAAAGGGTCAGCCATGGCAGGAGTAGAAAGATATGGAAAAGCTGACAAATGAAGCAGTGAGGCTTGGGGGTTAATGTAATATTCAAACAGAATGAGATCTTCATTTTCTTAAACTTGTCACTTTTACCATCTTGTGACACTTGGTTGGAAAGAGAAATGAAAATGAGAGACAGAGAGATTGTCTGGGTAAATGCGGGGATACGTGATCATTCATTCCTTTAAAGGAACACGACAGACGTAATCAGGGATGTCCTTTCGTCGCTTTTCCATTACGCTTGTTAAGGCAAAACCTGTGCAAGTATTGTACATTATTATTTCTTTGTTGTTCCCAATAAAGATGTGTTTTAAGACATCAATTGCAATGTAACCAAAGCATTCATTTGATATAATAAAAGAAAAGCTTTACTAGAAAGGAGTGATGAATGTGATCCGTTGCATGCACTAAAGTATTCCTGTCATTTGTCATATTATACATAATAACATTTTATTTCCACTAAAGTCTGGTAACCACCAAGTAACGTAAAAAACGGAAATTCCTATTATTTTTTTCTTTTTGTATGGGTAAAATGGGTAGATATCTACAAACATAGCAGGTGAAATGTACACACTTACATTAAGGAGCATAAGTAAACCTCATTGGGCCCTGAGGTCAAAGTATGTTTCCTGGGGCCCTCCTCCACAACAAATCATGGAGGTGGCCAATCATGGACACTCCTGACCGCACACAGACTGCAGCACACATACAGTATATATTCATCATACATCTACACTAACACCCATTCAGAGAATGAATTTGCACATACACAACTAGTAAGATACTGATTGGTAGATGAAGGATTAACACAATAATCACCAAATCACTGATGTGGAGCTTACTACAGAGCGGTGTCTACTGTGACATTAAGGAACAGGAGTGGAGAGCACTACACCCTCTGATCCACTATAGTTGCTATTCTCTAACCTCTGAATTGACCCGATATTGCACTGAATGAGCAATTTCACCGTTCGGTGCACTTTTGGGCCATTTCGACTATTCACTAAGCTGTCAATTCACCAAATACTGGCAAAATAACAGCAGAATATGGTGCTTTTTGCTAAATTCGGCGGCACCAAAATTGCCCCATAGAAGACTATTCACAGAGTCTCTTCTAGTCACAGAGTGCAGAACTGCACTAAAATGCTGGCAGAAGGCCCTTGTTTTCAGGTGTTTCAGTTCGACAGATTTAGGCTGGGGTCAGACCATTGCATTTTTAACGTGCGTTCTGTCGCACTTAATCACGGCCGCACTAGCAGCAAATGATGGGCAATGACAGCCAATATACGAAGTACGGTCGCACGAAAGTCCGGCCGCGCAACGCAAGTGGAAAATGAACAAATTTTTTCGAGAACGCAGAACCGCTAGTACGGACGTACAGAGTGCGCTGCGCCCGCTAGCGGTGTGTGTGTGTGATTTGGAGACATCAGACCCTGCTCATGTCCGGCCAACATAACGTCCAGACGCAAAAAGTTTCCTGGTTTGGATTCGTAAAACATCACGCACGAAAATGCGCATCGTATGACCGTTTTCGCATATTCCGTGAAAAAATACATCAATGCGTTCGGACGCACTTTTTTACGTTCGCGTGTAAAAATGCTTTCGTTTGACCCTAGCCTAAAACATGTGAATTCCATAGGATTCAATGTAAAAAAGTATTTTTTTTTAAAAAAAAATACTTTAAAAATACCTTTTTGTTTTTCTTTTTTTTAGCAAAAACACCTTTTAGTTTTTATTTTTAAGAGCAGCTTTTATATTTTTTGTACTTTCAGATAAAATTTTTGTTTCCCAATTCTAGCAGACATTTTTATTATTTTTTAAACAACCTTATATATTATTTAGACACAATTAAATATATTTCACCTATTAGGAGGATAAGAGAGTTCTGGGTTGTTGTTTTTTTCAGTTCAGTGGAGTCCGCCGATACCAATTCAGCACAGTTCGGCGGTTATCATTGCAGTTTGGTGGTTTTTACCGCGGTCCGATAACTACTTCGGTAACCACGTTCAGCAAAATACGGTGACCATTCACTAAATAGTGAATTCACCAAATTTGAAGCGAAATGGAAGCGCTGAAATGCAGCAAACTTGGCTAAAACGCTAAGCACCCAAATTGCGTTCAATTTGGGTGCTTTGTGAATAGACCCTTTCGTTTTCCATGAATCTAGAGTAGCAGGCTCGGCTCTTCCATTACCCCTAAAGCAGTGTTTCCCAATCCTGGTCCTCAGGACCAGCTAATAGGCCAGACTTACCATGGGGAAATGCAACCTGAATACTGCAGTCACAGAGAAGCAAATCATATCACCTGATCTGTGCTTCAGATATGTAGAAAACATGGCTTGTTAGTGCTCCCTGTGGACAGATGTGTGGCTATAAAAAATAATCCTACCCCCCACCCCACGTCAGGAGATACATAAAAAATTTCACAATATTAGGGAAATCTGTCAAATCTCTTGTGGGGTTCACACTGAGGCGATCCTCTAAGGCAGTGGTCCTCAATTACCACTAACAGGACAGGTTTTGCAGATATCTGAAGCACAACACAGCACAGGTGATATGATTTGATGCTCCGTGATTGCAGGATTCAGTCAGCTTTTCCCCCAAGGTAATCCTTAAAACCTGGCCTGTTAGGTGTACTTGAGGACTGCGGTTGGGAAAAACACTGCTCTAAGCCATGGGGCGGCATAGCACACCCCGTAGGGTCTGAGGCCTCGCGTCCCCGCAAGTCGTCCCATCAAGTAGAGTGCATCATTAGCTGCCACAGGACCACCTGATTTCAGACAGTCCCGCGGCAACCAATGATGCGCTCTGCACACGTGCATTGGTAGCGGGGTGTAGGCGGGTATAGGTTGCCAGCAGGGAGTGCTAGCAGGCCCTGTGGCAGGAATGGGTTAATGGTACACAAGTTACAAGAAATTCCAGTTGCAGAAATTTCAAGCGCATTGTGTTGGGAACGAGTTATTGAAATTACATTTTTAAATAAATACTCTGATAAAAAATTAGCACTTGAAACATACCATTTTAGCGTAAATAAACTAAAAGTATATGTTGGAGTATGTGTGTAGATGTTAGTGGTCTGATGTAAATTGCCTTGTCTTTTCCAATAGAATTAATTGTGTGAGCTATCATGTTAAACTATGTCTTATAGCGGCTGCTGCCTCTATATAGACTATATCAATACCATCAATTTACACTTGTAAGGGAGCCTGGCTTGATATCCTGGATGGTTAAATGAATGCATAGTGAAGGATGTCATTATTTATAGCGATCACTGAGAGGAAGATGGATTCCCTTAATCTGTCATAAGTTGGAGAACTGTCTTCTCCATTTACCATGCCATTTTATGGAGGCTATACATCAAAGTTCATAGATTTTGCTAGATGAGAATAGGTATTAACAAGATAATAATATAGGAATCTGACTACTCAAAATGCCAAGGGCACAAAGTGCGCTGCAGGTTATGAGCATGTGCCTTTCAGCTGTGGTTCAAGAAAAAAAGCGCAATAATGTACTGCCTGATCAAAATTGTCTAATAATATTTTGGCTAGCAGAACGAATAGATCAAAAAATGCTTTACCAAAGTAACTATTTTAAAAATTCATTTTAGAATGACAGTTCTATAAATGTCCTTGACATTTAAAAGACAAGGCACCCTATTCCAAGTGGATTGGTGTTTGACAAAGGTAAAAATGCTGCACAAGCCATTTGCAGCGGCCAAACATGGCACAATTATTATTTTTTGTTTAATATAATTTTTATGCCAAGAAAAATTAATTGCAGGACATGGTAACAAATTAACGTAACAGTAAAGGTAAGCAGCAGCCAAGTGTCCAGCGTCCCATGCAAAATAAAGTGAAGGGCAAGAGGAAGCATCTGACACCGACTTGTAACAATGTAAAATGTTGTACATTTTTCAAATTTTACAATCATATAACCTCCAACTGAGAGCTGGAGACACGACATTGGAACATGTATAAGTAATACTGAAGCAAGAAGGTACATTAACCCTTTCGCTGCTGAGGCTTTTCCCGCCCCTGTGCTGAGGTCATTTTTTACCTGTTTTGCGCATCATGTTTAAACGTGTTTTTAAGGCTTATTTTAGTATATGACACCGACATATTATATATCGTTCTTTCCGTCAGACTCGGTAGATTCATAATATGTCATTATTATATGTATACGTTATGTCATGTCTGTATATTATAACAAAAAATGCAATAAAATATGTATTTTCAATAATTTACAATGTGTAAAGTGTTTTTTTCCACATTTTAACATGCGAGCAATTGCGGTTATATTTTGTATGGGGTGCGCTTGTTAAAAAAATTAGAGATGGGGTCTCGTTACATTTTTTTTTGGGGAAAATGACACTATTTTTAACAAACGCACCGCATACAAAAATCGTTAGTGCAGCATCATTGTTCACATTATAATTGAAATGGGAACAATATTGCTACACTAACAAACCAAAAAAAATAAAAAAAAAGTGTTTTTTTTTTTTTATTTTATTTTTTTTTTAATTTTTTGTAATTTTTCTTTTTTTTTTTTTTTTACAAAATTTTTAACTTTCATGTTTGGTATCGTTGGAACGGCCATGCTCTGGCCGATCCAACCATATCAAAATTTAACCCCTAACTGCCACGGATCGGGAGATAGGGAGTTCATTGGAACTCCCTATCTCCACACTTGGTGGCAGTTAGGGGTTAACTGTAGGACTGGCGTCATCGTGCTACGCACGATGACGCCAGTCCTCTGGGGGAGTTCCCGGAAGCTTGGCCGACATCCAAGATGTCGGCCAGCTCCGGGAAAGGATCGCGAACCGGCGCTTTTCAGCTCCCCAGGGGTTAATGCCAGGCATCATTTGGAAGGGCAGGCTGTGCCCTTCCAAATGATGCCTGGGTTAAGCCCCACAGAGCCACCGATCGGGAGGGAGAGAGGTCCGAAGGACCCCCCCCCCCTCCCTTTCAGGCGCCTCCTCCGCACATGCGGGGGGGCGCCTGAATTAGGTGTCATCGCGCCCCCGCGATGACACCTAATAATGGCGGCTGCTGGTCCGGATGCCGGGCTGACATCCAGGATGTCAGCCCGCACCGGAGGGGCCAGCGATCGGCCGGAACCCGGCCGAACGCTGACCCCAAAGTGAGGACGCGCTCAGCGCGTCCTCAGCACACCAGCGGGAATGCTGAGGACGCGCTGAGCGCGTCCTTAGCATTCAAGTGGTTAAACACATCTAAAAACTGAGAAAATAAAAACCCATTGAGTTACAGAACGGTCTGTTAGGCCTATGGCAAAGGAAGCATTTGAAGCCATGATCCCAATGTCCATCAGACGATCTACCCCTCATTGATATAAAGCAACCCATGAGTCAATGGAAGAGGAGCAGGTGGAGCAGAGGGCTGTCCGCACAGGATGGGGAAGAGCTCTTGGGAAGCTGTCTGAACATTACCCGGGCAATACAAAACTACAAAACCAGACCATCAGTGCAATACTTTAAAGTAGAAACATAGAAACATAGAAAAATGTCGGCAGATAAGAACCTTTCGGCCCATCTAGTCTGCCCAATTACATGGATACTTGACCTGGATTTATCTTTTGTTTAGGATAGCCTTATGCCTATCCCATGCTTGCTTAAATTCAATTACTGTTTTGGCCTCTACCACTTCTACTGGAAGACTGTTCCATATATCCACCACCCGCTCAGTAAAGTAAAGTAAGTATCATATTTGTTTTCTGAATAAAGATGCAATTCTTCCATTTCCCATACACGGTTAACCTGATCAATCCAATCAAAAACCGTCAGAGAAACATGCTGTTTCCACTACCTCGCGATCAACGCCTTTGCTGCCTTAAATAAATGGATCGCTAACGACTTAACATAACGACTCGTCGAGACCGGGACCACATGTAAGGGGGCAGCCTAGGGAGTAATTGGAATGTCTAGAGATGTGATTTCTTTAATGCATGTGAAAAAAGCCTCCCAATAAGGTTCCATCATCGGGCAATCCCTACAAATATGAAAAGTGCCCCATGTCTACCTGCATTTCCACTGCAGACTAGAAGAATCTCTGGGTAGATCACAGTTAACCTACTAGGGGTGAGGTACCACCTAGATAAGAGTTTATAGTTCATTTCCGGAACTCACAGATAGTGGCGTCACTAGCGTTGGTGTCACCCAGTGCGGTAACTCATGGTGTAACCCCCCCCCCGAGTTTTACAGGGATTTTTTTTAAACTACACTTACTCATAATTTAGTACTCCCATATAACACAGAATGCTCATAATACACGGCGCACATTACTGTGAGGTGCTATGATGGGAATAATGGTATTTCTAGAAAGTCCATTTAATGGCGGGAAAAACGGTGTATAATATGTGTGGGTTGAATAAACGAGTAAGAGGAAAATTTGACCTAAACACTAACAGCGCAGAAACGTAAAAACAGCAGCGGTCACTAAAGGACGGATTTGTGTAAAACAGCCCAATCACTAAGGGATTAATAAAGGTTATGTTTTATTTATACCACCAATGTAAAAGTATCCCCGTGGTGTAAATTGTAGTATACGTTTGTATTTCTTTAGATGTTGTATACAAAGTTACTGACAGACCCAGTCCTATGGACTCCATGGAGGGGATGTTTGCAGCAGCGCTTGGTGCTGCCTCGACATCCTGAGGCTTAGCGCTGCATTACGGGGCAAGCTACTGAATTAGCGCCTGCCCCATAATATGGAGCTAAAATGGGGACACTAAGGAGAAACCTGCTGGCACATGTTTTCCTCCTTAGCATCCCTGTTTTAGTGGGCAGTATGTATGCCCATAGTGTGGGATTCATTAAAAGCGTTATTCAATAAGCGCCGAACTTGCCACCGTATTTCACAGTGCATGCAATTTCTTGGCTGTTCAGCTATTAAGAAAGTAAATAAGTACAGTGCAGTTCATTTGCAGATCGCGGCAATTTGATGACCTTCGGCAGCAGTGAAATTGTCCCATAGAAGAATAATAGTTAATATAGTCAGAGAATGCCGAACTGCACCGAAATGTTGACGAAATACCCAGATGTTTGGGAGTTCCGGTCGACAGGTTTAAATAGGCGTAACTGATAGGATTCAATGTAAAAATTCTTGGCGTTTTTATTAATCTGTTTAATTTTTTCATCATTTGTAGCAAAAACCTTTTTTTATCAATTTAATTTTAGATTTCTTTTTTTTTATTTTTCGGTATTTTTCTGGATTTTTTAGGCAAAATTTTTGATTCCCTTCTTTTTTTAAATGTAATAGAACATTTTTTTATTTTTTATATTATTTCCATTCATTTTCATGCATTTTTAATGTTTTAAACACTTTTTAAAAAATAGCAGGTCCCGACCCACCCCCAGTTTGGCGGTATTCAGCTTTTTAAGGCGACGTTCGGCGGATCACCAGTGGTGTTCTGCAGTCAGTTCGGTGGCTGTGTACGGCGGTCAGTTCAGCGGATCATTGCCGGTCTCCGGTGGCGTTCGGCGGCTGTTTTCAAGGGTGTACAGCGGTTGATTCGGCGTTCGGCAGCTGTTTTCAGAGACGTGCGGCAGTCAGTTCAGTGGCTCGCCGGCTGCTTCGGCGACTCCTTGTTAGGCATACTCCGGGGACCCTGCGGTGAACAGTGAATTCACCGCAGGATCGGTGAACTGAAATCAAAGAAAGCGAGGTGCGCCAAATGAAAGAGCACCAAACTTTTGCTGAAATTTCAGTGCTCTCTGAATAACCCCTTAAGCCATAGGTGTGCGCAGCCTATTGCATTAGGGTGTGAACCCAAAAGCTCAAACACACATATATATATATATACACACTGTTTTTTATATATATGATTACTATGTGTATGCTTCAGGGGTTCAGCAACCTTGGATACCCAGAAGTTTTGGAACTACATTTAAAATGAGTCTCAACTGACTTAATTAGTGGCCGAGCAACATATGAGATATAGTTCCAAACAGCTAGAGGACCAATGACCCCGGTATACATCATGTCACGTCAAAATGCTAGATCAAAAAATAAACATTTCCATTTGGATTTCAATCACATGCAGCGTGTAAATTTATTTTACCACATTTTTTCATCCAAAAGATTGTTAGTTATATATTCTACGGCCCATATTATATTCCGCTAATGTTAGTGTTCACCTGAGTGAGTGTTACCGTTAGCTCTGGTGGTCTTAGCGCGGGCGCACCATATTACCATCCAAACGCTAACGGGTTAAAAAACCTGTTACCGTTTGGATTCTTGCGCTTTTCAGTGCGAAGTTACTGTACTTTGCGCTCCCTATACTTAACATGGGGAGCGAAAAGTGTTAATCAGCGCTAGGATTACAGAGTCCCAGCGCTGATTAACGTCCGGCTGCGGTTACTGAACATTTACTCACAGCCAGGACCTGGTGCTAATGGATTCCACTTCTGCAGAATCAGTCGGCACCAGCTGAAACCCCCCCAAAAATCAGATACTCGCCTCTCATCCCGCGGTAAGAACTTCTTCTGGCCACCAGGAGCAGAGGGAGACTGGGAGAAAAAGTCCCTCAGTCTCACTCTGGGAATCACTATGCCGACCTGCCATATCTCGCAAGGACTTCAACGACGTGACGAGTACATCCTTTGCACACATAACTGAAACCAGAGGATGCGCTCAGCACGTCGTCACATCAGCAGCAAAGTGGTTAAATGTTAAAAAGGGAGTGAAATTTGAGTAGAGTGGCCCATTTAGGGCCATATTACACACTTGGTGCTAACTTAACCAGAGCTGTTGTAAACTTCCCAGAGCCATTATAGCCTATGGAGGTTTTAAGTTTACAACTGCTCTGGTTAAGTTAGCACCAACATTGTAATACTGCTCTTAACCTCTTGCTGACCTGCACCAATACAGTGTCCTACCCGTACCTCACGATGCTGCCAAGACGCTCGCTGTAATTTGTTTTGTGGAGTGCAGGCAGCAGATATTGTGTCGATTTCTGTGCGCAATACCAACCTTTTGGGTGCGGTGCAAGGGGGCAACTCCGGACTCCGACAAGGAAACAGGCGCAGAATTTTACACACAGCAGCCTGTTTAAAGACAAATACATGCATTTATACACACACCGCCATTCGTTCACATACAAAACTATATCCTCCCCCTACACCCCGGGGATATGTAGCAATAAAACCCACAGTAATGTGCAGTGTGTGTGAGTATATCCCAGAATCCACAACAATAAAACTCTCAGCACTGTTCGTGTGTATGAGCATATCACAGAGCTCCACAGCAATAAAACTCACAGTAATGTGCGGTGTGTATGAGCGTATCACAGAGCTCCACAGCAATAAAACTCACAGTAATGTGCGGTGTGTATGAGCGTATCACAGAGCTCCACAGCAATAAAACTCACGGTAATGTGCGGTGTGTATGAGCGTATCACAGAGCTCCACAGCAATTAAACTCACAGTAACGCGCATTTTGTATGAGTGTTTCAGAGCTCCATAGCAATAAAACTCACAGTAATGTGCGGTGTGCATGAGCATATCAGAGTACCACAGCAATAAAACCCTCAGTAATGTGCAGTATGTATAAGCATAGTAGAGATTCACAGCAATAAAACCTACAGTAATATACGGAGTGTATGAGTGTATCACAGAATCCAAAGCAATAAAACTCAGCAATGTGCAGTGTGAATGAGCGTATCACAGAATCCACAGCAATAAAACTCAGCAATGTGCGTATAAATATTATAAATAAAAAAACGGAGAAATAGAACACTGGGGATATAGAAAAAAGCCAGTGTCAGTGTGGGCATAACCCTAATGTATATTGGAAAAACAGAAAACGTATACACCAGCTACCCAATTAAACTTTATTAAACTATTACAATGTACACAGTATTAAAAACACTGAAAATGAAAAGATGTAACCTCCCTAAAGGGAATAGAAACCATGCCTCCCATTCCCTTTAGGGAGGTTACATCTTTTCATTTTCAGTGTTTTAAATAGTGTGTACATTGTAATCGTTTAATAAAGTTTAATTGGGTAGCCAGTGTCTACCTTTTCTGTTTTTTAAATATTATATATACACTATTAAAAAATAGTGCTTACCTTCTTTCTTTTTTTTGCATGCAGGGAGGGGGTTGAATCATTGGTGGTCCAGTGGCACAGAGGGGGGGTCGAGGAAGGGGAACCCGTCTGGCCTTATCTGATGGATAGCCGCCGGGACCCCTCATCTCCGCAGGCCTGGCGGCAGTCTCCGCTTCCCTGGTGGTCCCTGTGGTTTGCGGGGTACTGCACTGCGATCTGTGCATAGCGCATAGCACACAGACCGCAGAGCACGTCCCGCACTGACACGAGCGGCCGGCGATTGCTGATGACCTGTCACCTGACCGCCGGCGCTCACTGACTGTTTCATAGCGCCGACGGTCAGGTCATCAGAGATCGCCCGCCACTCGTGTCAGTGTGGGACGTGCTCTGCAGTCTGTGCGCTATGCACAGATCGCAGTGCAGCACCCCGCAAACCACAGGGACCACCAGGGAAGCGGAGACTGCCGCCAGGCATGGGGAGATGAGGGGGTCCCAGCGGCTATCCATCGGATAAGGCCAGGCGGGACCCAGAATGTGTTGCAGGCCAGCATTAGGTGTGCCCAGGTACACCCAGCACACCCCGTGCACACTCCTATACCTTAAGCGTTGATATGGGAACAATGTGCCCAATATAGACATGGATCTTTCTGCCTCATTACCAATGCACTTGGATCGCGATGCGAGCTGAGTGACTTGCAGTGAGGTGTTCGTTCTTGGAAAGCCAAGACCTGCCAAGACACAAAGCCGAGAGAGTGTAACAAAGTGGCAAATTAGGTGATATTACGCAACCCTATCTGGAGTTCTGCCACATTGGGCTAATTTTATAAAGGGGACCCCCAATCACTCCTATACCAACCCTAAATCAGCAAGCAAGGAGTTAATATGAAGCGCCACAGCACAGCCCACCCGCTCCCCATCCAAACACCCATGGACCTTAGGAGTTAATCATCCCCGGCCCCTCATGTCCAATTAATCTTGCAAATGTTAAGAGTTAAAAAAACAAATGCAACCCCCTAACCCTAAAATATCTAAAAGCCTATCCAACATTAATCTGTTAACTCAATTCAGTGTCCCAATTTAAAGCCCCTAAATTTTAATAAAACTCTGATTGCAGATTATACCAACCATCCATTAGTCATGATGCGCTAAAGGGCCTTACAAATCCAGAGACAGAATATGCCTGAAAGGCCTGAATATATTTAACTACGAATGCATCTATAACAAATCTCAACACCCCAATTGGGTCACATTTGTTTGTTCCCTTTTCAGATCCCCATTCTCCCACCAGCAGTATTACCTGCCTTCTCCAGCCCTTAGCTGAAGCTTAAGGACAGGTACACTAAAAGAACAGTGATAGCAGTCCCCAGAAATGAGGCAGCGCTCAGTACTTGGGGTAGAACAGATAGGAACGGAATGCCCTTATTGAATCATCTGAGCCAAATCGATATACAGTGTCAGGAGGGACCTAGAGACCAATGGAGAATAACACCCTGGCAGCCCCCTCCTCCTCAAGTGAACCAGAAACAATAGGGTGGCATGTAATAACAGCCTGAGCATCAGACTGTCTGAATACATTAAATAACAGATAAGAAGTTACATAAGTAGCCTGATACAATAGTCTGTCACAGACGCAACATATTCTAGAAAGGGGGAGTAGGAAAGGGCTGCAGTGACACACAGTAATCATATTACCCATAATAAAAGTAACAGATAAACATAAACAATACTGATAGTAACAATAACAATATTCACATATAATACAAATACCCTGTAATCTTATAGGCACGGGGTGACTTGGACATAGGATAGGGCTGGGGAGTAAAATGACATGTCAGACCTCCCAGAACCAATATTCCCTCATCTCCCAACAGAAATGTCAAGTACAGGTACCCCAAGTTCAGAGTGACTCTCGCCACACAATCCAAAAGTATTCCTTGTTAAATGTTTCTATCAGCCAACGGCAGAACCAAACTGAGAGAGAGACAAAAGAGACGAGCCAAAAAGAGATTAATCACTTGTGTACACAGGACCACACCACATAAAACCAATCAGAAAAGAGATGATCGTTTAAATACATGAAAAAATTAAAATTGACAAAATTTACAGTATTTTGAATTGTTCAACTATCTCAGAATAAAAACTTTTATGAATTGTTATCTTTTTTCCAACTTAAGGCCGGGGTCAGACGAGCGCATTACGTGCGCCCATACTGACATGCCTCCCGGCGTCCGTCACAGCATTGTGACGCTTCGACAGGGCAGGCCACACGCTGTAAAGTGCGGACGAATTGCGCACACTATGGGCTCTATTACATTCTGCACGCAAACGTTAACGCGTGTGCAGAAACGCATTAACATGAGGGGCAAAACCTTTTGTGCAGACCGTCGTATTACAACGTCAGCGCAACAAACACGCGCATACGTCTAACGCGGGTGAACCTGTGCGAACGCTGCGCGAGCTTACTGTACTGCGCACGTCCTATACTTAACATTGTGAACGCAAATGCATTTGTGCGCTGGTTCGCGGATGGTATTACAATCTATGTGCAGTTTTTAACGCACAGCGTTTGCACGCATAATTTTAACGTCTTTTAAAAGCAGATGTTAATGGCATATCTGAACGTCCTGGTTTAACCCAAATACACCAGCCCAAAAAAAACAAACAGCAAAGTATAGTTACACATTCTACGCATACCCAAACAATAAAATCAAGACGTTAGGCGTGTTTTTTATTATTGCTGCAGGATATATACTCAGATTGATTTTGACAGGTGCAAAAACTTAACGGGAGACAATTGTGGTTCTTAATTCTGATTGGCTGAATCGTGTGAAAAAACAGTCCGTACACTGATTTCTGCGAGTAGCGTTAATGCGCGTCTTTTTTACACACGGTGTTTTTGGACAGATGAAAAAAAGCGTGAGAATTGTAATACCAGCGTTAATTTCGCGCGTTAACGTTTAACGCTTCGCGCACAAATTAATTCGCTGCGCGAGCGTCTTTGCGCAAAGAATGTAATAGAGCCCTATAACGGGCATACTGCAGACGTTCTGAAAGCTTCCCCGCTGAAACGCTATGATGCGCGTTCGACTGAACTGCAAAGCACGATCCTCCATAGGAGGATCCTGCAAGTACTCAACTACCAGCAAGTACCCAGCTACCATGTGTTTCTGACAGTCAAGAGCTATTTGTGAGTTCCTGCTAGGCACCAGCTACCAGTATGCTCCAAGTGTTATGCCTTTGCCTCCCTGTGCGTAGTCCTACGTCTGCCTAACTGTGCCTGGTTCTGCATCTGCCTCCCGTGTTGCTCTCTGAATACAATCCAATTACCATCCAAGTTCTGCCCTGTCAATTTCTAATTGGCTGAAAAAATGTCTAAAAATGCCTAAAAGATCCTAAAAAAATCAATAAATAAAGAGACTTTGTACTGCAGATTAAAAAATTAAACGGTATATCAGCTATTGAATAAAAACGGGACTATTTTAAAATTGAAGCCTATTGGATTCGCCGAATAAACCTGCCGAATGAAAACACCGAACGGCAGGGCATTTCGGCAACTTTTCACTGCTGTTCGGTGTTCTCTGAATAGGTTAACCTTTGCTTCTCTAAGGGAATTTCACTGTCTTCTAACGGACACCGTACTTGCTGGCAGTTCTCCAAAATTCAGCGAAATGCCCTCCCTGAATAGTCGAATGGCCCCGAAATGGCACCGTATGGGGAAATTCACTGTTTAGTGATATTTCGGGCCAGATCCGCTCTCTCTGAATAACCCCTATTGACTTGGCATTGTGCTATCAGTTTCAGACACACCACCTGTAAACCTGTACCCAAATACCTCTTAACTCAAAGTAACTCTATAAAATTAAATGCTGTTGTACAAGGAGTCTTTACAGCACCAGATAAAATAGTGTACTTGTTTGTACAAAGTCCCTCAGTATTTTTAGTATTATAACTGTTGCTATTATTATTATGGCTTTTCTAAAGTGTGATGTACTGGTGTATTATAGTTTTGCAATAATATTAGCTATTACTATTATGTTGACGTTTAAGTCTCCATTTTTAGTGTGAACACTAACAAAAAATGTGTCAACATAATTAAATGATCCAAACCAATAATATACCTACACAGTATACTGCACGCGCTTATTAGAACTTAGAAGAATACATCAAATCTATCATATTATACATTTCATAAAGATAATGGTGTCAATTTGTTTCTTTATTTTAAAAATATTTTAAGTTTTTCAACTGCAGTGTGTAAGACATTAAAAAGATATGATATTTTTGTGGGTTGTTATCTTTTTAATTGATTTTGCTACTATTGACACGTCTTTGATTTTAAGCCCAATTCTGCTAAACCACAATCATTTCAACAAGAACAGCCTATAAATATTAAGGTAAAGCTTATTAAATCTGTACTTCGCTCTGCAGATCATTCCTGAGTGAGAATCTAATCTTCTCCAAATGAGCTGCTTTACAAACAAATCTTTTTAAGCAAAAATTGTATCTGTTTCAGTGAGGAAGAATGATGCTAATGGCAGTAAAGAGATTCAAAGATTAAATGAGGTATGAATATTTGGAAGATGAGACAATTACTACCTCGGAAACAATATATTTGTAAAGCTAATTTCTCCAGAACAGGAACAAATTCCTTACACTTGACCCCCTTTCTAGTGTCTTCTCCATGCTTGAACTCTTCTTGAACTGTGAAGATCTATTCTGAAAGCCTGGTGCGGACATCTCTTTTGCATCCGGTTATTTTAGCTCCAATTTGCAGCCCTAAAAACCCACATTATGGTGATCTATAACTCACGCCATCCGGGATAGGTTGGTATCACGCGCAACCTTTGAATGCTCTGTTTCTCAACTTGGTTTTAAATGACTTTATGCTCATTTCATTTTACAGTTTGTAGTATATGATGCCTAGCATGTTTTAAAGTTCTGTTATTCTGATTGCACTTCTGAAGCTTTGCAAGGATTTATGATTAAATATTGTTTATTGTTTTCTCAAAACACATAATATTTTTCAGTATGTGATTATTTTGTTGCTTTTTTATCATCAAGTAATTCTCTACAGCAGTTTGCTTTGCTTAAATGATTACATTATGAAACAAGTTCTCGTTCCGTTAACGGTATTGTCAACTGGTTATGTTTTTAAATTATTTATTCCATCCTTTTTTTCTAAATATAAGTACCATGTGAATTCAACAAACAGAAGATTCCCTTTTTATTTATATAAAATAAAGTAACCAGGCATAGTATGGTTTATACTTGTACACTTAATCAAGGCCACGGTGTTTAAACACTTACTGACCAAAATTATTACGGTCTAAATGAAAATGTTACTCTATGAAGAACGTATTATTAATCTTTATTTATAAAGCGCCAGCATATTCCGCAGCACTGTACAATGGGCACAGTATAGACAGGGTTACAATACATTGAACAACATTTCAACATTTGACAAACCAGTACAAGAGGAGATGAGAGCCCTATTCCCGTAGGAACTCACAATCTAGAAGGGTTGGGGGTGGAAACAGGAGGAGAGGACTGCTAGGTGAGAGTGGTGGACTGCTAGGTGAGAGTGGTGGACTGCTAGTGTCAGTGATTCGGGTGGTAGGCTTCCCTAAATAGGAATGTTTAAAGGGAGCATTTGAAGGAAGGGAAACTAGGGGAAAGTCTGACTGTATGAGGGAGAGTGTACCAGAGAATGGGGCAGCGTGTGAGAGAATGTATCCTAGCATTGTCTTCCAGCTGCTCTTCAGAGCCTGTATGCCTATATTATTATGACTGCATATATATTTAAAACTCTTTTTAAATGATGACTGGCAATTATGCAGAGCTGAAATGCTGACAAGTTCTTATGAATATTTATTTATTTATTTATTTGCACAGTATTTTACCAGGAAGGATACATTGAGATTTCTCTCGTTTTCAACCTATATCAGTTACAATGACACTAAGGTATAGTTAGATTGAGGGGTGTTAAAGCAAACCTATCATACTTAAGTAAAAGGCACCGCCATTTTTAGTAATGGCAGGTGCACAGCAATCCGAGGTACAAGCAGAGTTTCGAATATGTACTTGTTCGGTGAGATCAGAGGAGCTAGTCTATAGATATTGACTAGCATTGAGCATGAAGGTGCACTGTATGGTTGAGTTTGATGTGTGGTTTATTGAGTTGGGCTACAGCGGTTACACGTCAGGATATGATTTTCTTGGTTCAGAGTTCCAGCTGTATTATGGTTCAGGATAAGGACACCTGCTTTAAAGGTGAATTTAAAATATTTGAAAGCAAAGCCAAGCACATGATGAAAATGTTATCAGAGGGGCTGCGAAAGTGACCTCTACTTGTGTATATTTAACATAAAAGAATTTAGCACACTCAAAAAATATAAATTTCATCATCAAACGGCACTTATCAAATTATTTGGTTATGTCATGCAGAAATGGCATGATCAAAATCAACAATGTGTAAAAGCATCTGAAGTCAATAGTATATGTTAAGACTACTGACACAGTTTGACATCGTTGTGCCAAAGTAATGATTTTCATATAGGTGATTTGAATAGCCTTTAAATATTAAAATAGAATATTTTGAGAGCAGACCTATTTTTCTACATTGTAAAGTTTAAAGAAGGGAAACTGAAAATTTAGTGCTAAAAGGACAGTTATATTAAAGGTTTACATTGATAATAAACAAAGGAATTCTAGCAAATGCAACATAAATGTATCTAAACACCAAAATAAACCTTCATATTGCGCCATAGAAAAATTAATTTGGTAAATTATAACAAAGTTTGTAGCTCCAATTTGAACATGGAGGTTTACAGCCAGGAATGATTTCTCTTATCCTCCATATAGAAACTCCAGCAATGTAAGATGGATCCTTTTGGTCAGGTTGAACATTAGCACTCAAGAATACCAAGCATCAATTCTGAAAACATCTGGAGCTGGCTCAGGCTGCACATTTACAATACACAGATGGGCTTTATCATGTCACATGACCTTTCTGTTGGTCCCTCCCTCGAGTGCTGGCCAATCTGACCTCCACATGTGACCTACTACCATCAGTGTCTGTATAAACACACCTGGAAGTTTTCCAGGTGTTGCTTCATTCGGCTACGCCCCAGGATTTGCTCTTTGACCGTGCGCATCGACTGACTATGACGAGAAACCTCCCATCCGATTTGCCTAGGGATGTTATTGTGCGTGTTCACTATTACCATAATAAAGAGGCCCTGATGGCAGCTACCAGGAAGACTCCTAACTTGCCTGATCCTTATACGGCCCTATCGATTACACTGACCTCTCTCTCCGCAGCGACCCTGGTGAAGAGTTTTTGACGGTAACAAAACTCCTCGGAAATCATAATGTGGCTTATCGCTGGGGATTTCCAACCAAGTTGCTGATTTGGCGGGAAGAGAGACTTCACGCTATTCCTAATGTTACAAGCGGCATGCAACTCCTTCAGGAATGGGAGATTGTATAGGAGTACACTCCGCCTTGGCTCCCTACGACATCACCGATTAAAGTCTCCTGGAGTGGCAACAGGTTAAGTCGAAGTGATCTGCTGGAATTAAATTGTTTCTTTTTGTTTTCTTCATGTTCGCTGCCAGCATCCTTGTTATTTCTCTTCGTTTTTGGAATTACCATTGCTGGAACATTGCTGGTTGCTGATTCCTGAGAGCTGGATTATACCGTTCTACCTTCTGGTCGTGGCCGTGAGGCTTTTTCCAAAACCCTACACAGCCTCGCTAGATTGGTGCTTCCCTGATGCTGCCTCTCCTGGTCCCTCTTTTCCCTTGGGTTTCCCAGGGGTACCCCCCATACAGGTGTTTTGAACTTTGGTTCCTGACTCAGCTGCTTCCACGTTGTAATATTTGCATATCTACTTATTAACCCATCATATGCCAGAGTTCAAACTTTCTGGTGACTGTTGAACTGGCTCAGTCAGTTAGCAGCTGGCTCTCTGTGAGCAACGGTCATTTCAGCAGCTCTGCTATATTAATAATATATATATAATAAAACCAGCACCACGCTTATCCTTATTTCTGCATCTGAGAGTCATTTTAACAAACGCCTCAGCAGCACAAAAACCAAACATTACACACGTCTGCTTTTTACACCCAGTTTCACTGTGGGCTCGCAGTTTGTTTTTTGGTCTCGTATTTTTTTCTGCCTCCTTTTTCTGTTTTTGCCCTTCTGACTCTTCTACGGTTCTCTCGCTGACTCTTTTGGGACTATTGAACGACCTGAGGTGTCTTCTGTTCCCCGGTCTTTTTGTGTCAATTTGCTCTGGGTTGTTGGGGTGTGCTTTTGGGTATTATATTCCTCATGTTATGCAATTTCCACCTTATTGGTAATGGGTTCTCCTGGAATGCACGGCAGATCTGAGCTTTAAGATCCCAGAATAAATCTAAGCCTTCCCCACCCCAATGTTACCTCTAGCTTAGTTTCTCTGCGGAAGGAGTTAGAATGTTTATTGGGCTACAGTCTGGCGGCTGATATTTTGAGTACAACCCTAACTGTTACTTATACCCCAGAAACTTACCTCCTACGCTTCCTTCCCACCAACATATCCCTGCCCCTAGAAGTTTACTATCAACGATCTTAGGTGTCGTCAAGTCTGTTCTAGCCGGTCATTGGAACTCACCCTCAGTTCCTAGGCTGCCTGAAGTACTGCTCAAAATGAATGGGCTTTGTAATTATGAGGAAATGTTTCCTAAGGTGCATGACTCCCTACCGTTCTTCCAAGATGGGTAGGTGGGTTGGGTGTCCTTCAGGTCCTCTGGAGCGGTTATATAATGTTCTGAGCTGCACCCTACTTTTCTTTTTTTCTCATTTTTGTTTTCTTTTCATTCCTCTTCTCCTTCTTGTTTCTGTATCTTTATTTTTTTCTTTACGTTATAGTCTATTGTGTTCAACATTAAACCTGTAACAATGTAGAAATGTACCTCCCTTCTGGCGTCTTGAATATGTGTGCCTTTGTACAACAATGTGTTTATTGGCCCTGTGTGGCCTCTTCCATCTCGTACACCTTCTTTTATTGTACTATATGCTTGCAGTACCTCAATATAAACTTTTATATGGTAAAAGAAAATTGGCCAAAGTGATTGAATCCAGTCAGACCAATGGTGGAATTGGACAACAGTAGATAAATCAATAGTATTAAATATTGAAACTGTTTTATTAGATGTGACTGTATTTTTGTGTTTGTGGGTGTATGGTCATGTGTATCGAAGGTGGAAGTCACTTATATTCTATGACTCTTTGGTCAGTTATGTGTCCTTAGTAAGAATGCGGTACATCAAGTTTTGCCTTGGTTGATGAACATCAAAAAGAGCTCTATAGTGTGTTTTTAAACTTTATTACTGGATTCTTTATATTCGTGTCCTAACTATAGTTTATGTCAAAATCAAACAATTCTCTGTACCCTTGCAATTAGTCTAATCTTTGTAAAGGAGCCTTCAGGAAATACTTCACATATAATTTTTTTATGCTATTGTCCTTGATAAAGTATTAAATGTTCCATGTGCTCTCATTCCTTCCTGATCATAGTGTATTCTACTAAAGTTTGATAAAATATCAGATGTGAAAAAATGTCAGATACATTACTTCTATTACTTCGTGTTTAGAAAATTATGGCGATTCTGTAGGATACAGTGTTCTATTGCTGACATCAAGTCCAAGTTATTTCAGGTGACAGCCTTGCATATTAAATCCATGCAGTGACTTGTCTCCTGTGTAAATGCACCTACTTAAATTGGATTGATATTCTTTGAATAAATATTAGGAGATATGGCTGTATTTTGCATCCCTTTCTTCTCTAGGATTCCGGGCAGATAAGAGCTATCAGTAAAGGTCATCTTCAATCTCTGTACAGAAATGATCTGTCTCCGCTATGTAATAAACATTTATCCATGCTTTTATTAGCTATATTGAATCTGACAGTTCTGTTAAACCATTTCCTTTCATTTTGCTAGGTCATGGTGGTTAATGCTGGTAAAAAAAAATCTCATCACTGTTTTTTGATCTCTGTATCATATGCCCAGATTACTTTGTGCAGGTAAGCTTTAGAAAGAATTTAACCTTTGCACTGGAAAAGGAAATAACTCTTCATCTTTCAACCTCTATAGTAGCAGACAAAAATTGCATATTTTGGCTTCATTGTTGTAAATCATTTGCCTCCTAATAGAAAAAAAGGTACTGTGTTTAGAATGTAGTGAAACCGATGAATATTCAGGGAATATATTAATGTAAAACAAGTATAATTTGTTTTGTTAACATCCATATAAAGATAAAATATTATTTCAAAATAATTATATTTATTAATATTTATAATATAATATCTGTAATAATTTTTGAAATAAATACATTGATCAGCCACACATTAAAACCTGGTGCAGTGAATTACATTGATTATATGGTTACTATGGTACCTGTCAAGGGGTGAGATATATAAGGCAGCAAGGAAGTGAGCAGTCAGTTCTTGAATTTTATGTTTTGGAAGCAGGAAAAATGGGCAAGTGAAAAATGACTCTGTGACTCTGTTAACGAGCATAAATAGGTAAAACCCTTTCACTGAGATGTTTCTGTTGCTCAGCACAAGCACAGGACGCACAAATAACCACGTCACAAGAACTACCAGAGACAAGGCCATACCTCACACACATACATTCCTGCAAAACATCTTGTTACGAAATGACCTCTCCCCTTCTCTTCTCTCAGTTTTGAAATCACTATTTGTGTGTGTCTCATTTCTGCGTCCCAATATCAGTCAAGAGGCCACAAGTGTGGGAGCCAAGATACCATTAGCCACAGGACTTAGATACAGTCCAAACATAGATGCATCGACCAAAAGGATGGTTGAGGTTCCTATGTAACAATAGGGTAAATTTCTTATTGCATCAGCTCTTTGGGGGGCTCATTTCTGAAATAAGAGACTGAGGTCAATGAGTATATTTTTTCCCATTTGTCTTTTCTCCATTATCCCTGTAACTTGGGAAGAACCAGGGGTCCAGGTTAGTAGGAGGAAGGTTGTTCCTACAGAGATTTTGGGTGGCTCCCGCTAATGGTCTCTATTGGTGTATTTTGTCTGTGTTTGTAGAGTATAAGTTTTACTTTTGCTTTTGCTTACAGGATGAAGTATAGGAGATGAATGATTCCCCATATGCGGGATAAGGTTTAAAACCCCAAAGTCAGAGAACTCTTTTGCTCTGGAGATCCCTCTTTGTGTTAAAATTAAGTCAGCCCAACGCAGCAGTGTAATTTTCTATTTATATTTTTTTTTACTTTTTGGGTGTGACATTAACTGTGTTTATTTGCTTTCCTAATTATTGTTTACTTGCTGACATGATAGGTGCCAGACATTCCAAGGATGTAAAGCAGCAAAGGTCTGTTATGAGGGAATGTACAATAATAACCTGTTTCACTATGAAAATTCTGTGCCAAAGCCTCACATAGATTGTGTTTTGATAAAGCATGGCCATGAAATAAGATGAAAGAGTGTGGTAAGGATATGGTTGCTAATCAGTAAATATTGGAAGTGTGAAGAGAAACCAGAGCCTGCCTCTGCCCCCTCACCTTCCACTGTATGTTGCTGCATTGTACTCTTCCTTCACAGATGTAGATAAATCTATTAAAGTAGGAATAACCTTCACAGATGTAGATAAATCTGTTTGAAAAAAGGTAACGTAATGAAGATCTAAGCAGTGCATCAG
This sequence comes from Leptobrachium leishanense, assembly GCA_009667805.1. Lineage (NCBI taxonomy): Eukaryota > Metazoa > Chordata > Amphibia > Anura > Megophryidae > Leptobrachium > Leptobrachium leishanense. The sequence continues at coordinate 348,065,380 of CM019063.1, forward strand.
AACTAGGACCACCTACAAAGGCCCGTTGGTACAACTGAATTTAAGGTTCTGTTAAATGTGACAGCCTTGGGCTCTATCACCTGGTGTGAGCTAACCCTAGCATCAGCATGTTTTTGCATTAGCGCCAGGTAAAATGAGTCTAGCACACAAGGAAAAAAGGGAGGAGCGCCTTTTTTCTCGTGTGCTATGTTATCTTGTTAAGGGTTGTGTGGATAAAGCCCTTAGTGGAAATAGCTGCTGTGTTTGAAGGTTTATTGTGAATTTATTATTCTTTCCCAGCGCCTCCTATTCCAGTTTGTATAAAATGAGTTTAGCGCCTGACCAACAGATCGGTTGCCTCCCACTAGAAACGGGAAAAATCACTTAGTGAGTGGTAATTAGCGTTTCGTAGCGTGGGCTTACTATACATACCGCATCCTATACTTAACATGGGCAGCACTAGAGAGCACTTGCGCAATTGTAACCAACAGATCACTTGGTGCTAGCGCTAATATTTAGAAGGACGCAAATTGTAAATATTTACCTACTCCTCAACCCTGGTGGTACCTGCTCAATCCTGGTAAAAAAACAGATCATAGTTCAAGATTAACAAGCAATTGAAAGAAATGCAGCACAGTTGTTCTCTTGGCCCCGTACACCATAGTAATGGATCTGGTCAGCAATGTTGTTGCTGTTGCAGTAGGCTATATTATGATATATATGTATCTTTTATTGACATACAGTTGTGCAAAAGTGTTGGCCCCTTCCTGATTTGTTAATTTTTTGTACATTTGTCACACTTTAATGTTTCAGATCATCAAACAAATTTAAATATTAGTCAAAGATGTAAGAAGTGTGAGATCTCCTCATCCCTCTGAGAGGGTACTCCCGGGTCTAGCCCTAAAAAATATAGAGATCCATAGCAAACTCTTTGACTATGGGGCAGTGTTGTGAATCTGCTGCATAGTGTCAGAGCTAATGAGATGCCTTATTCTAGTTTAAAGCCACTGTGCTTTCAATTTGTATGCAAGAGGTTTGTCACTTTATTCCCCTGGGTATAATGGTCATAATTAAGATGGCCCAAGGACCGCTTAGTTGCTTGCAGGTTGAGTAGTTCTAAATCCTTCCTCAGGGTAGTCAGTTGGGATATGAGAGCTGGGGTAGGGTTTGATTTGTGTTTAACCACTAAGGCGGATATTTGCTGGAGGAGAGTGAACAATTGAGCGTTCAACCTCCGTTTCCGTCTTGCACTTTGTTGGATAAAATAAACAGCCTTATGAGCCAGTCATGTAGCGGACACTGCAATAACATCTATCACATCCACGATAAAATACTCTCGCAAGATTGCTGAAGTAGACTCTATACTTTCCTTATCAACAATGATAGAGTCATTGAGTTGCCAATTACCCATACCTCAGGCCATGAAGGTAGCAGCAAAAGTGAGCAATCGGGAATCATGTTCAAACCAATTATTCAGTCCAATTTGGACGTCTAAAAGACCCCTGTAGGGTCTGCATATTGAGATGTGCACGTAAAAGCCCAACCTCTATGAATGAGGACCAAAACACATTTCGATTTTATCGGGGCTGTGGAATAGTAGGAAAAGGGGTACATAGCTAACCTTAGTGGAGGAGTACGCTGGGCACAGAAATGCCTTTCTTGTAAACAGACTATCGGCTTACTTTTACACAGGTCCCTGAACATACTATGTCATTTAAGGGGGACATTAAGACCCTTAACATTTAAAGAAAAATATAAAATTGAGGATTACACATAACCAGGAGTAGAAAAAATGCAGAGGACCACACAAGCTGTAACAGGAAAGCATTCAAAGTCCAGAGGGGTGGACCCCTTGGAGATACATTGCATCCTGAAATTGCTCCAAAGTGCGAACCTTAGAAAACATAAGAAACACTAAGGGCATCATTACATTAGTAACGCTAAAACGGGGATGCTAGGGAGAAAAACCAGGCAACCAGGTGAGGAGTACAAAAACAAGTGTGTCTTGCCTACAGTCAAGCATGGTGGTGGGAGTGTCACAGTCTGGTGCTGCATGAGTGCTGCTGGCACTGGGGAGCTACAGTTCATTGAGGGAACCATGAATGCCAACATTTACTGTGACAGTTAGTACTTACCTTCACTAGAGGTGCCTTGACATTGGCAGGTGAGCTTACACTACAATGGCTATTGCAGTAAACCAAAGTGTCTAATTGTGTTTTGTTTCACACGGCGTTATAGGAATAAGCGCAGATGGCAACCTTTTTTCTTGTTATGTTTTATACATGTTGCTGGGCTGGATACATCCGGTGGTTGCAGCCGCCCCAGTGGGGAATAGGCACAACCCTGCTCTTTCTGTACTATGTACTGTGACATACTGAAGCAAAGCATGATTCGCTCCCTTCGAAGACTGGGCCGCAGGACAATATTCTAACATGATAACAACCCCAAACACATCTCCAAGACAGCCACTGCCTTGCTGAAGAAACTAAGGGTAAAGGTGATGGATTGGCCAAGCATGTCTCCAGACGTAAACCCTATTGAGCATCTGTGGGGCATAGTCAAACGGAAGGTGAAGGAGCGCAAGGTTTATAACATCCACTAGCTCCGTGAAGTCGTCATGGAGGAGTGGAAGAGGACTCCAGTGGCAACCTGTGAAGCTCTGGTGAACTCCATACTCAAGACGGTTAAGGCTGGGGTCAGACGAGCGCACTGACTGCGCACAGTAACGGACGTACTTTTTAACTGATGAGATTGTGGTTACATTGTATCAGTTAATTTTGACTGATGTTGAGAAAAAGAAAAAAAATCTGTATGCAGTTGTTTCTCTACGTCCATCTAGCTTTTTCACATTGATGCCATTTTGGCGTCCATTGCAACATGTTGCATGTTGCAGCATGTGAAAAAGTGCGCACGTGCTTTGTGTGTTGTTCTCTATTGACTCCTTTGAAAAGCTACAACGGACAGCAAACTGCGGTCAGACGGACGCAAAAAGTGCGCTCGTCTGGCGCGAGCCTAAGGCAGTGCTGGAAAAAATTGTGGCACAATGTGGACTTACGGGTGTACTCACTTTTGTTGCCAGCCGTTTAGACATTAGCTGTGTGTTGAGTTATTTTGAGGGGACAGCAAATTTACGCAGTTAAACAAACTGTACACTCACTACTTTACATTGTAGCAAAGTGGCATTTCTTCAGTGTTGTCACTTGAAAGATGTAATAAAATATTTACAAAAATGTGAGAGTGTACTCACTTTTGTGAGATACTGTATATGTGTGTTTTAATGACAGAGAGTCTAAGACCTATTTACATCCATTATTTCACAAGACAAATTTTCAAGAGTTTATTTTTCAGACTATCAGTATCAACAAGATTAAAGTGACTAAAGCTCAGAAAAAGGAAAGGTAAATTAGATGTCAATTTCATGGATTTAGGACACATTGTTTAATCTAGGTTGTTTTGCAGTTGAAAGGTGTTTGTTTTCCTCTTCAAAGACCAGTTACTTATGTGAAGGAGTAAGCTATCCTATGGAGGCACAGTCTCACAGGAGTTTCATTTCTGGGTCATTAAGCAATCCCAGTAAACATAAAATTCTCATAAGATATATTTCCTTTGTTACATACCTGCTTTGTATACATTTGAACATGATGCCAAAACTGTGTCAATCCATACTCCTGTTATGGATTACCTTTTAATAGTTAAAACGATATGCATGTCTAGAAAAAGTTTTTTTAAATTGACATTTAAAGACTTTTATACCTATAGACAAACTAGAATAAATCAATAAAAGTTTTAAAAATGTGTAAAAAATGTTTATTTTCTTGCTTTAAACGCTGTCATTTCATCTTCACCAGCGACGCCCCTCAGCTAGGGGTGTTTCTTCAGATCATACTTCCTGAATATTCCCCTCCTACTCCCCGCCCGCTATTCCACCTACTATTCCACCCATCAAAGCTTCACATGAACTCCATTTCTTGCTCCATCTTGCCCACAGTCCCATGCTCCTCACTACTTCACATACTCAGCTATTACCTTCACATAGCGTGTCAGCCCTCTCCTCTTAGATTGTAAGCTCTTGGGCAGGGTCCTCTCTCCTACTGTTCTGTATGTTTAATTTGTATGGACATTTGTTATTTTGCCTCTCGCATTGTACAGCATTACAGAATCTGCTAGCGAATTTTAAATACCTGTGACTGTATGAAGTAACACAAGCTGTGCACGTTCAGAACCTCTGACTGGGGAAACCGAGGAACTGAATATTAGTATCTCTGCAACTGTGAAAGCAAGAGACACTCACCCGCTGACTCGCTCACACACTCACGCTCTCTCACACACAGACTCACTCACTGACACGCTCACTTGCGCTCTTTCAAGATTTAAATACTCACTGTCTCACTCAAAGTCCCTCATACAGTCACGCCATCTCACTCTTTCTTGTGCTGTCTGTCTCTTGTGTGAGCTCTCTCTGCTTTATCTAGCTGTCTTTCGCTCTTTACCGTTTCTTGCTGTGTCTCTGTGCTTTTCTTTGTTGTCCCTCTCTCTGCCGTCTTTTTCTCCCTGTGTTTATAGATTTCTTTCCTTCCCTGTCTCTGCAGTAAGGGAGGGCGGGGTGAAAAAGTCAGCCCCGCCCTCCCCTCAGCTCACAGTGCAGGGGGGAGGAGGAGCAACTCAGACGCACATGCTCAGTGTGTTTTTAGCTATACCTGGGTATAGACACTGATTGGTTAGCTTAAAATGCCTCCTGAGGTGGGCGTGGAAAATTCCAAGAAAGAAGATCAGGTAAATATGAAATAATATCATGTTTACTTGCTTTTTATGCCTGCTGAATGACACTACTGACTCATTCAAAAGGCATTGAACGTTTTTAAAAGCACACTAGCAAAGCATGCATGTCCCTTTAAGCGTGAAAAGTATAAAAAGAGCTTTCAATATTAACCTATTTCCCTGCAGAGTACATGTTATTGGACAGGCAAATAATTTTGGCCCCGTTGAAAGATTAGGCCTTGGGGTAGGATAGCCCAGTCTTGGCCCTGAAAGGCTATGTGATTGCATGAGGGGGAAGATTAGGCTGTCATATCTGATGGTTTGAAACATTAGGGGTATATTCTGGAGGCCATTTGTGAAAGTATTTTGCTTGCATTAAAGAAAATTTCTTTGCATTGCTCCAGAATCAGAACTGACCGAGTATACTTGCAGGAGCTTTTGAAGATCTATGGGGTTATTCACAAAGCACTGAAATTTCAGAGGAGACATGCTTGCTGTGGGGGAGAGGAGGAGTGTGGAGAGGAGACATGGGCAGGGGGAGAGGAGACGTGGGCATTTTTGGGTTAGTTCTCTTGAGATCTGACGCAATCAGCTTCATTATTATTATTATTATTGTCATCGTTTATATAGCGCCAACAGTTTCCGCAACGCTTTAAAATAACCAAAGGGAACGGAATACATATAAACGGACATAGGATGGAAACAAGAGGTGTAGAGGGCCCTGCTCATAGGAGCTTACAGTCATGTACCAACACCCTCAACTCCCACCTTCAAGACTTCTCCCGAGCTGCATTCTTTCTTTGGAACTCCCTCCTTCGCAACATCAGACTCTCCCCATCACTCCAGTCCTTCAAGTAGTCTTTGAAAACACTTTACTTTAGAGAAGCCTATCATCTCACTCCCTAATCCCCCTCTGTTCATTTCCTACTGCATCTTCCCATATAGCCCACATGTGCCCGCTGCTTCATATTCTCTATTAACCCTCACCTAGTGTGTTACCCCTATCCTCTTAGATTGTAAGCTCTTGAGCAGGGTCCTCTCTCCTGTACTGTGTGTTGAACCTGTATGTATATTTGTTATTCTGCCTCCCATTGTACAGCACTACGGGACTTGTTAGCACTTAATATAAACTTGTAACTGTAACTGAGGTTTGCCTTTATATTTTTTTCTTTGTACGACTGTGTCCCTGTTCATATTTGCAAATAATCACATCCCTGTACAACATGTTACGAGACCAATGAGACAATTGGAAAGTATTCTTACACTTAAAATGCTGCCGTATGCAACAAAATACTCTAATGTACAATATGCCTCATTATGACATTACCCAGACAACATACACGTTGTATAGTGCATGTGTATCTCCTATTATATGTATGGCATATATTGAGCAACAATTGACATGTGGGGTCATCCACATTACGACATCTAATACTTTCCTATGGTAGTGTCATCATCTATCCTTGTGGATTCCAGACTGATACACCATAACAGTGTGAGGATTCGTTTGCTACAACTAAGATGCACATCATCCCCGGCATGGGGGTCTACTGGTCCCACTCAATATATCCTAATATACACATATCACGTCTCCAAACTCATGGAAAGCATATGATTAAGTCCAACTGTATTCCGCAAATGAAAAAGACAGATGTTGTTGTATGCAACCAATTTATTTTCCGCAAAGGAAATGTTTTACTATTGATAACTGTTATGTTATTCTTCATTTGTGCAGTAACGTGTAAAAAGTTATGTAAACTTGTTTCAATATTCCTTGAAGTGACAAAGCAAGCAATCATATTGTGTGTCCTCATCTCCAAAATAAAAGTGCAGTCAGTGAGATGACAGTAATGCCTATAATCTATCCAGCCATACTCTCACAAGTGTGACATTGAGTGGTGACATTTCCTAGTTTCAGTTCTAATGCTGCCTATTCCCAGTTGTTGCCAGCAAATTTTGTTGCATGTATTTCTATTTATATGTCACACTGACATGTGTGACCTAATCCTTTTTTACCTGCTATGTTGACATCCTTTATATACCTCTTTAATAAATGTTTTTGTATGAATAACATGTGTCTGTAATGTGTCACTGTAACATCATAGGTACAGTGTGACAGGGCCAGACTTTGTAAAGTTCAAAATTTGGGTAGCATTTCATATTTTGAACCATGTGCTAGTGTAGTCAATGGAGATGCATCTCAAGGGAGTGTTCCAGCAGGTCATTGTCCATCAGGATCTAGAGGGTTAACTATACATTAGTAACACATCCATGACTACACATACCAATTACTTACAATAAAGATCTGCTTTTATTGTATGCAATAATGGCTGAACCTATAGTATATGGGCATGCATGGCTAAATGATCCCTTGCACTTGTTTCATCATTGATTATCTTGGCGGAGGTGTTAATGTCAGCTGTATGTGACACATGTTGAAAGCATTATTTCAGCTACGTGATACATATAATTTGTGCAGTTGGGGATAGTCAAAGGGCTTACAGACACATGAGATCAATATGTGCATTTCCATCTTGAGGTTTTCCAGGACACACATCATTTATTCATGCTGATGGGCAGTGCATGATAAATGCCACTTCTGCAGCAATGTAGAATCCATATGCTGCCCATACTCAAAAAGTAATCCCAGGTGACCTGCTTTCTTTCCTGCAGCATATGAACTATACAGTACATGTTACAGGTCAGAGCTTTTCCCTGTGCTCCCCTGTGCATGTAATAGTAATATGTGTCCTGGAAAACATGGCTGATGTAGCAACCCTATGTATGGGGCTTTTTTTAAGCAATACGATTTAAAATCAGGATTCTATTTTGTTTTAACATTTGCTGTGCAGTTGTTCTTCATGAAGGCTACTTCCATGTGCAGCATGAACTAGCTTTCTCACTCAGTTCTTTTACCTGTTGTGGCATGGAACATTTTCTCATTGTAGTTATTTGTGCATCATGGGCCATGTAGTCCTGGACACATATCCCCATTTCACTCAGGGTGAAGCACATGTAAAAGTGCTGCCCTTCACCATGTCTAATCCATGAGCTGCAGTTAGGGAATCAAGAGGGCATGATACAGTTACATGCATTTTTAAAGCGCCAGCAAGTTCTGTAGCGCTGTACATTGGGAAAGACAGAATAACAAATATACATAAACATTACACACAAATAACAATAGGAGAGAGGACCCTGCTTGAGAGTTTACAATCTAAGAGGAGAGGGGTGACATACTAGGTGAGGGTGAAACGAGTACAAGAAGTAGCGGGGGTGCAGGTGGACTGTGTGGGAAAATGGAGTAAGAAATAAACCATGGGGGATCATGGATTGAGCCGATAGGCATCTCTAAAGTAATGTTTTTTCAGAGACTTCTTGAAGGACTGGAGAGATGGGGAGAGTCTGGTGTTGCGGGGGAGAAACTTCCATAGAAAGGGGCAGCTCAGGAGAGTCTTGAAGGGGAGAGTTGGGGGTGCAGGTACCAGGAAATGATAGTGTCAGATCATTAGCAGAGCAAAGTGGTTGGGACGGGATGTAGCAGCTAATAATGGAGGAAATGTAGTCAGGGGTACAGTTATGGAGAGCTTTGTACGTGAGGACCAGTATTTTGAAATGGATTCTAAACTTTAGGAAACAGGGAACCAGTGTAGAGACTGACAAAGGGGTGAGGTGTGAGAGGTACGGGAAATGAGGCGTATGAGTCTGGCACAGGCATTCATAACAGACTGCAGAGGGAGAATCAGGGATTTTTTTAAGGCGAGCGAGAAGGAGGTTACAGTAGTAAAGGCGGGAGATAAAAAGAGCTTGGATGAGCATTTTCGTAGATTCCTGATTAAGATAGGGACGGATGTGTGCAATGTTTTTTAGGTGGAAGCAGCAAGATTTGGTTAGTAACTGAATGTGAGGAGTAAAGGATAGATCGGAGCCCAAGAGGACCCCTAGCCAACAAGCCTGAGAGGTAGAAGTAATGGTTGCACCATTCACCTGAAGGGAAATGGGTACAAGAATGGAGGATTTAGAGGGAGGGAAGACAAGAAGTTCAGTTTCAAAGAGGGTGAGCTTTAGGAAACAGTAGGTCATCCAGTTGGAGACAGTTGATAGGCAGGCAGTAACATGGTCCAACACAGGAAGCGAGAGATCGGGGGAGTAGAGGTATATTTGAGCGTCGGCAGCATAGAGTTGATATTGTAGTCCATGGAAAGAAACGAGGTTGCCCATAAAGGCAGTATAGATTGAGAAAAGAAGGGGGCCCAGAACAGAGACTCGAGGCACCCCAACTGAGAGAGGAAGTGGTGGTGAAGGGACACCAGCGAAGGAGGCACTGAAGCAGGGCAGCCATCAGAAATGATGGGGCCCCTTACTAAACCTCACGATGGGGCCCCCCGGCACTCCCTCAACCCCTAACAGCTTTTCTCCCCCTTCAAAAAAAAGGATATAACATAGCACCAGAGCAATAAAACTCCCAGTAATGTGCAGTGTGTATGTGCGTATCACAGAATCCACAGCAATAAATCTCACAGTAACAGGCTGTATATGATGGCCTTTGGGTCTGGGTCTGGTCCCTGGGTCTGGTTTGGGCCTTGGGGTCTGGGCCCTGGGGTGTGTGCTCTGGGCCTTGGGGTCTGGGCTGGGCCTGGGCCTTGGGGTCTGGTCCGGGCCCTGGGTCTAGGCTCTGGTCCCTGGGACTGGGCATTGGGGTCTGGTCCCTGGGGTCTGGGCCCTGAGTCTGGCCTGGGGCCTGGTCCCTGGGGTCTGGGCCCTGAGTCTGGCCTGGGGTCTGGGCCCTGGGCCTTGGGGTCTGGTCCCTGGGTCTGGGCTCTGGGCCTTGGGGTCTGGTCCCTGGGGCTGGGCCTTGGGGCCTGGTCCCTCGGTCTAGGCTGGGCCTGGTCCCTGGGGTCTGGACCCTGGGTCTGGCCTGGGCCCTGGTTCTGGGCCTTGGGGTCAGGTCCCTGGGTCTGGGCCTTGGGGTCTGGGTCTTGTCCCTGGGTCTGGGCTCTGGTCACTGGGCCTTGGGGTCTGGGGTCTGGGTCTGGGCCTTGGGTTTGGGCCCTGGGTCTGGGCCTTGGGGTCTGGACCCTAGGTCTGGGGTCTGGGGTCTGGGCTCTGGGTCTGGGCCTTTGGTCTGGGCCTTGGGGACTGGTCCCTGGGTCTGGGCCCTGGGGTCTGGGCCCTGGTCCTTGGGGTCTGGGCCCTGGGTCTGGGCCTTGGGGTCTGGGCCTTGGGGACTGGGCCTTGGGGACTGGGCCCTGGGTCTGGGCCTTGGGGACTGGGCCTTGGGTCTAGGCTGGGCCCTGGCTCACCACTCCGCTGTCTTCCTTCCTTCAGCTCTTCTTTTCTTCTCCTTTTCTTCAATCTTCTTTTCTTCTGCTCTTCAGCCCGGACCCTCCATCTCAGGCGCGCAGCTTCACTGAGTGGAGGGGGCGGAGCCAAAGCAACGTGCTTGGGAGGCTCCCACATGCTGCTTGGCCCCGCCCAGCCAGCCAGTGAAGCTGCCAGGAGCCGGAGGAGACACTGTGTCTCCTCCGGCTCCTGCAGCAGAGACACAGCACCGGATTTGGACTCATCGAGTCCGATACCGGAGCTGCAAAAGGGCGACGCCGCTGCCGATGGGGGCCCAGGACCCCCCTGGGCCCCGGCAGCCTGGGCCCCCACCGGACCCGGGCCCCTCATGGCAGCATGCATGCTGCCATGAGGGACCCCGAGCAGGGTCTGACGTCTCCAAATCACGCACACACGCCGCTAGTGGACGCAGCGCACTCTGTACGTCCGTACTAGCGGTTCTGCGTTCTCAAAAAAATGCGTTCATGTTCCACTTGCGTTGCGCAGCCGGACTTTCATGCGACTGTACTTCGTATATTGGCCGTCATTGCCCGTCATTTGCTGCTAGTGCGGCCGTGATTAAGTGCGCCTAAATGCTCGTTAAAAATTCGCTAGTCTGACCCTAGCCTAAATGGGAGAATTTTTCTGGTTTGGCTATTTTGACCTAGAATTTTCCATTCTCCAGTCATTCTCCTGCTCTTCACCGCTCTCTGAATAACCCTGACAGGGTTATTCAGAGAAAGGTGAAACTCAGGAGAATGACTGAAGAGAAAATTCTAGGTCAAAATAGCCAAACCAGAAAAATTCTCCCATTTTTCTCACTTTCCAAATCGGCTATTTGGTCTCGAATTTTCCATTCTCCAGTCATTCTCCTGCTTTTCACCACCAAAAAATCAGTAAACTTTTTCTGCGTGTCTGAAAATGTCTCCTCTTTTCATACAGACTGCCGCCCCAAGCAGTTGTTTATGGATACATTAAAGGAAAAGCATTTACCGTCATTTGAAATGTCATTTTTTGGTTTTTACATATTTCTATACATCCTAGAAATCCGCCACTTCACGGGCAGGTTATGGGGACCTCCTAGGCACGATATTTGAAGGAATTTTTCGTTTTTATTTTTAACCCTTATTTCATGGAAAACTCACTGTCCCTTTAAAAACGTTTTTTTTTTACTTTTTGTCCTTGTTTCCTGTCCCCCAGGGCACTACCCGGACCCCCATACACTTTTTATGGCAAATATCTAGCATATATGCCCTCTTGGAGGGCACTCTAAAAACCGAATTTTCAGCCCCATTGACTTGTATTGAGTTCGAGTTCGGGTTCGGGTTTGGATCCGAACATTTGGAAAGTTCGGGTTCGGCTTCGAACCGAACTCGGGGAGTGTTCGGCTCATCCCTACCCCCCGCTAACAATGCAGGCAACTTTCTAAGCGCTTGCATTGAAATTTCATGGTAAAACGGGGGCGCAAGGGAGAAATATGTAATGTAGCCCTTAGTGGGTTAGCACCACAGTCACAAAACATGTTTTATTTCCTTGTGGATCTCATATTGTTTTATCAAAAAAGGCATTTTTATATGCTTTATTTTCTTAGTGGATATTTTGTTGGTTCAGGCAATTCATACAAAACATTTTGCTCCAGCCATTTTCAAATTATTTAGGTGCAACCCTGGATCAAATAAAGTACTTGCAATATTCTATTTGTTATCTTGAAATTACCTGAGATGTAGGAGAGGCTTTTTTATCCATACGACACCTGATAAAACTGACTGAGATTAAACTTGTGTTCAGAAGTAAAATCGTTTGCTTCAAAGTAAAACCCAAATAGAAAGGAATTTTTAAAATATCACCCTGCAGCAATTATCAGCATGTACCTTCAATTATTGTCATGAAGAATGTTTCCCACAGCAGCCCCGGTGGTTTCATCAATAGAAAATGCCACGTTATCATGTGTGAGGAGAAGGGTTCCAACATGTATATATAATGCAAAGGTTGCAAGATCATAAAATCTATATCAAATTGCAAAGCCCAGTATGTAAATATTAAAAGACTATGGTGTTTCAACAGGAGTGCGGTGAGGATCTGCGCGTGCCCTTCTTCCGGCCATGTATCCCCTGCTGTGCACACGGATTGTCGGGTACGATATGTGGATGCTTTGATAAAAATAAGTCCATTGTCACAGTAATAGCAGGGATATTTCACTGGAAATATCTAATTTCAAAGGCCTGCTCCAATTCCCCAACTGCTTCCGAGATAAAGTCTTCTTCAAAAGGTAAATAAAAATTTCATTGCTTTACATATTAAAAAAGAATAAGGTGAAATCGTCACATTCAAGACCCTCCAGAGAATGTTATTTAGCATACAGTGTCTTGTTGTTTCTTATTTTTGCCCAAAGCATTTCTAGTTGATTTAAAGAGAGGTTAAAGCTCTTTCCTACAGGGAATGAACAACTTCTGCAAACTTAACTGATCGTTTTGCTTCCTTTAAAAGATGCTTATTTGCTTTGTATTAATACAGTAGTTATAACTATCTGCACTGAGAAGGAAATGAGAATAATAGTTGCCTATTATAAAAAAATACACATACAGGGTTATTCAGAGAGAGGTGAAAAGCAGGAGAATGGCTGGAGAATGTAAAATTCTAGATCAAAAAAGCCAATTTGGAAAGTGAGATAAATGTAAATGGGAGAATTATTCTGGTTTGGCTATTGTGACCTAGAATTTTACATTCTCCAGCCATTCTCCTGCTTTTCACCTCTCTCTGAATAACCCTGATAGAGATCCAAATTGTGGCCGAAAAGTAACCGAACAGTGAAATTCAGCGTATGGTTAACTTTCCTGGCCATTCGGCTATCCAGAGAGCAGGCAGTTCGCCAAATCTTGGCGAATTGCCTGCACATACAGTGCCTGTTCGTTGCCTGTTCGAGGGCAGTGAAACCCCCAGAGAGAAGCAATGCTTCATCTATTCAGAGAACAAAAACCAGCAGTGAAAAGTTGCCAAATTGCCCTGCTGTTCGGTGGTTTCATTCGGCAGATTTATTCAGGCGAATCCCATAGGCTTCAATGTTAAAAATATTCCTGTTTTAATCCAACATCTATTAAACCGTTGATTATAATATTCTGCAGTAAAAAGTCTATTATTTAGATTTATTAGGATCTTTTAGGCATTTTTCAGGTTTTTCTGGCGGCTGCTCTGCGCTCTGATCGGCGGCTGCTCGGGTTCCTCCGGCGTGTTCAGCGGGGTTAATCCAGATGTTTTCCGGGTTTTAGTGAGTGTTCGGCGGATTTTACGGTGAGTGTTCAGCGGGTTGGCGGTGAGTGCGGGTTTTCCTTGTACTTCGGGGACCCTGTGGTGCTTGCTGAATACACCGCAGGGTCGACGAAATAGGATTGCCGAATCACGCCGTTTTGAAGCGAGCGAAAAGTCACCGAATGTACGGTGACTTTTCGATTCTCTTTGAATAACCCTGTGTGTGCGCCATTATAAGGGAAGTGAGTATTTTGACCAAATCATCATTTTTATGCATATTGTCCAACTCCAAGCTGTATAAACTTGAATAATTATTGGATTTAAGCATCTCAAAGGTTTTATGTACTGATGAAATGAAAGTGACTCTTGACGGATCAAATGGATGACACAGGGAAATGTTGTAGCCTAACTCAGTGGGAGCCGGAGCCTCCAATCGTCGGGAAATCTGCCAAAAAAGTGACGCCGATGTCCCTAAGCTGCATGAAGAAAAAACACGGCAGGACCTCAAGCAGAGAGCGGTCAGTGTGCATCAAAATTTATTGGGGAAAGCAGCCCCACAGATACAATCAATGACGTTTCGGCCTAGTGGCCTAAGGCCACTAGGCCGAAACGTCATTGATTGAATCTGCGGGGCTGCTTTCCCCGGACCAAATGGATGAGTCTGTAGCTGGTTCAATAACGGAGCACAGAGCTCCACTTCGACGCCAGCAAGTTGGAGGTGAGGTACTAGTATGGACTGGTGTTATTAAAGATGAGCTAGCTGGACCTTTTCAGGTTCAAGATCGACTCAAAACCATAAACAATGGGTGCTGACCTTATCTCACGACAGTGTCAGCGCCATGAATGGGAGTAACAGTACCCAGTAACAACTGGGATTAAACCCTCATACAGAAGTACAAAAATAATAGGAGATAAGATATATATCTCACTGTCACGAAAAATGTGCACCGCGATGAAGAATGCAGACCACTATCTGTCTATCCTAGTCCCAAAATAATGACTACATGGCCAACAATCCCCCGCACGCGCTTGCCTAACTGTCCCAGCAAAGCCTTTGCACGTGACGGCACACAAATGTGATGAAATGATCACAGGGTTGCAATGCAGTATCCGTCTACACTTGACCCGGAATCCTGACTACGTTGCCCACAATCCCTGTGCCCACTTTTCTTATTCTATTTGTCACACTGCCACCACAAATCGACCTTTTTACCCAAGGGGCTTACCGCCTGACCCAGAGACGGGCACCCCACCACAACTCACAGTTTAGTAGATAGACTCGAGTTTAAACAAAGGCAAATCTCTATGATAATCCAGTCCTTCAGTTAGCGTGGATCGAATATCAGGCAGAAGCAGAGCTTAATAAGTTTTATATTTATTATGATAAACCAAAAATAAGATATATCACAGTGCATTTGAATTACAGAAAAATAGATATGATAAATCAATAATTACACAAACAAACGCAGCAGGAAAATAAAAAGATTAAAAACACAGAACCTTACTCACACGTCAGCAAGCTAACCGGACCTCTGTGACTCCTGGGGCTGGAGATTGGATTGGATTAATCGTCAATTGGCCCTGCTGGATGTGCCATTTTGGGAATCTACCCCGTGACTGCTGGACATTACCAGCTCTTCACATCACGGAGGCTCCCCAGGCTTATCCTTCAAGTGAAGCTACGACCTTTGATCTCCAGTGCTGTGGTGACTATTCAACGTCTCTTTCAGGGTTATCCAAAGAGATTCGAAAAGTCACCGCACGTTCGGTGACTTTTCGTTCTCTTCAATTCGGTTCCTTTTGCCGATTGCATTTCGGTGACCCTGCGGTGTATTCAGCAAGCACCACAGGGTCCCCGAATTGCAGGGAAAAGCTGCCGCAAACCTGACGAAAACTAACCGAATGCATGCTGAAAACAAGCAAAAACATCTGGATTAACCTTCGAAGAGGAGCCGAACAGGAGCCGAACAGGAGCCGAAAAGGAGCCGAATCACACAGAGCCGAAGCAGCTGTGACGTAGAGGAGGCAGTGAATAAATTAGAAAAACCATTTGTATGAATCTGGGAAAATGAAACGCTGTTTGCAAAGAAACTACTAAGCGAAAATGTCTGAAATTTTCACAGGAGGTCCAGGGAATGATAATAAAGAGGGCTGTTACAAAAAAAATAAGCAAACTGAAAAAAAAAATAAAAAAAAATCGGACTTTTAATTTTTTTTAAAAAATTCAGAAAAATGCTTAAAGTATCCTAAAAAATCTATAAATAAAGAGACTTTTTGCTGCAGAATTTTATAATGAACGGTTTATTAGATATTGAATTAAAACAGGAATATTTTTAACATTGAAGTCTATGGGATTCTCCTGAATAAATTTGCCGAATTAAACCACCAAATGACAGGGCATTAGGGGAACCTTTCACTGCTGGTTTGTGCTCTCTGAATAGCCGAAGCAGTGCTTTTTCATGGGGATTTCACTGCCCTCGAACAGGGACCGAACAGGCACCGTATGTGCAGCAATTCGACAGGATTTGGCGAATTGCCTGCTCTCTGGATAGCCGAATGGCCAGGAAAGGTAACCGAACGCTGATTTTCAGCGTTCGGTTACCTTTCTCAAGCAATTCGAATCTCTTTGGATAACCCTGTTTAATTCATGCTGTTTTGCAGACATATTTTCTGCAGTGTGTCATTACTTTTGTGAGTGGTTCCCTGCTTTTTAATATATGTAATTAAATTGTTCTACAGTTTTACGCTATGATGCGTTTATATGCTTATTATATATAGCCATTTTACATCAGATATTCTCTGATCCAGGAGATTCTATTGATCTGTGTAAGCGTATGTGGCTTTGGTGATATCACTGCATGCTCCTATTGTTTGCTATTAGTCTATGTTTCTAGCACTATTGTGTGGGGAGTGCTGTGAGTTGCGGTGACCTGTATCGGGACTCTCACACGCTACAATTTTTTGTTATCTGTATTGATGTTAAAGGGGCAATACACGGTATTAAGAACTGGGGTATGTAAATTTTTGATCAGGGTCATTTAGATTGTTTATGTTGTCATTGTGATTTAAAAAGAGTAAACACACTTGATTGATAATAAATGGCTTCAGTCAAACACTAACCATAAGTGAAAGAAAGGTTTTTGTGATATCATTCATATTATCTGAATAATGACAAAGAAATCATAAATTCTACCAGGGTATGTAAATTTATGAGCACAAAAAGACAGTGGCTCGGTCCTCATTTTCCTACAGAGCACCACAAATATGGAATAACCTCCCAGACACCATCAAATCTTCCCCCAGTCTTAAGTCACTCAAGAGCTCCTTACTAACATACCTCAATACAGAATGTACCTGTAAACATGTAACATAATGACTATTTCCTACATATTGATTTTCTGTTAATCTGTATATATTTTTTTTAATATCTTGCATTGTATTTGTATTTCTGTAACTGTAACACTTCAATGTTTTTGAACCCAGGACATACTTGAAAACGAGAGAAATCTCAATGTATCCTTCCTGGTAAAATCCTTTATAAATAAAATAAATAAATAACTTTATGTAGCTTCTACTGAAGAGGGTCCAATAAACCCGAAAAGCGCTGTCCAGGAGTGGCTTTGACCAGTTGCATAAACCTGATCTCTGCTAAAAAAAAAAAGCAGCCATATAGAATGGCATGGCATTGATTGAAGGGTTCTGTGTGAAACTTTTCTTTCAAGTTCTATGATCTTATCTATGTTGTTTTATTATGGACCCAAGATCGCTCATGTGATTATTTTCCCATTTTGAACATACCATTTGACTCTCACTTTTTACGACATCTAAACCCCCACCCATGTGACCCTTAATGTCTTAATGTTCAATTCTAG
Source organism: Leptobrachium leishanense (assembly GCA_009667805.1). Taxonomy (NCBI): domain Eukaryota; kingdom Metazoa; phylum Chordata; class Amphibia; order Anura; family Megophryidae; genus Leptobrachium; species Leptobrachium leishanense. Next base: position 348,082,554 of record CM019063.1, read on the forward strand.
GGACTGATCAGTACGCTTTCAGACCTGAAGAAGAGAGGAATCCTTTCAAAAGCTTGTCTTTTAAATGTAACATTAGTCCAATTAAAAAAGGTATCACTACGTACTGCTATACTCGTGATTTTGGCATCTGGACTAACACGGGATATCACATTTTTATATATATTTATATACATACAAGGTATCCATAAAGTCTCTTTACAATTTCAAAAATTTATTACAAAGGCAAATGAAAAGACAGATAAAAGCAAAGATTATTACAAAATGAGACGTAGATATTTAAGTTTTTTTTGCCTCATTTAATACACCTCTATATGGGCACCATTAGTTGCATGAAGCACATCAAGACTGTACTCGATTTCTTGCCATGTTCGCTGTAGCATACCCTCATCAATGGTGGCAATGGCATCATATACAGTATATATTAACACCTATATCTGCTTCAATGCTTGAATTCTGCTTGTTGTTTTTTTTTGTGCTTCATTTTCTATTATTGAGTAGTTTCTCTTTGGTTATATAACCATCTTACTTATTTTACTACTGCTTTGCATCATATGCTTTTAGTTAACAAAGTTTACCGATTTAACAATTTTAATTTCAGGGCATTTGTACTATATGTTATACAAGGTTTTGAAACATATTGCCCATCCAGTCTAATTCCTATTAGCACCGTTTTTGGGAAATGTTACTGTTTAGTACTATAGGAAAACTGTGGAAATTAAGCATTTAATTACCCAACTGAAAAATGAAATCTAAAACATTTATTTCTAGTCTAGAAAGATAATAGGTTTTAAAAAAGAAAACATTGAAATGTGTGATGACTTTTTTTTTACTGTAAATTTCAAAACTTTTTGTGGGAGAATAGTTTCTCAGAGATTTTGCAGTGAGGGACATTGAAAATAAAATGATAATAAAACCTTCTTACACTTGTGCTTCTCTGAATGTGGACCATCTGTGGCCCCAGCTGGAGTGCCGGCAATGGTCTGGCACTTGAACCACACCATATTTACAGATCTAAACACAAATGGCTACTGCCTGATTGTTTCACGATTCATTAGTCAGACAAGCTCTCCTCTCCCGCCAGCACAGCTGTTACAGAGTAAACCTTTGTCACTTAATAGGCCTGATTATTACTTTCCATCAAAGGTATTGATCTGTGTCAGCTCTGTTTTAAAGGAGGGAGACATATAAAACAAAAAAATGCAAAACAAAAGTAGTTAAAATATCGAATTTGATTTATAATCAATGGTAAAATCTCCTATATAGATGATTACAAATTATAGGAAGGAAATTGTTATGGTTTTGATGGTTCTGACCAATTATTACCCTAACATGTGGTAAGTATATTATGGCACGTATAAAATCAAGATGTATATATAGAACACAGTAAGCACTGCAGAAGAGGCAAATGAAAGGATTAGCTCAATTCGACCCCAGAAACCAGAAATAATAATAATAATGTTGTAGAAAATTTTAAATTTGGCATGATTTTCTACATAACCCATTTTTATTCTGTCAGGACATGATTATTTCCCTTAAATATTTGGCAGAGTGCTGACAAGAAATACAAGATATAGTTTAATTAATAAGTTAGTTTACAACTTACTTTTTAGTTCTGTCTATTACTTATGTAGCACAGCAGAAGAGGTGTTTAACCTCTTCACTGCTGAGCAATTTCACGTCTTAAAAAAACACATTTTTCCTTTCTTTAATATTATTGTTATTTTTTTTTCTCTTTACTTTAAACATGGTCATGTTTGATATCATTGGAAAGGCCATGCTCTGGCCTTTCTAATGATACCAAACATGACCCTGCTAGCTGAAAACAGTCGGGTGGTATCGGGGTTCAAAGTAACCCCTATCTCCACCGCTATCTTTCCTTAAAGGGTGTCAGGAATCAGTCTCAGACAAGGCCTGTGCCCGCACCTAATCCTTGGCAAACCCTTATTTACCTGCATTTGCTTGTTATTCACCTGCTTATGTTTGTATACAGGTTACAGGATCCTCTATCTGGCTGTTCATCTCCTGTTGTGGTGCCTTCAGGTGTGTGCTATTAATCCTAATGAAACCTGCTTAAAAGAGGGATCCACCCTTCCATCAGGGCTTCAACATTAACGTTCTGGAAGTGCAAACAACCAGTCCTGTTCCTGAAGCTCCCTGCTATTGAACCCAAATCCCTCCAGTGATCCAGTCAAGTGAAACTCTGCTCCCAAGTGGAACCCTGCTCCCAAGGAGAATCTCACTATCAAAGGTACCCCTGTTCTCAAGCATCCTTGTTATCAAGTGTACCCCGCTCTCAAGCATCCTCGCTGGCAAGTGCACCCCCGCTCTCAAGCATCCTCATTGGCAAGTGCACCCCCGCTCTCAAGCATCCTCATTGTCAAGTGGATCCCTGCTTTTCAGCAAACCCTGGAACCAGCATACACCATCTGTTGCCTGATATTGACTCAGATCAGTTTGCTATTTGCTTTGTTTATGCTTTAGTAAACCTTCTGTGCCCTGTAACCTACGTGACTCCTCCAATCACTGCATCATGGGCTCACTTCACCAACCGCCGCACTCCAATCCTGACAGAGGGCCACATTACAATCTTGACGCTAAAATCCTAGCGCAAAGTGAAAATCTTTGCGCTAAGCATTAAAGTTTAGTGCGCGCAAATCACCGTTGGAAGTACAATCTTCGCATGTCCACACATCCGCCGACCAATAGCGCATGTGTGCGTAACGCTAACAGGACGCACCCGAAAGCACACGTAGTACCGCCTCGTGCAAAAATCTTTGCGCATGCTGTTTTTTTTCCCCACAATTCAACCAAAATTAAAAGGTTTTCTATTGATATAAACTGCAGGTTCCACCCAAGGTGCACGGATCGCTACGTGGGTGGAATCAAAAGCCCCCAGGACATTAGGGAAGCCTCCAAGTGCATAAAAGCCCTGTTTCACTCTTTGGAATTCCTCATGGGTGGTAGGGAATCCTATATAGTGGTGTCCGTTGCGCTTCATTGCTAGGAGGAATCGATGGAGCATGATGGAGAAGGTGCACTGGCTGCTGGAAGGTGCCAGTGGCAAGGAACCTCAGGCAGCACAGCAACTTTGTCATCCCTGGGAAGAGATATCCGTGTGCCTGACCTGGACTCCAGATGGGACCGCAGCTGTAGGTAGAGCCTGTTTATCTGTGCCCGGGTCAGATGGTAGCGGAGTTGACACTCAGCATCAGTCAGATGTTCCAATGTCAATCGTGTCCTTTGACACAAGTTGCACGTGGAACAGCACGCTCCCTCTTCAACTTCTGCTGCCATCGGAGACAAGTTCTGCATCTGTGACGCAAAATGAGCACATATGCTGCAGCAATAATACATGCACACACAACATCATCCATTGTATTGGTTTGGTATGAGTTGAATAGGCAACTGTGCTTTGGTGCATTCCTTTTTATGGGCCTGTATATTTGGGGTTAGCCAGGTTGTTCAGATTTGCCATTAGCACCAGCTTTTAGGAGTCGCTAAGATTATCCGAATAACGTCCATGCGGTAATTACCGCGACCAGGTTGTAATACCTTACTTATCCAAGCGCACATTTGCGTTTGCACTCACAATGTTAAGCATAGGACGCGCAAAGTACAGTAAGCTCGCACAAGGTTCACGCAGGTTCACACGCGGTACACGATTCTGCGCGGTTGTAGCGCTGACAGGGCCGGCCCAAGACATTGTGCTGCCTGGAGCGAAGGCTGAAATGCTGCCCCTCCCACCACCACGTAACCCCAAAATACGCCCACGTGACACATCCATTGTGTTATATCATGATATATATTGCCAGCTCACATGGGTATATATTGCCAGCCCAGATCACATGGGTATATATTGCCAGCTCACTTGGGTATATATTGCCCACAGCTCTCATGGGTATATATTGCCAGTCCAGCTCACATGGGTATATATTGCCAGCTCACATGGGTATATATTGCCAGCCCAAATCACATGGGTATATATTGCCAGCTCACATGGGTATATATTGCCAGCCAAGCTCACATGGGTATATATTGCCAGCCCAGCTCACATGGGTATATATTGCCAGCTCACATGGGTATATATTGCCCGCCAAGCTCACATGGGTATATATTGCCAGCCCAGCTCACATGGGTATATATTGCCAGCTCACATGGGTATATATTGCCAGCCCAGCTCACATGGGTATATATTGCCAGCCCAGCTGACGTGGGTATATATTGTATGGGTATGCTTGGGTATGCTGCCCCCAGCTCACATGGGTATATATTGCCATCCCAGCTCACATGGGTATATATAGTTGCCCCAAGCTAACTTGGGTATCTCTCATGGGTATATATTGTATGCTTGGGTATGCTGCCCCCCGCTTACTTTTGCAGACACTTGGCACTGGCAGTGGCTGGTCCAGACAGTCCTCCACTGCATGCTGAAGAGGAAGACAGAAGATCTATCTGCAGCTGCCGCCTGCGCTCCCGTGGACGCATGCCTGGCATGCGTGTGGGAGGGTGGGCGTGGTCAGCGGCAGCACGCAGTGTAGCCACGCGGCGGCCACCAAAGTAGATGCTGCCGCCGCGCTGGCGAAAAAATAGTAAAGACTAAATATGTAGTCATCAAATAGCGTATAAGGGTCAACTTATGATCAATTGCTACAATTACACCAACAATTTTGATTTATTTAATAATTTTTTTTACTAATAAAGAAATAAAGGTAAATTAAAATAGTATGGGTTTTATTATTACTTTAAAAAGTACCTGAGGAAGAGAGGAATCCTCTCAAAAGCTTGTCATCCAATAAAAAAGGTATCAATACGTACTGCTATACTCGTGATTTTGGCATCTGGACTAACACGGCCTATCGAATTTACATTACTTTGAAAAGGCTACTTTTTCCTTACTTTTTTAAACTGTCCGACTCCATACCACAGAACTTATAAACTTTTTCTCACCTTCCGCTCACCCTATCATTGTTCATTGATGACTTCCCAGAAAACCCCAGGGCTGTGGTTAGTTTTACTACATGTATGTTTTTTGGCAATTCATTTCTTTTTACATTAAGCAGAATAAGAATATATCTATATAACTTAATTAAATAATTAATTCCTAGTGTCCAGAGGTAGCCTCGTATGCAAATAAGCAGGAAAATCCAACCCCAATTAGTGCTGTCTATTGGTTCTCATCTCACTAGGAGGGAAGCATTTTTTGGGTGATAAGGAAAGGATGTAGGTGGCTACGGCACTGAGTGATGAGCTCTGGAGTGTGTATAGTTATAAATATATAGTAGCAAACAATGTTCTGTAACTCAGAGGTTGGCTGTAATAATGTTACTGGAGCTTTATTCAGACATCAAATTTTCAGGCGCAAAGGACTTTTTTCAAGCCAAGTTAACACTTGTGCTCTAACCATTACCTTTCATCCTGGTCACATGGGCCAAGAGGCAAATCAAAGGAAAACGAGTCCACACTTTGATGTAAAACTTCTGCATCTGGGAGGAGGAGCCTACAAAATGGACCACAAGCATTCAGATCACCATGGTAGCTTTGTGTGTGCCACCCACTCACTGGAGGAACTAAAAAGTAATTCCCTATTAAGCATAAATAAATCCACTATAAATAAATTGAAACTCTTGTAGGTCATAGCTCATATATAACCTTGCAGGACATCATTTTTAAAGCAGAAAAGCTCACATCTTTAAACACTAGCATGTACAACATAGAGCCACACCATGAAGAGCCTGCGAAAAGGCAAAATTAAGGTTTATGAGGATCCTGAGAATGGAAAACCGCACTTTCCCTACAGTGCTTGCCACTCAGGTCTCAAAAGATTTTAGCTCGGTGGTGCCACTGCAGAGTAGTCTATTCCATATACAAAGCAGAGTGCTACACCCAAAAAGGGTGGCGGTACTATGATACAAAGGAAGTCTCCCTCTGTGTGAGTGATGCAGCAACTCCCCATTATCCTTTTGGCCTTGTGTGTCCACATCAGGAGGGTATAACTGCTACTCCTATAGGCAGCGTGTACAAGGGGTCAATGTTTGGATTACCCAGTAGCTTGTGAAAAGGCATCCCGGTGCAGTATTTCTGGTACAAATTAATTAACAAGGCTAAGAAATAGATTTCACAACTAACTGTATATACCTGCAAACATATGGTCACAGTAAGAGAATGCTATAAAACTTGGGAATAAAGATCACTTTCTGTATTTACATGGTGGTTGTTTTAATGGTGGGAACCAACAGAGCTAGGAGAAAGTCAGAGGGTCAACTATCCACACAGTACAGGTTATTCCTCAGGATAGAGGGTAAATCTGCAATGACATTCGGAATTTGATAATATTACAGGTAGAGGTAAAGGTTAGAGCTGACATGCCAGATTCAGTGTTTCCTAGTGTCATGGATGTGTGTCATTCCCTGGATGCCCGGCGGCTGGCAACGCCGTCTTCACTGCTCGTTGGCCGGCCATCTACTCATATTGCCGGCGCTTGTGATCAGTGACGCGGGCGGGGTGAATTAAGCACACCGCCAAGTCCTGGTTTATCCTGTTCAGTGCAATTCTTGTTCTTATGTTATTGGTATACCTTGTATTGACTCTGGTTTTATTCCTGACTACTCTCTGGTGTTAACCCTTGCTCTCCTTGATTTACTGTGTAATGACTTCTGGCTTTGTTTAACTACCTGGTCTGGTTCTGACTCCTGTCTTTGTCTGACTACCCATTCTGGTTCTGACTCCTGACTTTATCTGACTACTCATTCTGGTTCCACTCCTGGCCTTGTCTCAGCAGCGAAGGTGATAATAAAGTGGTCATGGTGATAGGACCCTATCCCTTCCTTCCTCCTAGTATGACGGCTCCTCGATGACTCATAATGCATTTCAATCAGATGGCTGCATGCACATGCCACTCAATGCCATATATCGTAAACCTGAAGTGAAGATGGCAATGCAGGATACATGGATAGTTTTTTCTTTTTTTCAATTTGAAAAAATAAATCCTAGTGAGGGCAGCAAAAGTTAACCCCTGTGAGGTTTATTCACTGTTTTTATTTTTAACTTTGAGTTTCTTTTTAGGGTAACATAGAATTCAATGACGTGATTTTACCAATACTAAGTCATCAAAATGGAAGATGGTTTTTATATATTTATATATACAGTCATGGCCGAAATTGTTGGCACCCCAGACATTTTTCCCGAAAATCAAGTATTTCTCACAGAAAAGTAATGCAGTAACACATGTTTTGCTATACACATGTTTATTCCCTTTGTGTGTATTGGAACAAAACAAAAAAGGGAGGAAGAAAAGCAAATTGGACATAATGTCACACAAAACTCCAAAAATGGTCTGGACAAAATTATTGGCACCCTTTCAAAATTGTTGATAAATAAGATTGTTTCAAGCATGTGATGCTCCTGTAAACTCACCTGGGGCAAGTAACAGGTGTGGGCAATATAAAAATCACACCTGAAAGCAGATAAAAAGGAGAGAAGTTCACTTAGTCTTTGCATTGTGTGTCTGTGTGTGACACACTAAGCATGGACAACAGAAAGAGGTGAAGAGAACTGTCTGAGGACTTGAGAACCAAAATTGTGGAAAAATATCAACAATCTCAAGGTTACAAGTCCATCTCCAGAGATCTAGATTTTCCTTTGTCCAAAGTGCGCAACATTATCAAGAAGTTTGCAACCCATGGCACTGTAGCTAATCTCTCTGTGAGTGGACGGAAGAGAAAAATTGATGAAAGGTTGCAACACAGGATAGTCCGGATGGTGGATAAGCGCCCCCAAACAAGTTCCAAAGAAATTCAAGCTGTCCTGCAGGCTCAGGGAGCATCAGTGTCAGCGCGAACTATCCGTCGACATGTAAATGAAGTGAAACGCTATGGCAGGAGACCCAGGAGGACCCCACTGCTGACACAGAGACCTAAAAAAGCAAGACGACAGTTTGCCAAAATGTACTTGAGTAAGCCAAAATCCTTCTGGGAAAACGTCTTGTGGACAGATGAGACCGAGATAGAGCTTTTTGGCAAAGCACATCATTCTACTGTTTACCAAAAATGGAATGAGGCCTACAAAGAAAAGAACACAGTATCTACAGTGAAATATGGTGGAGGTTCAATGATGTTATGGGGTTGTTTTGCTGCCTCTGACACTGGGTGCCTTGAATGTGTGCAAGGCATCATGAAATCTGAGGATTACCAAAGGATTTTGGGTCGCACTGTAGAGCCCAGTGTCAGAAACCTGGGTTTGCATCCGAGATCTTGGGTCTTCCAGCAGGACAATGACCACAAACATACGTCAAAAAGCACCCAGAAATGGATGACAACAAAGCGCTGGAGAGTTCTGAAGTGGCCAGCAATGAGTCTAGATCTAAATCCCATTGAACACCTGTGGAGAGATCTTAAAATTGCTGTTGGGAAAAGGCGCCCTTCCAATAAGAGAGACCTGGAGCAGTTTGCAAAGAAAGAGTGGGCCAAAATTCCAGGTGAGAGGTGTAAGAAGCTTATTGATGGTTATAGGAAGCGACTGATTTCAGTTATTTTTTCCAAAGGGTGTGCAACCAAATATTAAGTTAAGGGTGCCAATAATTTTGTCCAGCCCATTTTTGGAGTTTTGTGTGACATTATGTCCAATTTGCTTTTTTTCCTCCCTTTTTTTGTTTTGTTCCAATACACACAAAGGGAATAAACATGTGTATAGCAAAACATGTCTTACTGCAATACTTTTCTGTGACAAATACTTGATTTTCTGGAAAAATGTCTGGGGTGCCAACAATTTCGGCCATGACTGTATATATATAATTATCATTATTACAAATAATTTAGTAATTTTCATCTCTCAAATTCTATATGCATTTTAGATACTACAAACTTTATGTAAATAACATAAACCTCTAGAAAACTCATCAGATGGATCATATTTTTTTAATGCTTAATTGCTAATGTTCCAAGCGGAGATGTGTATTTTATTAACTTGGAGTGCAGTCAAATTTGACAGATTGCCTTGTGCCTCGTCATTAATGGTATCATAAGCATGGTGGCCTGTAAAGTATGCTAGTATTATAGAACATATATTTCTAAAATATAAAAGCTGTCCATTGTCCACATAAAAGGAAAGTAGAAATATAATATTTTGAAGGCCATGGTGGGAGTGGAGTGGCATGTCCAAAATATTAGATGTTCTGAAAAGAATAGTAGAAATATATTATTTCAACCAGTTGTGATTTAATAGAGATTGATACATCGACTGACTTTACACACAATACTATGGAATTATTATTAAAAGTGTAGGGATCCTTGGCTTCCTTCATTGTATTCACTCGATCACGTGTACTAATTACCGTCTTGATCTATATTTTATGATGATGCCCTTGGTAATGATATCTTGCTGAAGCTGCTCTTGTGTTTCCTACTCCCATGATGGTCACCCTCTGTGATGTTTCATCACCCCCATTAGTGTTATTATTGCTGTTGCTTTTATAGTTATTGTTTTGCCTTCTTCTGTGTTTCCTTTTGCTATCCCTAAAACCTTTCACAAAAAACTACATAAAGAATATAACAACATGGAACACTTTAACCCCTTCACTACCAAGTGATTTTCCAAAAAAAGACATTGTCAGAAACCAGTGTTTTTTTGTAAAATCATTTTTAATTAATTATAAAGTGAGAAATATTTGCGCTTATAGCCTTTGTATTTCTTACTGTAAATAACCTATTTGACCAGTAGATGGCACCATCTACTTAAAAATTGAGTTACAACCATTTGAGCGGCTGGTCTATTTTCTCCTTTTTTCCCTGCATTGGCTGCTGACAGCTTCTGAAAGGTGGATATTTCAGAGCATTCATTCAGCTGATTCTACAGTTTCAGCTTTTTGGGCATTATGCTCACAGGGCTAAAACTTTGGGGGCATCTTCTGCAGCCCAAAAGCAAACGAAATTTGTTTGCAGCAAATGAATTACATTTGCTTTTGGACTGCAGATGAGCAGATAGAAATATCTCGATATCGGGGCACCATATGGTGCCTTTCAAGCCCGAGATATCGCAATCTCTGGTAGTGAAGGGGTTAAGAAAGAATATAAAAAAATGTAGAAATCTGAATGCCATGCTTCAAAACAAGTACAACAGTATTCTTTACCACAATAATTCTTCAAGTTATATTTGTAATTACTGAGAGTGAGTATATCTGCCAATTTCAAGGAACGCACCTTAAAGACGCAAACAAAAATGGGCACATTTAATAAGGTCCGACACCTAAAACAATAAAATATGTTGTTCCCCTTTTTTCAAGAAAGTCCTTGTGTATTACCATAAGATATGTCAACTTTATAAATAAAGAATTAAAAAATTATATAATGCAAAGTATACCAAAACACACAGAGTAAACCTTTACAGTGTTTTCAATTAAGGTTGTTTCCTTCTTTTCAGTTGAAAACGCACATATATCTTTGAATCAACATTCAGCAGAGCTTCAGGTGAAATAATATACTGGTGGCCAAAATTGTGGATACACCTTACATTTTTACAAATTTTTGCCGTTTAAAGTACTTTTTATATAAAAATCTCTAAAAATGTTTTTGCACAAGTAAAATTTAATATATTAAATTAATACCTTAACAACAAAAAATCTTTAAATAACTTCAATTTTGGCTGGAAGTGTACCATAATGCACCTTGGCTATTATATAGCATAAAAATTATAATAAGTTTGTCATTCAGGGTTATTCAGAGAGCGTGAAAAGCAGGAGAATGACTGGAGAATGGCTGAAGAATGAAAAATTCTAGGTCAAAATAGCCGATTTGGAAAGTGAGATGAAAGGGAGAATTTTTCTGGTTTGGCTATTTTGACCTAGAATTTTTCATTCTCCAGTCATTCTCCAGTCATTCTCCTGCTTTTCACGCTCTCTGAATAACCCTGATAATGTGTTTTTTCAATTACTTGTTGGACAGCCTTTGGCCTTAACTACTCCCTGTCACCTTCTAGGCATTGACTAGTCTTTTGACATCCTCTTCTGTGATCAAATGATGCCAGGAATTGATTATAGCCTCAATGAGTCCTCACTTGTTGCTTGGATTTATGCTCAAGACCATGCGTTTCAATCTTGACCACAGATTTGCAATGGGATTCAAGTCAGAGCTATTTCCAGGCCAGGGCAGCAGAGTAATTTTCTTGTCAACCAAAACTGACAAAATCAGAAGGTGTATCCACAATTTTGGCCACTAGTGTGTATCAGCACTATGCAGCACATCATGAGACGATGTGAGTGAAACGGTAACTAAATCTATGCACTTTCAGCACTACCTTATGAACAGCTCCATTAACAATAATGTCTCCAGACACAAACACTCCACCAGCACTCAGGCTTCTCTGTTCATTTACTGCAGAGCAGCTTAGAATACGAAGTTAGAAATTCAATACAATGGCGACTCAATGCATTCCTGCAAATATTTGGAATTGAATTTTGTGGGGAAGCAAATTTACATCGTCTCGCAAATCACTATAAAGTATACAAGCATATGTAGGGAGGGAGGGAGGTAGAGACAAAGGAGATTCTTCCACCATAATGCAATAACATATGTTGATATAGTGCTTGGTGTGAAACTTAAAATTAATAGATTTATGTAGCTAAATGCTGCAATTATATCTGTTCTTTGATGAATGCTAAATTTTTGTAATTCGTTGCATACATCAGTACAAATTATGATTTAAGTCCCATATGATCAAACAGATTACAAGAAAACATATGACCACTCTTAGTACTATACTACTTAAGAAGAAAGCTGTGGTTTGTGTCCAACTGTATCTGTATGTCCTGATTTAGGAGGGGGCAAGCAGGAAACCAGTCAGCTGGGCATACGATTTGCTATTAAATGTCAGGTAGACTATCAGGGTTATTCAAAGAGATCCGAATTGCTGGAGAAAGGTAACCGAACGCTGAAATTCAGCGTTCGGTTACCTTTCCTGGCCATTTGGCTATTCAGAGAGCAGGCAATTCGCCAAATCTTGGCGAATTGCCTGCACATGCGGTGCCTGTTCGGTACCTGTTCGAGGGCAGTGAAATCCCCATAGAGAAGGAATGCTTCGGCCATTCAGAGAACAAAAACCAGCAGTGAAAGTAAACTCCTTCTCCTCCTAACAGACGCACAGTAAAGAGAGGAGAAGAGGGATATAGTGTTTGTGTGTTTGTATCTATATGCAGAAGTTAGTTTAGTGATGTAAGTGTTATAGAGTTTGCCGAAATGAGTATATCTGAAAATGACTGATTATAACTATCTATAAAGATGTACCCTTAGAAAATCCAGTCCCTGGTGATTTTGACTTCTTAAAACTGATGGATCTCCTTGAGATCCCTCAGGTCATTCCTAGATCTAGCCAGGAGCTCTAGTGAATCTAGCCCAATATGTCATTTCACAAAAGGGGTTATTCACTAACCTCCGAATTGGTCGCCGAATCGAACCGGATGGTGAATTTCACCATTCAGTGCATTTATGGGCCAATATTTACTAAGCTGTCAATTCACCAAATATAGGCGAATCGACGGTGAAATACAGTGCGGTTTGACGAAGTTCAGTAGTCTTCAGCGGCAGCAAAATTGTCGCATATAGAAGTAATAAATAGTCTATTCATAGAATGCTGAACTGCACTGATGTGTCAGTGAAATGCCCTGATTTTTGGTGTTTCAGGTCGACAGGCTTAAACAGGTAAATCTCATAGGATTCAATGAAAAAAGTAATATAATTTTTAATTTTTTTTAAAAAAAAACTTTATTGTATTCATTTTTAGGAAATAGCCTTTTTATTTTTAAATTTTTAGAACACCTTTTTGTGTTTTTTATATTTTTGTAAGGCAAAATTTTTGTTTCCCAATTTTTTTAAATAACGTTTTTCTATTCTATAACAGACCTTTTTATTATTTTTTAAAGGATCTTTTTCATTATTTACAAACATTTTAATACATTTCTATTGGTTTAAACACCTATTAGGAGCCCATGAGCGATCGGCCTTTCTTTTCTTGCAGTAAAAAATTCGCTAGGGTAACTTCGGCCCTCTGCGGCGACATTCTCCAACTTTTTTGAAGAGGCTTCGGCGACTCCATCTTCAGTGCACCATGGTGCCCATCGAGTCTAGAGTGAATTCACTGTACTGTTGGCAAAAAGGAATCGCCGAAGTGCGCTGAACTGTGCCGAAGTGCAAAGCACTGAAATTTTGGTGCTTAGTGAATAATACACCCTATAGATTTTGCAATCCGCCACTCCAAATTCCCTTTATCCATCCCAGGATGCCTTTTTTGAATGTAGAATGTTTCACAAGACTTGTAGCAACACTTCTTAAACAGTTTTATTGCCCAATCCCAACGTTTGCTGAAAAACTGATGTTTTCAGGATACACTAAATGAAAAAACACATTCAGGGTTATTCAGAGAGAGGTGAAAAGCAGGAGAATGGCTGGAGAATGGAAAAGTCTAGGTCAAAATAGCAGAATTGGAAAGAAAGATGAAAGGGAGAATTTTTCTGGTTTGGCTATTTTGACCTGGAATTTTCCATTCTCCAGTCATTCTCCTGCTTTTCATCTCTCTCTGAATAACCCTGATTGAGTTTCTGTATTATATATTGACATCCACTTCATTAATTGTGAAACATATCCCAAAAGAAAGGGCAGAAAAGGCTGATCATTTATTTCCTTAACTGACTATAAGAACAACAAGTGCATCTGCGGAGCTCAGTTATTTATTGTGGTGTGCTCATGAAGGCATTCTCATTCTTTCCCTAGCAATGATAAATGATATTTATTGTACCTCGCTGTCTCACTCCTCTGTTTGCGTTTCAGCAGGAAGCTAAATGAACAAACAGTTGATAAAGTCCTGATGGGAAGGATGATGAATTGATTGCCATTACTGCAGAGATTACCATCTGACATTCTAAATTTTCATATTAATACAATTTGTAGCTTTTCATCCATTAAGACGATTAGAGACCAGGTCCTCTAATTAGGCCTGTCGGGGTCAAACAACTTCTATAATTACAGGTCTATGCATTGTGTCTCACTTTGTCATAGAATGGGTTGGGCGAGTGTTGACATGTATCTATGATCCTCAGCGGATGTAAAGTATTAAAGCATGTTTTAGGTCCTGAAAAATAATCACCCACAATATCCTTGGATATTATACCAACCTATGGACATCTCAATAGGGACACTGTATAACGTCTTTATGCTTTTGAAACGTGCATGTAGAATGTTAAATTTAACGGGTTATTCAGAGAGAGCAGAACTGGCCCCCAAATTGAACTGAACTGTGAATTTCCTCGTATGGTGCAAATTCGAGGCCTTTTATTTATTTTATTTATTTATAAAGGATTTTACCAGGAAGGATACATTGAGATTTCTCTCGTTTTCAAGTATGTCCTGGGTTCAAGAACATTGAAGTGTTACATTTACAGAAATACAAAGTAATACAATGTAAGATATTAACAACACAAATATACAGATTAACAGAAAATAAATATGTAGGAAATATAGTCACTAGGTTACATGTTTACAGGTGCATTCTGTATTGAGGTATGTTAACAGGGAAATTTTGAGTGACTTAAGACTGGTGGAAGATTTGATGGTGTCTGGGAGGTTATTCCATAATTGTGGTGCTCTGTAGGAAAATGAGGACCGAGCCACTGTCTTTTTGTATTGTGGTATTGCAAGTAAGGTGCTGGTCCTGGATCGGAGGTTATAGGATGAGGGAGCTGCTGGGGGAAGCAGTCTATTCAGGTAGGGTGGCAGCTTCCCAGAGATGCTCTTAAACACCAGGCTGGAAAGGTGAAGGGTGCGTCTGGATTCTAGCGAGGGCCAGTTTAGCTGTTTTAACATGTCACAATGGTGGGTCATGTAGTTACATTGTAGCGCAAAGCGGCAGAATGAGTTATACAGTGTAGTAAGTTTATGAAGGTGTGTTTGCGGGGCGGCTGCATACACTACATCTCCGTAATCAATAGCCGGCATAAGCATTTGCTGTACAATCTGCTTTCTTACCGCGGGACTCAGGCAGGATTTGTTTCTGTACAGGGCACCTAGTTTGGGGTAAAGTTTAGATGAGAGTTTTTTGATGTGGGGGCCAAAGGATAGATTAGGGTCCAACCACATACCTAGATATTTGAGAGAAGTGACTGTGGTCAGTGTGCCATTTGATATTGTCCCAACACATAGATGGGGATTTTGCAATTTGTGTAGTTTAGGTGCTGTTCCAAAGAGCATCGTTACAGTTTTGTCAGTATTTAAAAAAAGTTTGTTGTTTTTGATCCACTTTTCTACCTCTGTGAATTGTTCTTGCAGCACGGCCTCCAGCTGCGGGAGATTTGGTTTGCTGGTATAGATCACAGTGTCGTCTGCGTACATATGTACAGTTGAGGCTTTGCAGACGTTGGGCAGATCATTTATGAATATTGTGAATAGCAGGGGGCCTAGTACTGAGCCTTGGGGTACACCGCAAGTGACTGGGAGCGGGAGGGAGGAGCTGCCAGAAATTGACACATATTGTGATCGGTCGGATACATATGATTGAAACCAGGTTAGCGTGCGATCACCAATGCCAGAGTTTTTAAGTTTTTCTAACAAGATGCCATGGTCTACCGTGTCAAAGGCCTTGGCAAAATCAAGGAAGATGGCTCCAGTTAGGTTTCCTTGTTCCATCCCAGCTTGGATATCATTGCAGACTTTTAAAAGGGCGGTTGTGGTTGAGTGATTTGGTCGAAAGCCTGATTGATCCGGGGTTAAGTAGTTCCAATATTGATAATAATCACGTAATTGTGTGTAGACACATTTTTCCAAGACTTTTGACATTACAGGGAGCAACGATATCGGACGGTAGTTGGATACCAAAGTACTGTCCCCACTTTTATGGATAGGTACCACTCTTGCAGTCTTCCAGAGCTTGGGTATGTAACCAGTTGCCAGTGACTCATTTATTAGGGTTGCGACTGGATTTGCAATTGCTGGCGCACTGATTTTCAGCAGCATTGCTGGTATTTGATCAGGTCCAGACTGGTATTTCATTTTTTGCTTACGGAGAAGTTTAGTAACGACACTGACAGGCACTGGTCTAAAACTGAATTCCTGTGTGATACAGGGACTTTGCACAGTTGTTGGGGCCTGACCTGCATGAGGCCTCTCTGATTGCATGTCATTTCCTAGCTTGGCAATCAAAGTGGTGGCTATTCAAAACCTGGCAATTTGCCAAAATATTGACAAATTGCCTGCGAAATATGGTGCCTGTTTGACGGCAGTGAAATCCCCATAGAGAAGCACTGGATAATCTATTCAGAGAACACCAAACAGCATAGAAATGCCAGTGAAATGCCCTGTTGTTCAGTGATTTCATTTGCCAGGTTCAATCAGACGAATCCCATAGGTTTCAAAGTTAAAAATATTCCTGTTTTTATTAAATGTCTATTAAACTGTTTATTCTTTTAATTTGCTGCAAAAAGTCTCTTTATTAATTTTTTTAAAGATTTTTTAGGCATTTTTTGGGGATTTTTTTGGCAAATTTTTCAGATTTTTGTAAATAGCAGGTATTTTTCTGTAACGGACCTTTTTATTATTATTCATACATTTTATTTTCAGGCATTTTCATGCAGTAGTATTTTTGCAAACACAATTTTAAAGTGGCAGTGTTTTCTTCTTTTTTCTTATCCCTTTCGGCAGCTTGTTGGCTTTTTCCGGCAGCTGGTCGGCTCTCTGTTCGACGGATCGTCTGCTTTTTTCAGATGCGTTTGCCAGTTTTGCGGCAGATCGTTTTTTTTTTGGGGGGTTTTTTGAGAGAGGATTTTACCAGGAAGGATGCATTGAGATTTCTCTCGTTTTCAAGTATGTCCTGGGTGGCGAGTATGTACCGTTAGGTGTCTTGCCCAAGGACACTTACTGGAGAGGTGCTCGTCGGGATCGAACCTATGACTCCACAGGCTCTCTCCACGTTTGGTGTGTTTGGTGTTTTTTCTGCAGTGTTTCGAATTGATCAGATTTTTTCGGATTGTATTGGTGGGGTTATCGGTGGATTTTCGGTGATTTTTCATATCCGTTCAGAGGCTATTCCCTGCACTTCGTGGACCCAGTGGTGAATGCTGAATTCTCCACAGGGTCTTGGGAACAGTGCAAAAGAGCACTGAAATGTCTCTGTATAACCCCTTTAGGGCAGTATTACAAAGCTGGTGCTAACTTAACCAGAGCTGTTGTAAACTTAACGGGCCCTATTACAAATTTCGCACGTACGTTTTAGTCGGCGCAAAAACGCATTAACGCGAGGGGCAAAACCCTTTGCACTGAACGTAGTATTACAATGTCAGCGCAACAATCACGCATATACGTCTACCGCGGGTGAATCTGCGCGAACGCTGCGCGAGCTTACTGTACGTCGCGCATCCTATACTTAATATTGTGAGCGCAAATGCGTTTGTGCACTGGTACGCGGATGGTATTACAATCTATGTGCAGGAATTAACGCATAGACGTTGCGCGCATAATTTTAGCAACGCCTAAAAGCTGGTGTTAATGGCAAATTCTATCAACCTGGCCGAAAACAAATACACCAGCCCAAAAAAAAAATGCAGCAAAGTATAGTTACACATTCTACTCATACCAAACCAATAAATTTGAGAAGTTGCATGCATTTTTTATTGATGCAGATATGCGCAGATTGACTTTGACAGGCGCAAAAACTTAACGTGAGACAATTGTGGTTCTTAATTCTGATTGGCTGAGTCGCGTGAAAAAAACAGTCCGCACACTGATTTCTGCACGCAACGTTGCTGCGCGTGCGTTTGTGCGTGTCCATTTTACACGTGTTATTGCTCAACGGATGAAAAATGCGCGAGGATTGTAATTCCAGTGTTGATTTACGCGCGTTAACGTTTAACGCTGGGAGCACAAATTCACACATTGTGGAGCGTTTTAACGTGAAGATTGTAATAGGGCCCAACAACTCCATAGACTATAATGGTTCTGTTAAGGTTACAACAGCTCTGGTTAAGTTAGCACCAGCTTTGTAAAATTGCCCTTAGTGTGCACAATTACACTTACAGGGTTATTCAAAGAGAGCCGATCTGGCCCCAAAATGGAACCGGACACTGAAATTCAGCGTACGGTTACATTTCCTGGCCATTCGGCTATTCAGAGAGGAGACAGTTCGCCAAATGTTGGCGAATTGCCGGCACATATGGTGCCTGTTCAAGGGCAGTGAAATCCCCCTTAGAGAAGCAATGGTTTGTCTATTCAGAGAGCACCGAACAGCTTTAAAAAGTTGCCGAAATGCCTTGCTGTTCGGTTGTTTCACTCAGCAGGTTTATTCAGGAGAATCCCATAGGCTTCAATGGTAAAAAATATTCCTGTTTTAATCCAATAGACCATTTATTATTTTATTCTGCAGTAAAAAGTCTTTTTATTTATAGATTTGTTTTGGATCTTTTAGCCATTTTTTGGAAAAAAAAAATTGCAAACTTTTTCCTTTTTTTTAAAACAGTTTTTTCATTTTTCTGTAACAGACTTTTCTATTATTATTCATTGGACCTTATATGTAAATTTCAGACATTTTCATTCAGTAGTTTTTTGCAAACAGCATTTCAAATTTCAAACTTTCAAGTGTACTTTTTTTTTTTTCAACTCGTTCATCTTCGTGTCGGCTTTTTCCGGTGGCTGCTCTGCGCTGTGATCGGTGGCTAGTTGGGTTTTCCCGGCATGTTCGGCGGGGTTATTCCAGCTGTTTCTGCGGGTTTTCGTTGAGTGTTCGGTGACTGTTCGGCAAGTGTTCGGCGAGTGTTCTGCGGGTTTGTGGTGAGTATTCCCTGCACTACGAGGGCCCTGCAGTGCTTGCTGAGTACACCGCCGAATTGGCGTTCTAGGAATCGCCAAATCTCCCTCAGTGCGGGGAACGAAGAGTCACCGAACGTACGGTGACCTTTCGGAACTCTTTGAATAACCCTGTTAGTATGTGTCTAAGCACAATAATGCGTTTGTGGATTTGTGGACACACAGGGGAAATATAGTTTCAAAACAGCTGACTCCTGCTCTAGGACGATATTCCAAGGTTGGTGTTAAGGTAGCCAAAACTGTTGTAAACTTAACAACTTCATAGACTTTAATGGCTCTGGTAAGTTTACAACAGCTCTGGTTAAGTTAGGACCAACTATGGAACAGAGTCCCTTGTCTTTTCTGGTAATAGTGACGATACAGTAAATGGAAATTTACTACATGAAACCCTTTCCTTAAAGTTCCATGTGGGTTTCTAAGAAGCAACTAAACTACCGCTTAAAAGGCAAATCTAACCAAAACTTATCACACAGCCATTCGTGAACATAAGAGACCTGTGACATCACAGTGACATTTTGCCAGTGTCACATACATGTAAATACTTTATAGCTTGGAAAAAAGACGAGACAGAGGAGATATGATAGAAACATTTAAATACGTAAAGGGAATCCACAAGGTAGAGGAAGGGAGTATATTTAAAAGCAAACAAAGTAGCAAAACAAGAGGACATAGTCTTAGATTAGAGGGGCAAAGGTTTAAAAGTAACATCAGGAAGCATTTTACTGAGAGGGTGGTGGATACATGGAACAGCCTTCCAGTAGAAGTGGTAGAGGCCAAAACAGTAATTGAATTTAAGCAGGCATGGGATAGACATAAGGCTATCCTAAACAAAAGATAAATCCAGGTAAAGTATCCATGTAATTGGGCAGACTAGATGGGCCGAAAGGTTCTTATCTGCCGACATTTTCTATGTTTCTAAATACTGAATATAGACATGACAAAATAATTCTCTATTTCTTTAGGCAATGCAAATGACTATGAGTAAAGTGTGCATTACAGATTACTTGAGCTATTTCAGTTGGGTTGCCAGAATCATCGCTTATTAATTTTTTGTAACTAAACAGTTAAAACATTCTGTCACGTTCCTCGCCACCGCCGCCAGAAGAAAGGCAGATCTGGTGCTGCACCATCTTGGTTACCCCAGGCAGCACCCTTCAAGCCCTGTCTTGCTGGACTTTGCTTTCTGAGACAGACTCTGGCAGAA
The DNA here is from genome assembly GCA_009667805.1 of Leptobrachium leishanense. Lineage (NCBI taxonomy): Eukaryota > Metazoa > Chordata > Amphibia > Anura > Megophryidae > Leptobrachium > Leptobrachium leishanense. Next base: position 348,102,588 of record CM019063.1, read on the forward strand.
TCAGCAGGTGCATCTAATTAGGATCTGCAGTCAGTATTTAGTAGAGGCACGCCTGTCCCAGGATACTTCTGCATTTTGCTTACACACTGCCACCGCTTTCAGTCTGACTTCCAGCCTGCCCAGAAGCTCCATTGCTAACCTGATATCTGTGTACCGGACCCCTGGCTTTTCCCCTGGACTCTGAACTCTGGATCATCCCTTCTGGTATTGTGCCTCGAGACCCCTTTGTTGTGCCTGTCCCAAGATTCCCCTTTTGCACTCCCAACAAGTGACTTTCCAGCATTGTCCCTTTATGTTTATTGTTTTTCCTTAATAAACCACCCATCTGATTTTCACCTTACCGAGTGTCTCAAGTGTATCACTTACATCCTGGGTTCGCAACCTCACCCCCATGGCATTACACGTGACACATTCTGATTATAAAAACATGTGAAAATGAAAGCTTGACCCTCAATGGTGATCTGCTGAATGGGATTATTTAGGGGTGTCCCAATCCCTATTTACAGGTTGCCGTTCCATTCCAGGTCGTGCGCTATTTAGAATTGGCCGATATGAATTCCTTATTTGATACCTCCCAACCTGTGGCCGGACAGGTGACTCCCACACAGTATGGAATCCCGAGGCCTCATCATTCACTGCTGGCATCTTTTGTGCATGTTGGTATGTCATGCAGCAGGCAAATAAGCTTCAAGTTAGGCCCAGGGCTCCAGCTGAGAAGCTTGCAGCATCTTCCCCTCATCTACGTCCATTCCTTGCAAGAAAGGCAGAGACTGTGAGTCTCTGTATAGGTTGTGGGACACCTGTGTGGCTGCAAGCCATTCGACCTGGAAGGTCTCTTACTCGGCTCGAAAGAGTCACCAGCCAATCCCTGAATAATTTAGTGATCAGGTCCTGTTCCCAATTCCAGGGATCAGGTCAGGACATCCCCAAAATTATTCAAGCTGTAGTGCTGCATGGAAATCCGAACAGTCCTTTGGCAAAGTTGCGCTTGAGGGTTCATCCCAACGTGATTTTTTTTCTCCATGCTTCAGTAGCAGCTTTGAAAGGTGTCAAATGTATTTCAAAGTCTACACACCCATCGTAACTAAATATGCATGTTGAAATACACTCCCCTCATGTCACAACTAATTGAACCACAAGAAAAATAAACAATCCTCATGATAGCTATGAAAAGGTGTCCCCAAGCTTCTTGCCACCAGTTAGTCAATAGAGGGATTGTTCAATCTTAGTATGGACATGAAATAGGGATTGTGTGAATACTGAAATTTTATTCCAACCACTCAAATTGGAATGCGTACTCTGACCTCTATCAATAGCTCCTTTAATAGCCAACCCATGAGGGATAATGTGTAGAAAACTACAATAGTTATAAAATATGTTATGCTCAGAGATGGAAGGGAAAGTGATCCTCGAGAAATTTAAATGCAACCATTTCGGGTATTATTCTTATTTCTGTTATTGCACTTAAATAAAGCCTAGAGCAATGTCCAACATTATTTAAGTTATTCTGACATCATTTATCAAGCCAGTGTTTGCGTCAGTGTCTAATGACAAGTGCTGTTTAGTTCGTTACACACAAAGATAAAATTATGGACAAATAACTTGTAAACCTGCAAGGAATGGAACATTAATATTCACAATCGACAAAATCTAGAAGATTGTGCCCATTTACACTGACAGAAAACTACTGCAACACTAGTAATATTAAGAACTGTGAAGACACATTACAGATGACCGTATGAGTATGACTGGGAAGAAAAACTGGCTTTAGTGTGCATTTACAACTGCAGATAACCAGAAGTGGCAGAAAGCCAATAGATGAACATGGCCCTCAACACTGATCAATGAATTACACTGTTTTTTTCTTTATCGCTGTACAAGAGGTTTAATGAAAAATCAATAGTGTCCTGTAATTCAGAACTGCAATCAATTGTCTGAGGCCAGCTATTCTTTACTTCATTAGGGAACTGCTTAGCTTACGGTTAGCTGGGTTATAAAGGAAACAATAAAGAGGGGAGACAGAGGTCTATTTTATATCAACACCGTCCAGGAAATTAGAAACTAAAAGACCAAAGAGACATGCTGCTGCTTTCCAGAAAGTCATTTTTCTTCAGATTTAATGTGCATTGTTCTGTTTTTTGCTAGGAAATGTGCCCCAAATGTAAAAAAAAAATACAATACATTAATAAAACGTACTCTTTAAAACTGTAGTATCTAAAATGCCGTGGAAGAAAGAAAACTTTAAAATTCAAGCAACTCTCCCAGTTAATAATTCTATAGTAAAATGCATAGATTAACCCATTCACTAGCAAGTTATTTTCTATAAAACCACTGCTTGGACACATTGGATTTATGAAAAAACAACTTTGCAGTAGCCATGCATTGAAAATTTGCTTAAAAATCTCAAAAACACATTTTCAACCATATGCATTATTTGTCAGGCAGATATCAGGCCTCTGCTGGTCGAAAAGTACTACCACATCTCTGTAATTCAGCTTGGTATCCGTTTTTATGGAAAAAACAGATCCTAGACCTTTTTATGGCTGTCATCCCCAAGATGTTAAAACTTTGGGGGGACATTCAGGAGCCCATTTGCAAATCAATTGTGTACCAAAGAGAAGTGGAGCGCCACACCAAATATGACACCCTCAATCCACACCAATCCAGTTGCTATGTACCCAAATGGTGGTTTCTCCAATAAAACAAAGTGGACAAAAGAGTCCGGAAAATACTGTGGGATAGGTACAGTGCACTCAATCTAAATAAAATGATGTTACATACACTCTAGTGTCCTTATTCAGATCTTCTTTTTGTCTCCATAGAACATATGGAAGATTAATATGAAAAGAACCAATAGTGCAGATTGTTTCTCTATTTCTGTTTATATACAGTTGTGTTCAAAATTATTAAACCCCTACTGAAATTGAGTGTTTTGGCCAGTTTGACATTGATTTTGATCATTCAGTCATCTTGCTTACAATTAAATCAAAGAGGCACGTGTAGGTCAGACAAATATAACATAACATTTATAATGAAATAACCACTAATGTCTTTTCTGTACTCACATCATTATCAGTTTTATTCAACCCCCAAGTGACATTCAATCTTAGTAGTACAACTTCCTTTTACAGTTATAACAGCTTTTAAACGTGAAGCATAGCTTGACACAAGTGTCTTGCAGCGATCTACGGGTATCTTCGCCCATTCGTCATGGGCAAAAGCCTCCAGTTCAGTCACATTCTTAGGCTTGCGCACTGCAACTGCTTTCTTTAAGTCCCACCAGAGGTTCTCAATCGGATTTAAGTCAGGTGACTGCGATGGCCACTCCAAAATGTTCCAGCCTTTAATCTGCAACCATGCTCTAGTGGACTTGGAGGTATGCTTGGGATCATTGTCCTGTTGAAAGGTCCAACGTCTCCCAAGCCTCAGGTTTGTGACGGACTGCATCACATTGTCATCCAATATCTCCTGGTACTGAAGAGAATTCATGGTACCTTGCACACGCTGAAGCTTCCCTGGACCTGCAGAAGCAAAACAGCCCCAAAGCATGATTGACCCCCGCCATGCTTCACAGTAGGCAAGGTGTTCTTTTCTTCATAGGCCTTTTTCTTCCTCCTCCAAACATAGCGTTGATCCATGGGCCCAAACAGTTCTAATTTTGTTTCATCAGTCCACAGAACACTATCCAAAACTTCTGTGGTTGTCCACATGACTTTTGGCATACTGCAGTCGACTCTTCTTATTCTTTGGAGACAGCAAGGGGGTGCGCCTGGGAGTTCTGGCATGGAGGCCTTCATTACGCAGTGTGCGCCGTATTGTCTGAGCTGAAGCTTCAGTACCCACATCTGACAAATCTTTTCTCAGTTCCTCAGCAGTCACACGGGGACTTTTCTCCACTCTACGCTTCAGGTAGCGCACAGCAGTCGAAGTCAGCATCTTCTTTCTGCCACGACCAGGTAGCGTTTCAACAGTGCCCTTTGCCTTGAATTTGCGAATGATGCTTCCTATGGTCTCTCTTGGTATGTTTAACATCTTTGCAATCTTCTTATAGCCATTGCCCTTCCTGTGAAGAGTAATCCCTTCTTCTCTTGTCTTCCTGGACCATTCTCTTGACTTCACCATCTTTGTAACCACACCAGTAAATGTCTAGAAGGAGCTGAGTATCACAGTCATTTTAAAGCTGCCTAATTGGTGCTTATTATGCTTTATTGCTGCTCCGTGACATCCACAGGTGTTTTCAATACCTGATTGAAAACACTTGAATGAACCTCTGTTCTTTAGAGTGGTAGTCTTTAAGGGGTTGAATAATTGTGTCAATGAAGAATTCACAAAAGAAACATTTACTACTGTATTACAAAACCAATTGATGTCATTTTAGTTGCATATGGTTCTTAAAAAAGTCCTTGTAGGATTTCATTCTGAATACAATTACAAATGTACACTAAATTCCCTAAAACCCTTTACAGCATTGGGGGTTGAATAATTTTGAACACAACTGTAAGTAACAACTGCACACTCACAGGAGAAGAGCCCCAACTGGCTCTAGTGTTTTTCGCCTTGTGGGTGTTTACTTCTTATTCACAGGGACCCATTAGCCTGTCTGATTTTCTTCTCTCAGGATCCTCATGCAAATAGTGAAGAGACAAAAAACCCAAATGGGCCTATTGTAATTCTGTGATTAGTTGTATAGTTAGCAGAGAATGACGATTTTGCACTTACTCTGGGTGAAGCCTCCAGGCTCTTGGGATAACAGCATGTGAATTTTTTAAGGAAAAAAAATTGCCATTCCGGTGTCGTTTGGAGAGAGGTTTAGTGATATTTTTCCTTAAAAAAACATTTGGGGTTTTGTCTCTTCACTATTTGCTTGAGGATCCTGAGAGAAGAAAATCAGACAGGCTAATGGGTCCCTGTGAATAAGAAGTAAACACCCATAAGGCGAAAAACACTAGAGCCAGTTGGGGCTTTTCTCATGTGAGTGTGCAGTTGTTACTTATGTAGCGCTGTTTTAGTTCTGTTGCTGTAATTACCCATTTTTGGCCACCAGGGGGAGACAAGCGCAATGTAAACTATACTAGACACATTGGGACTACGTTTTCCAGCATGCTTTGGGGCAGAGACAGGAAGTGGGTGGGGAGAACCGACAGACATCCGCAGCCTCGTTCGGAGGAGAGCAGTGCGCGCCGAGGGGTGAACAGAGCAAGACGCACATGAGACAGGGAACGATTGTGACCAGGCCAGAGAGTGGGTGCTGCCTTGCGGACGCTGGAGATCGGTTTCAGTGACTTGCCAGAGACCTAGTAATCCACCGCCGAGAGGTTTGCACAGACACAGAGCTGCAGATTGGACCCCGAGTTAGGAGACCGCGATGATCCAATGGGAGTGCAGGCGGTAAGCTGAAAATCTTGTTGCAAAGGCGGACAAGCAAGAACAGCGGATCCGGTGGCACAGAGTCCCAGCCAAATCGAGCGGAGAGACGTCCTTGGTCGAGCAGGGGAGCAGATTGTCTGGCGGATGGGTGAGAGGCCTTCCAGGCCACAGTAAAGTTAACAAAGCACGCTGCAGTTTGCTTAAATCTACAGGGCCCCAATGTGACTAGTCGAAGATACACTGAATCCATTCACTGGCCAGTCGAATCTAGTACCCGGGTACCAACACACACATACACACACACCTTCTTGGGAAACAACCTGTACGGGACTTACACTCCGGCAACGAAGGGGTTAAAATTTCCTTTTTTACCGCTGCGCGTTTCTCGCATTACGAATTCCTGTAAATATATATATATACCGTGTTTGCTTTATATATGCCAGTTTATTTGAGACCAGTAAACTATATAACTTATAAAATCCACAACAGTGCTGGTGTATATTTATTCCCTAGTGCGGGGAGACTGACCCAAGGTTAAATTCAGCGGCTCCTCCGGGAGTGAGCGCTACACTTATATAAACAGAAATAGAGAAACAATCTGCACTATTGGTTCTTTTCATATTTATCTTCCATATGTTCTATGGAGACAAAAAGAAGATCTGAATAAGGACACTAGAGTGTACAGTATGTGACATCATTTTATTTAGATTGAGTGCACTGTACCTATCCCACAGTGCAGATCAACTGTGTTTGTAATAATTGAAATTCCTTTGCATTGTTCCAGAATTAGGCCACATCAAGTACACTTAATACAGGTAGACCAGCAGGTGCTTTCAAAGTTTGATTATCTTCAACTATGGCAGTGAAGGGATTAACATTGTGTTTGTTTGTCAAATATATTATTCAATGGATGCTCACAAATAATATACAGCTCTAAGCTGTAGCAAATTATTTTAGATAGCGACATCTGTGAGTAATTAGTGTTAAAACTATGAGATCCTAGCGTTATTCACTCTTTGCTTACTCGTTTCGCTCCCCATGTTAAGTATAGGAAGCACCAAGTACAGTAAGCTGGCGCTAAAAAGCGTTCAAGAGGTGATCAGGAGGTGAAGTATGCGACACGTTATCACCTCAATTAACATATCGCTAATACTCATTTATGCAAGCGCTAGCGTTAAGGAAGTGATGGTGCCCTAGATGTGTAAAAGTCAACAGTTATTTAAATCTTGGAAATATCCTACATGTGATGTTAAATTTTAATTAAGAATCAAACGTGACTGTGAAAATTAAACAATTAGCACAGGAATCCTCCCTTTTGCCATAATTTTATTAAACACATTATTTTGTACAATAATGATCCCTATATTAATGATTTTCTACTAATATGCTGTGAATAGTCATCAGGAATGTTGTAGGAATTTGCTGTGTAGTGGCACAATACGGCTTGACTGGTGGCGCCTTGGGATGTAATAAACAAAAACACCAGTGACGAGATGAAAAAGGTTGAAAATTACTGCCTAGCAGTACATGAAAAAATATATTTGTGATGGGGTGACCTTAGTATAGATCCATAGCTCATAACTCATACAATGTTTTGAGCAAAAAGGGGTCTCAATGAAGTTACAAATATAATATTAACGTCTTACTTGGCAAAAATATATTTTTTATGTAAATGCATAATGGGAAATGCTAAGGTTAGTTAAGTTTGAGATAAAACGGATACTTCAAAAAGAAGAAATTGAGAAAGAGGTGGAAAGTAAGTATATAAAACCAGAATACAGGAGATAACAAGAGCATGAGGAGACTAATCTCACTTGACCCAAGAGAAGACATCAGCTTCAGGTCTAGTGGGGTTGGCCACATGAAAACACAAGGAAGCAAAACCCAGCAATAAAACGATAACCAAAGAGAATCCAGATATGGTAGCTGTAGGTATCAGTCAACAAAGCTTAGCTGTCTTCTGGCTATTCAAGGAAGAGAATGGGGAGGCTGACTGTCCTGGAGGCTGACTGTCCTAACTATTGAGAGTAGCCCTCCTATGGTTAGCGGGATGATGGACTGTAGTAAATAGTTATAAAATCTGCTTATGTGTGAGAGCTAAAATCAAGTCGGGTTCTCATAAGCGTAAAATGTGGTATTCCCTTCAGAGAACCTGACTTTTTGCTGCAGAATAAAACAATAAATGGTTTATTAGATATTACATTAGATTTGCCACTGCTTCTCTATGGGGGATTCCACTGCCGTTGAACAGCACTGTACGTGCAGGCAATTCGCCAAAATTTGCACCAAGCATGGGCAGTGTATGAAGTTTTGGCATTTACTGGAGTAACCAGTGGCTATTCCTTGCCCATATGCATGTTGTTGCTACGGTGTGGATCATGAGTAAACTACTGTGAAGTTCTTGAAGGTTGATGTGATAAGCAGGGACTTTGGTGAATCTATATATTTAAAAGGAAAAGTTCTGACTGACTGATCGACCGACTGACTGACTCATCAACGTCCAGCTCAAACTGTTTAACCTAGGAATGTGAAATTGTGAAGGTGCATTGGTTTTATGACATAGGCACCCACTAAAGAAGGATTTTTGAAATTTCTGCCCCTAAGGGGGTGAAAAATGAATGGTTTACTTGAATGGCCATTAAAGTGTAAGCCCACCCGCCATGTCCCGCCATTCAAGTAAACCTAAACCTCTGATTGTGTTTTGTTTCGCATGGAACTACATTGGTGAGTGCAAATTACAACCTTTTTTATTGTTGTGTTTTATACATGAAGTGGGCTGGATACTTCTGGTCTACGCAGCCACCCTGTTAGGGAGCAGGCGCAAACCTGTTTTTTCTGCATATATGTATATTTTTTTGTATCCCTAGCAAGGTCATTTTAATCCCAAAGTTCCTGATGAGGGTATAAATATAGACTCACCAGTCTTCCTCATGACTGAGAAGCAGCATGAGGATATGTGATTGCTTAGAAAGCAGCTCTTGGTTTCATTAGGTAGGACCCACCTGACCCAGAGGTGACGTGGAAGGTGGGCTTACACTTTAATGGCCATTCAGGTAAACCAAAACCTCTGTGTTTTGTTTTGCATAGAGCTACATTGGTGAGTGAAAATGACAACCTATTTTCTTATTATGTTTTATACAAGAAGGATTGATGGCCAGAATATGAAATAGAAACGACTTTGCTCTGCAGACAAGATGTGTCTTTACGAACTACGAATCTTAATATTACATTAAAGCTTAATTGCCATCTACTGCCAGTACTGTAGAATGTCAATATATTAATTTAAAGTAGTTTACTAATTGCCCAAAATAAAATAAACAATACAAGATGCTGTAGCACATAGATTTATTTATGTTGTACAATCATCTATCTCTGTGCTCTCCTTTTCTCAGTAGTAACGAGCAAGGAAAACCAGGTAAGTGTTAATTTATGTAAGGCGGATGAACTGGAATAAAACATTATTATGATTTCAAAATATGACTCTATTAAGAGCTCAAAAAGAAGGGGAAAAAGTATTCACAGCATTACTGATTTTAATTCTCCAAGACACCATTTTATGTGCTGCAGAACATTGGTTTTATTGATAATTTATCCAGTAAAAGCACTTTTGCTCAGATCCCAGCTGATTAAAATGATGAACCCCGGTGCTCTGTCTGAATCTCTATATAATGATTCTTTATCTAACAAGAAGCTCCTTGAGGGCAATGTGTTGGTTTCTTGATAAAGCGCTATTAAGTTTAGAAACAAGCTATAACAGGGATCTTTTATAGTAAATGGTAATTTATTGTCTTCCAGCGCTTGTCATGATACATAACAGAATAGTTATATTACATACTTCTTCTGGAATTCCGATGTGTAGAAATGAACCATAGGATCCCATATAAATAGAATAATAAGTTTAATGTATATGATAATGCTGATCAAATGAAGTATAAGGTGTACAAAAATTAATTAAGTGTAGAATCTGACTATAATCAAGAAAACTTGTTGAATGCACAATTTACCAAGTTATTGAAAGTTTAGTTTTGTGCATAGTTATATATATTTTTATTACACTTATGAGTTAGTGTTTACTAACACATTTTTACTAGTCATCCCGTTATATGTTATAAAAAATAATGAAAATATACATTGAAAGCTTTCAAGATGTCTAGTACTCAACACAGGGGTTATCAGACATACTCACCAGTACTAGTGAATAAAACATATCTTGCTGATCCAATGGCATATAATGTGTTTCAATGATGTTTAAATAGAATTGTTGTTGTAGTTTGTTAGCGGAACATTACAAGTAAAAGCTAGTGGTTTGACAAGGAATATCACAGAGTGTAGGCACCATTTGATTGGACAAACCACATCACTCTGCTTCCTGTAGCTTGGTGCCTGGAACAGAACAAAGAAAAGGAGAATATGTCAGGCATTAAAAGTTGTATTACCATTTTATAAGAAAAAAGGACTGGGATCAGGTGGAATTAATAAAAATAAACCTTTGCATTTTTTTCAAATTCCTAATAGAAGGTCCTAAGCAAGGTCCTAAGCAAGGTCCTCAAGTACACCTAACAGGCCATGTTTGCCAGATATCTGAATCATATCACAGGTGATATGATTTGATCCTATTAATTCTGCATTTCTGCAAAGGAATCCTTCAAATCTGACCCATTAGGGATATGTAGCGCTGTGTTTAAAACCTTACTGTGGCAGTACCCATTTTTGGCCACCGGAGGGAGACAAGCGCGATAAGAGACACTCAACATTGGGACTACATTTCCCGGCATGCTCTGGGAACGGACACAGCAAGTGGGTGGGACACGCCGAGTGACATCCTGAGCCTCGTGGAGATAGCTGGCAGAGCGCGCCAGGGAGTGAAAGAGACAGGACACAGTGCTGCAGAGCGGAACAGTGACTAGGCCAGAACACAGGTGCGGCCTATTAGGATTCTAGATTGGGTTATCCAGCCTTGTGAGAGGGAGACCCAGTGATCCACAGATATTACCCATGCTGCTATCAAGGAAGCCGGAGGACCCCCGAGTTAGGAGTACCGCAGGTCTATCGGATTGGGAGAGCAGGCGGTAAGCCGGACAAGTCGTGGCCGGAGCAGAGAGAGCCAGACAACGGATCCAGTAGCCAGTATCCCAGTGAAGCATCGAGCGGAGAGACGTCCTGGGTCAGCGGAGCCTTGGTTATCGAGCGGATGGGTGAGAGGCCTCCAAGGCCGGTTGTAATGCAAGAAAGCACGCTGTTGTTTGTTCCAAAAACCCACAGGGCCCCAACTTGACTAGTCGAAGACACCGCTTTAAGTAATTCACTGGCCAGTTGAATAGTACCTGGGTACCATAACACACACACACACTTACAGTCCGGTACTTAATCTGTGCGGGACTCACTCCCTAATATCCAGAAAGGGGTTAAAGATTCGTATCTTATTTTTCTTTTCCTCTGCGCGGTTTCCTCGTATTACGAAGCATTGTATTTTCTTTTCCGCTGCGCGGTTTCCTCGTATTACGAAGCATTGTATTTTCTTTTCTGCTACGCGTTTTCCTCGAATTACGAAGCATTGTATTTTTCTGTTCCGCTGCGCATTTTCCCGAAATACGAAGCCTCGTATTTCTTTTCCGCTGCGCGTTTCCCGAAATACTGTAAATATATCCACGAACACCGTGTTATCCATTATATGCCTTTATTTCTAGTAAACTATTTAAATTATAAAATCCACAACGGTGCTGGAGTATATTTATTCCCTAGTCCGGGGAGACTGACCCGTGGTTCAATTTCAGCGGCTCCTCCGGGAGTGAGCGCTACACGTGGGGGCTCGTTTCCGGGATCCAGTCTCTGGAAAAACCGCATCTAAAGGGTTAAATATGGATCCAGACACTGTTGCCGAATGGTGTGAGGAGCACAATAGTCAGTTAGAATGTTGTATAGTCATGGATATTCCCGTAGACACTTGGGCCGAAGATCAGATTCGCCAGGCCGTGGCCGCGCTGACACCAGATCATCGGGGGTTAATCCTGGACATTAAAAAGAACACAGATACCTCTCACACGTATGTTCTTTTTGAATGGAGAAAGGGTGTTCCAGTGTGTTTTCAGGGCGCGAGCATGAAGCTGACCGATGAGGTGGAAGTCCAACTGATTCAGCCAAGTGCGCCACGTGGCGAATCCGCAAGTGTTCCCGCGCCCAGTCCGTTGGCCATGATCGGGCCTGAATTCATAGTGGCTATTGGAGATTTGCTGGCTAAGTGTCAGAGAACAAGCCCTCCGCACACTAACTTCGGTTATCGACGGTTGAGAAATTTTACAGAAAACGTACCAACTCCGGCGGGAGAAGAAACCTTTGAGGAATGGGTGGAACAGGCGATGCAGGCTCTGGATGAGTGGGACGTCCCTGAAGCTCAGAAAAAGCAAAGGATCACCGAGAGTTTAAAGGGACCTGCGTCAGAAGCGGTGAGAAACCTAAAACTGAGTAGGAAAGACTGTACTGCTTTAGATTATTTAAACGTTCTGGAGGAAGTTTTTGGGCGAACAGAAAAGGCTGCAGAGCTTGTATATCAGTATGAACACACCTACCAGCGGAGAGGTGAGAGAATGACCGAATACATGAGGCGCCTAGATAAGATCCTGCACCAGATACTCCTCAAGAAAGGGGCCGAACCGGCCGAAGTGGATAAGATTTGAATAAAACAGATCCTGAGGGGCTCTCAACCTCTAGATCCAGTGATGCTGCAGCTGAGAAGCAGAGCAGGTAATCAAGAACTGAAGTACCTGGAACTGATCCGAGCTGTCAGAGAAGAGGAGGCTTTGCTAGAAGAAAAATCCTTCAGGCGAGGGGAAAGAGCTTACGCACAACCTGTGAGGCATAACGACGGTTTGCAGCCTGAAAGTGACTCGCTGGATACTTACGGATCCGACGTGGACGAGCAAGAGCATCTGATTACTTTTAAATCCACAGAGAGGGCTGCCAAAGAATTGGACCTCTCTGAACGTGGTGAGTTGCACAAAACTGTTTAGAAAGTACAAGAAGCTCAAGCTGAATTACAACAGGCGCACGCGGAACTGTGCCGAGTATTGATGAAGGTGACAGAGATGCAGGCAGAGTTGCAGAAGTTCCTTACCGGCATGCAGATAACCGGAGTTGCTGTGGCGTCTAGCCAAGGTCCTTTAACCGAATCACAACAGACGACTGCGTCTCCACTTTCTAAGAAGAGATGTTTCGGTTGTGGAGAAATGGGCCACTTCCACGCACAATGCAAAGGCCGAAAGCCTGAAGGGAATTGAGTTGAGGAGCTGTTAAAAGCCTTAGAAGGACTGTTATCTACCTCACCGGCGGGAAACGCCAGAGGGCACAAGTAAAGGAGAAACCTAGGTGCCCGAAGGTTGAAACCCGCTCCAAAAATCAAGCCAGGACTAAGAGGGCCCAAAGTCGGGCCAACTGCTGAACTTGCCAGGACTGAAAGAGTCACTCCCTTGGCATCCGGACCTACGTCATGGGGAAGCAATGCACACCCAAAGCCTACACGGGCCAAGAAAAAGGCCAGGGTACAGCAAACTGGGTCTAAGTGTCCGGATACCGCCACCAAGTTTCCTGATCAACTGATAGGTCCTTCTCCTATTGTGCCAATCCAAGTGGAGGGAGTCTACACTAAAGCCCTGTTGGATTCAGGGGCTCAAGTGACATTGATCTACCGAGACTTCTACGAGAAACACTTGAAGCACATTCCTCTACAGAAATTGAAGGATCTGGAAATCTGGGGTATCGGAACTGAGAAACTCCCTTATGACGGGTATCTACAGGTGAAGTTGGAGATCGAATCCGAAGTCATCGGACAGTCTGGAGGCTGTGATGCATTGGCCATTGTGTGTCCTCGACCCTCAGGTGCCAACAGAAGTTCCATGATAGTGGGGACGAATACTGATTTGGTGCGGCATCTCCTGACACCTATCATATTGGAAGAAGGTTCTACTCAAGGAGTACACCCAATGTCACGTCCAGTCTATCAGAGGATGGTCGAAGAACAGAAGGCACCTGCCGAAGTGGGGCGCCTATGGAGATTAGAAGGAACAGAGAAGGTTCTGCAAGTTGGAGAAGTAGCAAGATTCCGGGCTTCAGTCAAGTTGAACAGATCGCAACCAGGCCCCTATGTGGTGCTGGAAACCGATTGTAATCATGGGAGTGAAACCGGAGTCGAAGTAATTCCTGAAATAATCTCCACTAAAGCTCTGAAAAGAACACGAGGAAGAGTCTCAGTCAGCGTGTGCAATGTGTCTGATTCTCCAGTAGTCCTTAAAGCACGAATGCCTATCGGGCAAGTAGCGTCCGCTACGACCCTCTCTCCTACCGATTTAGGAGGGGGAGTGGATAAAGAGATTCCAGATGAAAGATTCTACCCCAAGGACGCTCCCATTTCATCCGAGTGGAAGAAACGTCTTCAGTCTCAAGTTCTAAAGTGGAGAGAATTGTTCTCGAAAGATGAGTTCGACGTAGGCCTAGCTAAAAGTACTGAGCACCGCATTCGATTACAAGAAGACAAGCCGTTTCGTGAAAGGTCAAGGCGAGTTCCGCTGGGAGACTTGGATGATCTGCGAGAACAACTGAATGAATTGCAAAGAACCAAGGTGATTCAAGAGTCCAGGAGTCCATACGCATCTCCAATAGTGATGGTCCGGAAGAAGAATGGTTCTGTCCGCCTATGCATAGACTATCGCACACTGAATCGGAGAACCATCCCAGACCAATATGCTACTCCTCGGATAGAAGATGCCTTACAGTGTTTGTCTGGTGCAAAATGGTTTAGTGTACTAGACCTGCGAAGCGGGTATCACCAGATACCAATGCATCCCGAAGACAAAGAGAAAACTGCGTTCATCTGTCCACTGGGGTTCTTTGAATTCAACCGAATGCCTCAAGGCCTTACGGGGGCTCCAGCCACGTTCCAACGGTTAATGGAGAAGACAGTCGGGGACATGAATCTGATCGAAGTGTTAGTGTACCTGGATGACATAATAGTGTTCGGGAAGACTCTGGAAGAACATGAGCAACGTTTGGAGAAGGTTTCGAAGAGGCTCCATGAAGAGGGATTGAAACTGTCTCTGGAGAAATGCCAATTCTGTCTGCCGTCCGTTACATATCTGGGACATGTGGTCTCAGCAGAAGGTGTTTCGACAGATCCTCGGAAGTTGAAGGCCGTAGCTTCCTGGCCTAGACCTCGAAACGTCACTGAACTTAGATCTTTCTTGGGGTTCTGTTCATATTATCGAAGATTTGTAGGAGGATTCGCGAAAATAGCTCAACCACTGAACAAACTCCTACAGAAGGAAAGTACCGAAGAAGGCTGCAAGGCCTCTGACCGAAACCCGTCCGCTCCAGGATCAAGGAAAGCTCGAGAGTCCATACAGGGCGAATGGACTAGTCAATGTGAAGGTGCTTTCCTGAAGCTGAAAGAGAGTCTAACTCAAGCTCCTGTCTTGGCCTATGCGGACCCTCACAGGCCGTATGAGTTACATGTGGATGCCAGCAGAGAAGGTTTAGGAGGAGTCCTGTATCAGGAGTATGGTGGACTACTGAGGCCTGTAGTGTATGTGAGCCGGAGCCTTACGCCTTCAGAGAAGAACTATCCTACCCACAAGTTGGAGTTCCTAGCCTTAAAGTGGGCAGTGGTAGACAAGTTAAAGGACTATCTGTATGGAGCCGAGTTTGTGATAAAGACGGATAACAATCCTCTTACCTACATCCTTACTACTGCAAAACTGGATGCAACGGGACACCGGTGGTTGGCCGCTCTGTCAGGGTTTCGGTTCAGCCTGAAGTATCGCCCTGGGGTGAATAATCGAGATGCTGATGCTTTGTCGAGAAGGCCCTACACTACAGAATGGACTCAGTTGACTCCAGATGGGGTGCAAGCTTTGTGTCAAGGCGCAGAGCGCCGGGTCAAGGGAGGGATTGAAGCAGAGGCCATAGGAGTCATGGCTGCGGCTGTTCCTGAGTTCTACTGCAACCCTACGCAATTGAGGGATGAAAGTCTACCTACCTTTTCCAAACAGTACCTGAAAGCGGATCAGGCCAGAGACCCTTTAACCACTTCGCTGCTGAGGACGCGCTCAGCGCGTCCTCAGCAGTCCCGCTGGTATGCCGAGGACGCGCTGAGCGCGTCCTCCCATTGGGGTCAGCGTTTGGCCGGGTTCCGGCCGATCGCTGGCCCCTCCGGTGCGGGCTGACATCCTGGATGTCAGCCCGGCATCCGGACCAGCAGCCGCCAGAATTAGGTGTCATCGCGGGGGCGCGATGACACCTAATTCAGGCGCCCCCCCCGCATGTGCGGAGGAGGCGCCTGAAAGGGAGGGGGGGAGGTCCTTCGGACCTCTCTCCCTCCGATCGGCGTCTCTGCGGGGTTAACCCAGGCATCATTTGGAAGGGCACAGCCTGCCCTTCAAATGATGCCTGGCATTAACCCCTGGGGAGCTGGATCGCGAATCGGCGCTGAAAAGCGCCGGTTCGCGATCCTTTCCTGGAGCTGGCCGACATCTGGATGTCGGCCAAGCCTCCGGGAACTCCCCCAGAGGACTGGCGTCATCGTGCGTAGCACGATGACGCCAGTCCTGGACTTAACCCCTAACTGCCACAACTGTGGAGATAGGGAGTTCCAATGAACTCCCTATCTCCCGATCCGTGGCAGTTAGGGGTTAAATTTTGGTATGGTTGGATCGGCCAGAGCATGGCCGTTCCAACGATACCAAACATGAAAGTGAAAAATTTTGTAAAAAAAAATAAAAAATGAAAAATAAAAATAAAAAATTTTTTTAAAAAAAATTAAAAAAAAAAAATAAACACTTTTTTTTTATTTTTTTTGGTTTGTTAATGCAGCAATATTGTTCCCATTTCAATTATAATGTGAACAATGATGCTGCACTAACGATTTTTGTATGCGGTGCGTTTGTTAAAAATAGTGTCATTTTCCCCAAAACAAAATGTAACGAGACCCCATCTCTAATTTTTTTAACAAGCGCACCCCATACAAAATATAACCGCAATTGCTCGCATGTTAAAATGTGGAAAAAAACACTTTACACGTTGTAAATTATTGAAAATACATATTTTATTGCATTTTTTGTTATAATATACAGACATGACATAACGTATACATATAATAATGACATATTATGAATCTACCGAGTCTGACGGAAAGAACGATATATAATATGTCGGTGTCATATACTAAAATAAGCCTTAAAAACACGTTTAAACATGATGCGCAAAACAGGTAAAAATGACCTCAGCATAGGGGCGGGAAAAGCCTCAGCAGCGAAAGGGTTAATTGCATTGACCATAAAGGCCCTAACTGCGAACCAGCGGGAAATTCTGCTGACAAATTCTCCAGATGGAGCCAGATTGGTCTACAAAGAGTGGGAACGGTTGAAGATGATGGATGGGGTGGTCTACCGAAGGGGCCCCTCAACTAACGCTGAAGAGACCCAACAGTTGTTCCTTCCCACTAAGCATAGAGAGAGTGTGCTGCGATCATTACACGATGAGCATGGACATTTGGGTGCTGAAAGAACTTTTAAGCTGGTGCGAGACAGGTTCTATTGGCCTTGCATGAGAACTGAAGTGGAAAGTTATTGTCATTCATGTCTGAGGTGTATTCAGAGGAAGACCCTACCGACCCGAACCGCTCCAATGAGCCATCTGCAGAGTCAGGGACCCATGGATTTGGAGTGCATTGACTTCCTGTGCTTAGAGCCGGATGCTAGTGGGCAAGGGAATATTCTAATAGTGACTGATCACTTCACACGTTACGGCCAAGCTTTTTCCACAAGAGACCAACGCGCTCCGACAGTGGCCAAGGTTCTGATGGAGAAGTTCTTTGTTCACTATGGCCTACCAAGGAGAATACACTCTGATCAGGGTAGAGACTTTGAAAGCCGACTTGTTGGACAATTGATGGAACTATTGGGAATCCAAAAGACCCGAACTACACCATATCACCCTCAAGGTGATGCTCAGCCTGAAAGGTTTAATTGCACGCTGCTAAATATGCTGGGGACATTGTCAAACCATGAAAAGCAGAGTTGGAGTCGCCATATAGCTACTCTGGTGCATGCATATAACAGTACGGAGAGTGATGCCACTGGATACTCACCGTACCGTCTAATGTTCGGAAGAGAAGCTCGACTGCCGGTTGATTTGGCGTTTGGGTTATCTCTAGACCAGACGTCGGTAGCTTCCCATAGAAATTACGTGGATCGACTTCGAAAGAACCTGGCCTCTGCGTTTGAACAGGCCCGTCTGACCTCAGGAAACAGGGAGCAAAGGAACAAAAGGAACTATGACTTAAAAGTTCGGATACAAGATCTGCAACCCGGTGATAGGGTTTTGTTGAAGAACTTGGGTGCTGCTGCGAGGCAAAAGTTGGCGGATAGATGGAGTTCTCAAGTACACATTGTCTGCAAGCAACTGCCGGGTCTGCCGGTGTATCAAATCCGGCCGGATGGGAAGGCTGGGCTTCTTAAGAACTGGCACCGGAATCATTTGTTACCTTTGAGAGAGGCTGTGAGAATACCAGTTGGGGACGAACTTTCTCTGCCGAATCCGTCTGCTCCACGTTTGCCTCCTGTTACTCGGTCTCAGCGGACCCGGGTTGTCGAAGAGAGCGAAAGGGACAGTGAGGAAGAGAGTTTTTGTTTGGACTGGATGCGTTCACCGGAGCCTGAAGAGGTTATCTCAGTTCCTGAACGGTGGGAGAGTAATTTGAGGCCTGAAGCTCCTGAATTTCAGTTAGAAGTCCCTGAGACTATTGAAATCCCTGAAGCTCTTGAATTTCAGCTAGAGGTTGCTGAGACTGTTGGAATCCCTGTAGCTCCTGAAGCCGAGTCTTATGACTACAGTTCTATGCCTTCACTGGAGGGACCATACTCCGAAGAAATGTCTGCTCCAGTCATAGAAAGAAGGACTGAGCCAGCACCTATAGTACTTCCACCTGAAAAGGAACTGATTGAGCCTGAACCAAAGCGCTCTGTTCGACTGCCCCAGCGACTCACTTATGACTCACCAGGACATAGCACTGAAGAGGCCATCACCACAGTGCAAAGGTTGCCCAAAGTGTCTGCTATGTTAGCTGAGGTAGCACAAAGCATGAGTCAACTTGAAGAAGTGTATCTAACCCACTGTATGTTTGCTGCTGAACCTGTATATGTTATCTAAACTGTGTTGAAATGTAATGCAACTGTTGTACCTCCTTGGAGAGACCCAAGAGTTCTAGGAGGGGGAGAGTGTAGCACTGTGTTTAAAACCTTACTGTGGCAGTACCCATTTTTGGCCACCGGAGGGAGACAAGCGCGATAAGAGACACTCAACATTGGGACTACATTTCCCGGCATGCTCTGGGAACGGACACAGGAAGTGGGTGGGACACGCCGAGTGACATCCTGAGCCTCGTGGAGATAGCTGGCAGAGCGCGCCAGGGAGTGAAAGAGACAGGACACAGTGCTGCAGAGCGGAACAGTGACTAGGCCAGAACGCAGGTGCGGCCTATTAGGATTCCAGATTGGGTTATCCAGCCTTGTGAGAGGGAGACCCAGTGATCCACAGATATTACCCAAGCTGCTATCAAGGAAGCCGGAGGACCCCCGAGTTAGGAGTACCGCAGGTCTATCGGATTGGGAGAGCAGGCGGTAAGCCGGACAAGTCGTGGCCGGAGCAGAGAGAGCCAGACAACGGATCCAGTAGCCAGTATCCCAGTGAAGCATCGAGCGGAGAGACGTCCTGGGTCAGCGGGGCCTTGGTTATCGGGCGGATGGGTGAGAGGCCTCCAAGGCCGGTTGTAAAGCAAGAAAGCACGCTGTTGTTTGTTCCAAAAACCCACAGGGCCCCAACTAGACACCGCTTTAAGTAATTCACTGGCCAGTTGAATAGTACCCGGGTACCATAACACACACACACACTTACAGTCCAGGACTTAACCTGTGCGGGACTCACTCCCTAATATCCAGAAAGGGGTTAAAGATTCGTATCTTATTTTTCTTTTCCTATGCGCGGTTTCCTCGTATTACGAAGCATTGTATTTTCTTTTCCGCTGCGCGGTTTCCTCGTATTACGAAGCATTGTATTTTCTTTTCCGCTACGCGTTTTCCTCGAATTACGAAGCATTGTATTTTTTTGTTCCGCTGCGCATTTTCCCGAAATACGAAGCCTCGTATTTCTTTTCCGCTGCGTGTTTCCCGAAATACGAAATACTGTAAATATATCCACGAACACCGTGTTATCCATTATATGCCTTTATTTCTAGTAAACTATTTAAATTATAAAATCCACAACGGTGCTGGAGTATATTTATTTCCTAGTGCGGGGAGACTGACCCGTGGTTCAATTTCAGCGGCTCCTCTGGGAGTGAGCGCTACAGATACTTGAGGACCAAAGTTGGGAACCACTATGAGAGATGATCACCCAGTAAAAGCAGTTTATGGAGTTCTTTATCTCCTCCCCCTTAAAGCAGAACATAAAATAATCCCAAAAATCAAGAATGTTTTCCCCAATCTAGAGCTGTTAATTAAAAAACAAGTTTTATCAACATTTTACCAAAGAAGCAATAATTAAAGCACTATATCAAGACTTGGGGAAAAAATTTGACATACTAGAAATATTAGATCTATGATAAAATATTATTATTAAAATTTATAGAAGAATTATTAAAACAAAATATCTTATTTGGAAAAATCTCCTGTAGATTATATTTTGCAATTTTAAGTAAAGTACACTATGTCATGATTTTATGTTTGTAAAATGTTTTCGCTGATAAGAAAAATCGCAAATTCACAAAATCATGGATCATGATCAAATTACAAGAAAATAGTAATTAAATGTGAATTAGAAGCCAAACATTCAAACCAGGAATATTGTCATACCCAACCATTCTTCTATTTATTAATGTAGATGTAACTGTTCATTTCCTTTTTAAAATTTTCCACAAGACTCAATTTAGTAAATAACCCCTGTTATTGATTATTTAAATAGATTCTTACTTTCACAGGAAGAGACTATTTATTCCATGTTGCCATCTCCACAGGGAGATATTATGTGGTATTCTGTAACACAACAGATGGAATATGTTGAATTTCTAATAGCATGAACAGTGTAAGTTTAGCACATGCTTCGTATCAGGGTTGTCAAAATGTGCCCCCCCAACTGTCATAGGACTATAACTCTCGGAATTTACTGGCAACTTCATTGGAATTTCTGACACCACATTCTTTATAATTATACCATTACATATATATATACTATAAATATACTTGAAATTTTAGAACAATGTAACATTGTCTCTGTGAGATTAGGCTGATGAGTTATGTCTGGCTGGGTGGAGTAGAGACAACATCACTGCTCTATAACAGTGGAGAGCCAGGTTAGAATCCCGACCAGAGCACCTCTCCATTAAGTGTCCTTGGGCAAGACATTTAACAGTAGATACTTGCCTACCACGCAATATCGACTGTGCAGTCCAGTGGTAACGTCTCTACCCTTCGACCGTGGAGAAGGAAGTCAAAATATCATTCAGCACATCCCTCCAATACAACTGTGGAGAAGTCCTGACTTTACAAGAAGTGGGATCAACCTAACCACCAGGTCGCAGATCTACAATTCTGGAAAGATGACCTGATCCCACTCAGAAGATGCCATCAGCAAGTGTCCTTGGCAAGACCCCTAACAACATGGATGCGCCTACCAAAAAATACTTGTACAAATCAAAGGTTGCAAGTTCCCTTGGGAACAGGGTCAGCCTAATGAACAGCCAAATGACAAATGATTTAGGTAAACTAAAAAAATGGTCGGAGCTGTGGCAATTGAGTTTTAATGTGGATAAGTGCAAGATAATGCACCTGGGACGTAAAAACCCAAGGGCTGAATATAGAATATTTGATACAGTCCTAACCTCAACATCTGAGGAAAGGGATTTAGGGGTTATTATTTCAGAGGATCTAAGGGTAAGTAGTCAATGTAATAGAGCAGCAGGAAATGCTAGCAGAATGCTTGGTTGTGTAGGGAGAGGTATTAGCAGTAGGAAAAGGGAAGTGCTCATGCCACTGTACAGAGCACTGGTGAGACCTCACTTGGAGTACTGTGTGCAGTACTGGAGACCGTATCTCCAGAAGGATATAGACATCTTAGAGAGAGTTCAGAGAAGGGCTACTAAAATGGTGTACGGCTTGAAGGAGAAAAGTTACCAGGAAAGGCTTAATGATCTTAACATGTACAGCTTGGAAAAAAGACGAGACAGAGGAGATGTGATAGAAACATTTAAATACGTAAAGGGAATCCACAAGGTAGAGGAAGGGAGTATATTTAAAAGGAAACAAAGTAGCAAAACAAGAGGACATAGTCTTAGATTAGAGGGGCAAAGGTTCAAAAGTAACATCAGAAAGCATTATTTTACGGAGAGGGTGGTGGATACATGGAACAGTCTTCCAGTTGAAGTGGTAGAGGCCAAAACAGTAATTGAATTTAAGCAAGCATGGGATAGGCATAAGGCTATCCTAAACAAAAGATAAATCCAGGTAAAGTATCCATGTAATTAGGCAGACTAGATGGGCCGAAAGGTTCTTATCTGCCGACATTTTTCTATGTTTCTATGAATCAAGTCATCATCCATTGAGTGGGTCTAGAGGGGGTCAGATTTAACACCTCAGTTTTAACCCATGTTTTTACCATGGAACATACCTTATGTTCACCTTAGCTTTAAGACTGGTGTCAGACGAGCGCATTTTGTAAGGACTGTGCGTCCGTGCAACACGGACGTACTTTCTGACTGACGACAAGGTAGTGGCCACACAGTCCGTTTTTTTCACTGACGTTATTTTTGACGGATGTAGGAGGGAAAATAAATTAAAATGCAAAACCATTTTGTCCATCAAAAATGCTGGATGCACATACGCAGTCCGTCTGACCCCGTTCCATCACTCACAGACAAAGCTATGCGGACGTTGCGGAGGCAGCGCACTCTGTGCTTCCATCCTAGCGGATTTATGTTCTTGCCTAACCTGCATCCATTTGCTGCGTCCGCTGTGCTTCCGCACTTTTGTGCGGACGTACTTTGTGTGTGGGTCTCTATTGATCATAATTGTATGCTACCACAGACGTACAAACGTGCAGCAACACAGACATGAACACTGCGCTCGTCTGACACGGGCCTAAGTGGTTGCATTTTTCTATTACTTTATTTATTTATATTTTAAACATTGCCAAACAGCGAACTCCATTATCCCACCTTGTTAACATGTTTACAATTAATAATAAAAAAAGTCACCTGAAAATAACTGCTAATAAATATTGTCACTGCAGACATTTGAACCTATTTTTCAAATGCATGACATTATAATGAATAAATGGAAATAAACATTCACCTTCTGCTTGATATACACCGATATTTCTGTAATATTCCTGGAATGGATACCACCCATACATTGCTTTAAATATTTAATTTTAAAATATGCATGCATGTAGTCATTAATCAGAGTCAGCACAGCAAATTGACAAAAAATATGTAATACAAATATTATATGAAGGTTGACTAATAGTGACAAATACATGTGTTGTTCCAAACCAAAGAATAACAGCCTTTTTCTATTAAAAGCTGGTTGCGTTATTGTTCCTATTCTTCGAACTCTGAGAGCAGCATTCCAGATAACATATGCTCGTAAAGAATACAAAGACCACGGTGGGACAGGCCTTCTCTATCATATAGTCAGTCATCAGAGGACGAGGCTCCCCGCTGGTTCCAATGAATTAAAGATGAGCTGCAGGGATGTTTATGGACAAGGTAATGCTTCCATTATAATCACATAAAGCATTGATACATCCACCAACAACTTGATGAGCTGCATAAGGGAAACAAATAACAGACACATGTAAGTGTCACACAGCCCTCGCATGCACAGAAGTGCGTTTTACTAACAAATGGGAAGAAGGCCTCGGAGCCCTCCAAAACAATTAAGCGGCATTTTGTTTTCATAGGCAGGGGGCCTGGCTGAAGCAACCCCGCAGGCAGACATTGGCAGGCTGATTTATGCAAAGCCATTCCTTGCACAGCCTTCATTTCTTTGAATTAGACACCAAAGGCCAAGCAAATAAAGTACTCATAAATATTTTCGAATTGTTTCAAGAAGAATCGGTATGGAAAACGCAGGGAAAAACCTATATAAAACCCTTCTTCCTTTAAACCCATCTTGCATGCAGCCAGCTGCATATAAATTTCCCACTATCTCATCAAACTCTCACTGTTTGGCCTCTTCTGACTGATATTGGCTCATCATACTTAATCTAGGGTGAAATTTCCTCGTCTGAGCTAAATTACTCGCAGCCATCAAGGGAAGCGATATTTATTTTTCGTGGGGCTAATGACCTGTCCCGGGGATCCGCCCATTGATGGTTATTTACTAGGGCCCAGATGCTTGAGCTCAAAATGTGTGCTAATGTCAGCAGGTGCCATCCCTCATTCAGTTCTCTGATTGAATTGGAGCGATCCCATTGACATTGACTCTGTGACTTTTAAGGCCATTACCCTCAGCAAGAGATGAACCTCTCATCATTGCTGCAGCGCTGACAGCTGATTAGCGACAAATTACAAGTAAGACAAGCTAAGATTTTTTTTTTATTTGGGTGGTGAAATAGGGGGAGTGATAAAAGGAAAATAGAAAGGTGATACTGAGCTGAAAGGAAAACATTGAAACTGGTATGTTCAGCATACTATTTCATGAATGGAGCTGTACTATGCCCAAATTTTCTGAAAAAAAAAATTATTACCTGAGTGAATTAAATAAAAAAAAAATTCTCCAGGCCTACTAGCAATTCCTGTTGTGAACTTCTATTTATGAGAATGTTACATAGTTTCTTTTATACCAATCTGAGGCAGTATCGAGTACAACAGATTGAGATTGCTAGAATAACTGCTGGTATATAAAGATTTAGTAGCCCGGTACTCATGCAATGTGAGATCTTTATTGGTGCTGTAAAGCAAATGAGCCTTTGTGATTTGCATCCTTATGGTTCGCAGTGCTAGGTTAATGGTTCTTTAAAGGGCCAGTTCAATGTCCGAAGCAAGTAATCTCTAGATTATTGAAACCTACAATTGCTGCTGTGCTCTGTCTTGGATAGGTGCTCCCACTGGAACATTGAAACCCTCATTGATATAATAAAAATGTGCACCCAATTGCTACATACAGGGGTAAACCCTTTGTTACATATAGACATGTTCATGCATTGATTTATGGTGAGGTGCACCCAATGATACATGGTATGTCTGCCCTTTTTGAATTGAAACATATGTAGAAATAAAAAAAATCTGTATACAAATAGTACTATAAGTAAATGTTTCTATTTTTTTTAAATGCCTAGCGGGGTACAGAACAGAAAAAAGAGGAATGGGGATAAAAAAAAGAAACTAAAATGAAAACACACGGGGTTATTCAAATAGAATCGAAAAGTCATCGCACGTTCGGAGACTTTACGTTCTCTTCAATTCGGTTCGATTCGGCAATCCCATTTCGGCGACCCTGCGGTGTATTCAGCAAGCACCACAGGGCTGTTGAAGTGCAGGGAAAAGCCGCCGCAAACCCCTAGAAAACTCACCGCAAAAACCCGGCGAATGCACGCCAAAACCCGCAAAAACATCTGGATTAACCCGCCGAAAACGCCGGAAAAACCCGAGCAGGAGCCGATCACACGCAGCGCAGCCGCCGGAAAAAGACGACAACGCAGACAGTTTGCTTGAAAGCTTGAAAAGTGAAACGCTGTTTGCAAAGAAACTACTGAGCGAAAATGTCTGAAATTTGCATATGAGGTCCAGGGAATGATAATAAAAAGGGCTGTTACAGAAAAAATAAGTAAAATTTTTAAAAAAAAAATCGGAATTTCTTTTTTTAAAAGAAAAATCCTGAAAAATCCTTAAAATATCCTAAAAAATCTATAAATAAAGAGACTCTTTGCTGCAGAATATTAGAATCAACGGTTTATTAGATATTGAATTAAAACGGGAATATTTTTAACATTGAAGCCTATGGGATTCGCCTGAATAAACCTGCCGAATTAAACCACCATTTAGAGAACCTTTCACTGCTGGTTTTTGTTCTCTGAATAGTCGAAGCATTTCTTCTCTATGGGGATTTCACTGCCCTCGAACAGACACCGTATGTGCAGGCAATTCGCCGAGATTTGGCGAATTGCCTGCTCTCTGGATAGCCGAATGGTCAAGAAAGGTAACCAAACACTGAATTTCAGCGTTCGGTTCCCTTTCGGCAGCCATTCGGATCTCTTTGAATTACCCTGAAAGTAATCACAAACTCAAAAATCCATTGCAAGTTGAGTGATTACAGTTCACCGTATTCTACTCACGTTATATGGCACAATTTGCCCTATGTCAAAAGAGAAGCCTTACCCATGTCGCCTCCCCACTCTCCCGACTCCCCCTCCTCCCCAATTGTGTTGTGCTCCCCTTCCTCATTTGCATTGGCGTACCAAGTACAGATCCCATATCTTCCAAGGATCCTTTTGGGGGGGGGGGAGTGAAAATTGAACCCTTTCGCTGCTGAGGCTTTTCACACCTCTCTGCTGAGGTCATTTTTACTGCTTTCGCTCATCATGTTTAACTGCGTTTTAGGCTAGGGTCAGACGAAAGCATTTTTCCCCGCGAACGTGAAAAAGTGCGTCCGAACGCATTGACGTATTTTTTCACAGAATGAGCAAAAACGGTCAGACGACGCTCATTGTCGGTCGTGATTTTGTACGGATCGTCAATAAAACTCTTTTTGCGTCTGGACGTTATGTAGGCTGGACATTAGCAGCGTCTGACATCTCCTAATCACGCAAACACTCCGCTATGCCGCAGCTGCGCACTAAGTACGTCAGTACTAGCGGTTCAGCGTTCTCAGAAAAATGCGTTCAAATTCCACTTGCGTTGCACGGCCGGACTTTTGTGCGGCCGTACATCGTATATTGGCCGTCATTGCCCGTCATCTGCTGCTAGTGCGGCCGTAATTATGTGCGCCAGAACGCACGTTAAAAGTGCGCTGGTCTGACCCCAGCCTTAAAGCCATATTTTGATATATGACCCAGACATATTAGATATCTTTCTTTCCGGCAGACTTGGCAGATTCATAATATGTCATTATTATATGTATACGTCATGTCCTGTCTGTGTATTATAACAAAAAATGCAATAAAATATGAATTTTCAATAATTTACCACGTGTAAAGTGGTTTTTTTTTCACATTTTAACGTGCGAGCAATTGCGGTAATATTTTCTATGGGGTGCGCTTGTTAAAAAAATAGAAATGGGTACTCGTTACATTTTTTTGGGGAAAATGTCGCTATTTTTAACAACTGCAACGCATACAAAAACCGTTAGTGCAGCATCATTGTTCACATTATAACTGAAATGGGAACAATATTGCTGCATTAACAAAAAAACTTGTTTATTTAATTTTTTAGAATTTTTTTTAAATATTTTTTTATTTTTAATTTTTATTTTTAAAAACAACCTTTTTTCATGGTCATGTTTGGTATTGTTGGAAAGGCCATGCTCTGGTCGATCCAGCAATATCAAACATTAACCCCTAGCTGCCACGGATCGGGAGATAGGGGTTCATTGGAACCCCTATCTCCACCATTGCTGGCAGCTAGGGGTTAACTCCAGGACTGGCATCATCGTGCTATGCACAATGACGCCAGTCCTCAGGGGGAGTTCCCGGAGGCTTGGCCGACATCCAAGATGTCGGCCAGCTCCGGGAGAGGATAACGATCCGGCGCTTTTCAGCGCCGAATCGTGATCCGGCTCCCCAGGGGTTAATGACATCCACCGTTTGGAAGGGCAGGCTGTGCCTTCCAAACGGTGCCTGCCTTAACTCTCTGCCCCCCGGAGATCGTGAGGGAGAGAGGTCCGAAGGACCTCCCCCCTCCCTTTCAGGCGCCTCCTCTGCACACGCCCACACCTCAGCCCACACCGGGGGGCGCAGCAATCCGCCAGAATCCGGCGGATTGCTGCCTCCTGTGCATGGACGCGCTCAGCGCGTCCATAGTACAGGAGGACCACTTGGCTGGACACGCTGAGCGCGTCCATAGCAGCCAAGTGGTTAAGGTGTTAGTTGCTAATTTTTCATACTTGTAAGGACACTCTAGCAGCTCTCTCTCCTCGTTACTAGTAGTCAATTTCCACTTTCTATACTGCTGCTGCTGCATCCACGGCATGGTCGTAATGCCCAGAAGCATAGTTTCGGGGGTCCCCTTTATTTCCGTGCCTACCATTTCTGGTAAGAGAGCATTGACCTCCTGCCACAGTGGTGTTATCTGAAAGCAGCTCTGCTAGATGTAGAAAAATGGACCTATGTCCAAGTTGTATCTCCAGCATGTGGTAGGGGACAAAGGAGCATATTTCAAATTCTTGCAGGGTCTCTGCAACAGATCTCAGTACCCTAACAGGGTCACTTCTGCCAATGCCGCTTCCCCAGAAAAAAGACGAGGCTGTAGATCTGAGGACTTTCAGGGTTAGAATGGAACAGCAAACAGAATATAACTGCTAACCCAAACCATGAGTTGTGACTGCATGTAGGGTCAGAATAGAACTGCTTTAACTGCTTAAGGACCACTGACATACATAGTATGTCCTGGGGAAAGTCCCCTTAAGGACCAATGACGTACTATGTACATCATGCTCCTTTATCCCTTCTCCCTCCCTATACTCACCTCTTTGGCCAAACTCCCACGATGGTCTGGCATGCTTGAAGCCTGCCCTTGCTATATATTGGGCCCGGCCGTCGCCCACCAGCGCCTGCAGTGAATAATGTGAAAGGGGATGAAATTATTAAAAAATATGTATGACAGCAAATTATAATGTATTGCATATCAAGAACTTAAATAGCATTTTTTAAAAATCCCTTTCCTTCACTACTTATCAATCCATATGGCACAAAAAACTTGGTTCCCTATTGCTGAATCCCAAGTGGTATACCATTTAAAAAAAATAAAAAATTACTCGTAGTGCTTCGCATAGTGTAGAGATAGAAGTGGTAAGGGGCTATAACTATTTATACAATGTTACCTACCAATGGGCACTATCTTGTGCCATTAGCTAAAACGGGGACATTAAGGGGAAAAATTTGTGCTCGCAAATTTCCCCTTAGCGTCCCCATTTTACAGACAGATTCCGAGGCAAGCACTGAATCCAGCAGCCTGCCCCATAACGGACGCTATCCAGAGAAAAAAATGGCCTTGGACTTCATCCATGAGAATGGCCCACTCCGATTATGCAAACACACAGGGCCGGATCCATTAATGCCAACAGCCCCAGACGTTAAATTACTCAAGACCTTCATTTAACCCTCAAATAATCCCATACACACCTGAGATCCTGCAGTGCAGAGGGCAGCGAGATCCACAGCTTGCTCTGGCTACAAGCAGCGTGAAAATGGGAACAAATAGTTCCCTGGTTCCTCCACGTTTCCTGCACATTCAAGCTCGCGCAGGGCTCCACGCAGTCCTATGGACTCCAGGAGCTGATACTCTCAGCGGTGTGTGCTGCTGCTACTATCAGTCTGTGTCTCACAATTATTTCAAGACCAGACGCACAGCGCCGCTGGGTCAGAATAGGATCAGTAACAGGGAGACTGTGAGGGATATCTGCTGGCACAGACTTTCTCCCTTACAGTTTCCCTCTTTGGAATCAGGACCTTTGTGTATATCCCTGGTGGTCCAGTGGTTGGTTTCCAAGCATGGACCCAACTAGACCCCACTGCCCCAGGACAAAGTTTCTGCCCTGGACTCCTCCTCATAGCCCACACATATTTGGGTGATCCTTCCCCAATCCCACTTCCCCCCCTCCATCTTCACTAATCCCCATTCCCCCTAAAATCAGAGGCCTCCTTAACCATAGCCCCAATAAACCCCCACTGTCTCCATTACCCCCAGGTCCCCTTAAATCCCCAACTCCTATTACTTCCTGGTTCCCTTAAATCCCCCAACTCCCATTACCCCAGGTCCCCTTAAATTCACCCAACTCCCATTACACCCAGGTCCCCTTAAATCCCCAACTCTCATTACTCCCAGGTACCTGAAAATCTCCCAACACACATTACCCCAGGTCCCCTTAAATTCACCCAACTCCCATTACACCCAGGTCCCTATAAATCCCCCCAACTCCAATTACACCCAGGTCCCTATAAATCCCCCAACACCCATTACCCCCAGGTCTCCATTATCCCCCAACTCCCATTACCCCAGGTCCCCTTAAATCCCCCAACTCCCATTACTCTCAGGTCCCCATAAATACCCCCCCAACTCCCATTACCCCAAGGACCCTGCAAATCCACCCAACTCCCATTGCTAGAAAATTCCAGAAAAGGAAGCCCCGCTCTTTGCAAGATGCTTCTGCATTGAGTAGTCTACTACTTAAGGAAGTACATCCTATGTCCTGAACCTCCAGCCTCCTTTACAACCCCAGGTTTCCAAGTCTTCTACACCTAACCCAGGCTTTCAAGCTCTCTACGCCTAACCCAGGCTTTCAAGCTCCCTACACCTAACCCAGGGTTCCAAGCCCTCTACACCTAAACCCAAGTATCTACAGCTACTCCTAGAAACCCAGATATCTACAGCTTCTTTTTCTCCTGCCACCTGCAATATCCAGTTTCTCCTGCAATATCCAGTATCCAGTTTCTCCTGCAATATCCAGTATCCAGTTTCTCCTGCAAAGCCATCTGTCTACCCATAGTCAGCCCTTTTCCATCTGTCTGCCTCTGTCTACCCATAGTCAGCCCTTTTCCTTTTAAATCCTTTGTGTATATGTGTGTCAGTTCAGCCATCCCAAATATCTCGCCCTATCCCTTGTTTATTTGCTTATGTCCTATTATTATAATAAACTTCTATTGTGGTACCATTTTAAAACCACCTTTGTCTCTGTGTTGCTGCACATTGGGCTCAGGCCCCCATACTCCCTGACAGATACGCTCATACACACTGCACATTACTGCAAATTTTATTACTGTGGAGCTCTTTCATATGCTCTGGGCAACTGGTGGCAAGTAACGCTTAAAGCCTGGCTAGTAGCTTGGGACTTGAAATTTTGAGCCCTGGACTATATGATCCTAACGCTAATTACTGATTGCTTACTCTTTGCGCTCCCAATGTTAAGCATAGGGAAAGCAAAGTACAGTAAGCTAGCGCTAAAAAGTGCTACTACTGATGCGTTAACGTATTTCTTAACCCGTTAGAGATCAGGAGGCAATATGGGCACAACGCTATTACCTCATCTAACTTATCGCTAATGCTCACCAGATCCACCGGACCCGCCGCTCACGCATCAAAAGAGGATGTGTGTGTGTGGGGGGGGGGGAATTAATGAACTGAAGAGGGGGAAAAAAGAAGGGAGGGGGAAAAACAAGGGGGGAATAACTGAGGGAGGGAAAAAAGAAAAGGGAGGGATGGGGGAAAAAAAGAAGGGAGGGGGAAAAACAAGGGGGGAATAACTGAGGGAGGGAAAAAAGAAAAGGGAGGGATGGGGGAAAAAAAGAAGGCAGGGATCTGGGAAAAAACGAAGGGAGGGATGGGAGAAAATAAAAAAGGGAGGGAGGGATGGGGAAAATAAAAAAGGGAGGGGGAAAAAAGGGAGGGGAAAAAAAAAAAAGATGGGAGGAGGGGAACAAATAACTGCCGGCATGCGCTCAATGAAAAAGTAAAAAAAAGCTGATAAGCCCTGCCGCCGCTCACTGGACCCGCCACCCTGCCGCTCACTGGACCCGCTGCCCCGCCGCTCACTGGACCCGCCGCCCCACCGATCACTGGACCCGCCGCCCCACCGCTCAGTGGACCCGCTGCTCACTGGACCCGCCGCTCAGTGGACCCGAATCAAAAGAGGGGGAATGAAAAGAGTGTATGTGTGGGGGGTTAATGAAATGAAAAGAGTGGGGGGGTTGTGGACAGAGCCAGCCAGCCTGCCCTGGGAAGAGGAG
Source organism: Leptobrachium leishanense (assembly GCA_009667805.1). Classification (NCBI taxonomy): domain Eukaryota; kingdom Metazoa; phylum Chordata; class Amphibia; order Anura; family Megophryidae; genus Leptobrachium; species Leptobrachium leishanense. The sequence continues at coordinate 348,133,932 of CM019063.1, forward strand.
CTGCTCACGGGAGCTTACAATCTAAGAGAGGGAAGAGGAGATGCTCACGGGAGCTTACAATCTAAGAGAGGCATGAGGAGCCCACTCATGGGAGCTTACAATCTAAGAGAGGGAAGAGGAGCTGTTTATGGGAGTTTACAATCTAAGAAAAGCAAGAAGAGCCCACTCACGGGAGCTTACAATCTAAGAGAGGGAAGAGGAGCCCACTCACGGGAGTTTACAATCTAAGAGAGGGAAAAGGAGCCCGCTCACAGGAGCTTACAATCTAAGAGAGGCATGAGGAGCCCACTCATGTGAGCTTACAATCTAAGAGAGGGAAGAGGAGCTGTTTATGGGAGCTTACAATCTAAGAAAAGCAAGAAGAGCCCACTCACGGGAGTTTACAATCTAAGAGAGGGAAGAGGAGCCCACTCATGGGAGTTTACAATCTAAGAGAGGGAAAAGGAGCCCGCTCACAGGAGCTTACAATCTAAGAGAGGGAAGAGGAGCTGCTCCCGGGAGCTTACAATCTAAGAGGGGAAAGAGGAGCCCACTCACAGGAGCTTACATTCTAAGTGGAAAAAGAGATGCCCGCTATAATATATAAATGCCATTGTAATGCGCTGTCAGCTGCGCGCGCACCCATCACAGCTGCTCACTTGGCCCTCCCATCGTGGACGGGGCGGCGACAGACGCATTACAAACGCATTTATATAGAGAGATACTCTTGGATAGGACCTTGAAAAGCAAATATGTGGACACAGATTCTGAGCTGGCAACAACAACAATAGACTGCCCTCCGGGCAGGCTTAATAACTAGTTTTATATAAAATGAACTGCAAACCGCTGCCATATTCTGCAGTTACCATTATTGGTACCATAATACTTTACATAATTGATGGTACTCCTTCTGCCACCAGCTAAATTTGCCGATAGCCCTGAGAGATATAAAAAAAATTACACAGAGATCGATTTTGAACATAAGCCTGCCTATATCTACACAATGCCCCTTCTCTACCAAAAAGAAAAATAATCAGCAATATTCCCCTTCCCCACAACCATATCCACCATCCCCCTGTACTGGCAGTAATCCCTTAACTCTACAGTATCAGACTGGATTTGACAGGTGTAACGTCTTAGGAGATGGAAAAAATCCTTTATATTACCATTTTGCATTATAAAAAATAATGTGCCGAAAAGCAGAGGTGGATGGAATATTTGAAATCTCTACTAGATGACAGCTCTGTGATGGAACCTTACATAGTTACGTAGTAACATAGGCCCAAAAAACAGATGTTCCGTCCATTGAGTTCAGCCTTTTCTATATTACCTACTGCTGTTGATCCAAAAGAAGGCAAAAAAAATGTGAACTGTTCCTATAAATGCCGCATACTGGGAAAAAATCCTTCTTGACCCCATATGGCAGTCAGATTTCTCCTTGGATCAAGCTGCTTTTACCCACATATTAAATATTATAACCCTTAATATTATATCTTTGCAGGCAGACATCCAATCGTTTAAAATTCGATACAGTCTCTGACCCAACCACCTCAACAGGCAGAGAATTCCACAGCTTTATTGTTCTCACTGTAAAAAAACTTTCTTATGATTTAGGTTGAATTTTCTTTTGTCTAATCTAAATGGGAAACCTTGTGTCCTGTGTATCGTCCTATTAATGTATAGGTTTTCAGACAATGGTTTATAATTTTATATAAATTTATTAATTCCTCTCTAAGGCGCCATTTTTCTAAACTAAACAGGTTTAAGCTTGCCTTTTCTCATAACTTAAGTCTTCCATTCCCCTTATTAATTTAGTTGCCCGTCTCTGCACTTTTTCTAGTGTCATAATATCTTATTTTAAACAGGTGTCCAAAAATGCACTGCATATTCAAGGTGCGGTCTTAGCATTGATTTATAAAGAGGCAAAATTATATTTTCTTCCTAATAATTAATTTCCCTTTTAATGCATGCCAATACCTTGCTGGCCTTGGTGACTAGTGTTTGGCATTGGTCATTGTTGTTTAGTTTGAAGTCTATCAGGGTTATTCAGAGAAAGGTGAAACTCTGGAGAACCTTTGGAAAAGTGAAAATTCTAGGTCAAAATAGCCAAACCAGAAAAATTCTCCCATTTATCTCACTTACCAAATCGGCTATTTTGACCTAGAATTTTCACTTCTCCAAAAGTTCTCCAGAGTTTCACCTTCCTCTGAATAACCCTGAATGACTCTCATCAAATCTTTCTGCCTTCCCTTACTTAGAACCAATTAGGGTATAAGTTGCTTGTGGGTCCTTCACATCAAAGTGCATAACCTTGCATTTATCTACATTAAATTTCATCTGCCATTTGAGTACCCAGTTCCTCAATCTATCTAAATCCCTCTGCAGCAATATTCTGATCACATTGTATCACCTTTCCTAGCTTTGTATCAAAATCAGCGTTCGGTTACCTTTCCTGGCCATTCAGCTATCCAGAGAGCAGGCAATTCGCCAAATCCTGGCGCATTGCCTGCACATACGGTGCCTGTTCGGTGCCTGTTCGAGGGCAGTGAAATCCCCATGAAAAAGCACTGCTTCGGCTATTCAGAGAACGAAAACCAGCAGTGAAAGGTTCCCGAAATGCCCTGTCATTCGGTGGTTTAATTCGGCAAGTTAATTCAGGAGAATCCCATAGGCTTCAATGTTAAAAATATTCCTGTTTTAATTCAATATCTAATAAACCGTTCATTATAAAATTCTGCAGTAAAGAGTCTCTTTATTTATAGATTTTTTAGGATACTTTAAGCATTTTTCAGATTTTTTTTTTTTTTAAGTTAACTTATTTTTCCTGTAACAGCCCTCTTTATTATCATTCCCTGGACCTCATATGCAAATTTCAGACATTTTCGCTTACTAGTTTCTTTGCAAACAGCTTTTCACTTTCACATTCATACAAACTGTTTTGCTAATTTATTCACCTCCCTCTGTCTGCGGTGTTGGCTTTTTCTCGGCTTTTTCCGGCGACTTCGCTGCGTGTGATCGGCTCCTGCTCGGGTTTTTCCGGCGTCTTCGACGGGTTAATCCAGATGTTTTTGCGGGTTTTCGGCGTGCATTCGTCAGGTTTTGCGGTTAGTTTTCGACAGGTTTGCGGCAGCCTTTCCCTGCAATTCGGGGACCCTGTGGTGTTTGCTGAATACACCGCAGGGTCACCGAAATGGGATCGGCAAAAGGAACCGAATTGAAGAGAACGAAAAGTCACCGAACGTGCGGTGACTTTTCGAATCTCTTTGGATAACCCTGATAGTTTCCTCTTTAAAATATGCTGAAGAAAAATAAGCATTCAACATTTCTGCCTCTTCTTGATCTTCAGTTACTAATAACCTTGTCTATGACTTCACTGAACCTACACTTTCACTCTTGGGTTTTTTAATTTATGTACTTAAAGAATCTCTTGGTTGGTCATGCTCTCTTGGCTATCTCTTTTTCATTTTGTCGTTTAGCCCATCTAATTGCTTTTTTACATGCTTTATTGGTTACCTTACATGCTTTACTAGCTTTTGCCTGCGGCTTCGCTCGCGTGGATTTTAGGATTTGTTAAAATTGTTTTTTAAAAGAAACTTGAGTTTTTTTGGTAGAACCCCCCATTTCCCCCCCCCCCACTTGGGATTTTTGGAAAATTGTAAAACAAGTGTTTTTTTATTTTTCAAGAAGAATGTACCGTATTTTTCGCTCCATAAGACGCACTTTTCTCCCCCCAAAAAGTGGGGGGAAAAGTGGGTGCGTCTTATGGAGCGAATGCCCCATGATATGCCTCAGCTCACCTGTCGCCGCCGCGTTAGGCTCCCTCTGAGCGTGCGTCCGGCGGCAGGAAGCTTGGGCACTCGCCTGGGGGAGCCACGTGACCGCGATCTCGCGAGATCGCGGTCACGTGGCTCCCCCAGGCGAGTGCCCAAGCTTCCTGCCGCCGGACACACGCTCAGAGGGAGCCTAACGCGGCGGCGACAGGTGAGCGGAGGCATATCCATGAGCGAGCTGGGGCACATCCATGAGCGAGCTGGGGCACATCCATGAGCGAGCTGGGGCACATCCATGTGCTGGGGCATTATCCATGAGCTGGGGGACAGTATCCATGTGCTGGGGCATATCCATAAGTTGGGGCATATCCATGAGCTGGGGGACAGTATCCATGAGCTGGGGCATATCCATGTGCTGGGGCATATCCATAAGCTGGGGGGCATATCCATGAGCTGGGGGACAGTATCCATGTGCTGGGGCATATCCATGAGCTGGGAGACAGTATCCATGTGCTGGGGCATATCCATGAGCTGGGGGACAGTATCCATGAGCTGGGGGACAGTATCCATGAGCTGGGGGACAGTATCCATGAGCTGGGGGCAGTATCCATGAGCTGGGGCAGTATATCCATTATTACACTATTTGATTTCAGAATATTTATTTTCCTGTTTTCCTCCTCTAAAAACTAGGTGCGTCTCATGGTCAGGTGCGTCTTATGGAGCAAAAAATACGGTAAGTGCCAAATTTCACACCTGTAACATCTTTGGTTTATGAAATATAGGTATACTGATAAAAGTATTCACATCCCTTTTCCCCCACCACCCTTAACTGGATTTTCGGAAAATGGTAAAGCATGTTGGGGTTTTTTTGCATGAAGATAGTAAATATCGAATTTCACACCTGTAACATCATTGGTTTTTTTAAATATAGGTATAGTGATAAAGGTATTCATCCCCCTTTTTGCCCACACCCCCCACTGGATTTTTGGAAAATGGTAAAATACGTGTTGTTTTATTTTCAAGACGAATCTAAATACCAATTTTCACATGTGTAACATCTTCTGTTTTTGAGATATAGGTATCCTGTTGAAAAGTATTCACCCCCCTTTTTTCACCCCCCACTGGATTCTTGGAAAATGGTAAAACAGGTGTTTTTTTTATTTTTCAAGAAGATTATAAGTGCCAGATTTCACACCTGTAACATCTTTGGTTTTGAAAATATAGGTATACTGATAAAAGTATTCAACCCCCTTTTTCCCCCTCCCACTGGATTTTTTGAAAATGGCAAAATAGGTGTTTTTTTGTTTCTCTAGACAAATCTAAATACCAATTTTCACGTCTGTAACATCTTCTGTTTTGAGATGTAGGTATCCTGTTTAAAAGTATTCAGCCCCCCCTTTTTTTCACCCCCCCCCACTTGGGTTTTTGGAAAATGGTAAAACAGGTGTTTTTTTTATTTTTCAAGAAGATTATAAGTGCCAGATTTCACACCTGTAACATCTTTGGTTTTGAAAATATAGGTATACTGATAAAAGTATTCAACCCCCTTTTTCCCCCCTCCCACTGGATTTTTTTGAAAATGGCAAAATAGGTGTTTTTTTGTTTCTCTAGACAAATCTAAATACCAATTTTCACATGTGTAACCTCTTCTGTTTTTGAGATATAGGTATCCTGTTGAAAAGTATTCACCCCCCTTTTTTCACCCCCCACTGGATTCTTGGAAAATGGTAAAACAGGTGTTTTTTTTATTTTTCAAGAAGATTATAAGTGCCAGATTTCACACCTGTAACATCTTTGGTTTTGAAAATATAGGTATACTGATAAAAGTATTCAACCCCCCTTTTTCCCCCCTCCCACTGGATTTTTTGAAAATGGCAAAATAGGTGTTTTTTTGTTTCTCTAGACAAATCTAAATACCAATTTTCACGTCTGTAACATCTTCTGTTTTGAGATGTAGGTATCCTGTTTAAAAGTATTCAGCCCCCCTTTTTTTCACCCCCCCCCACTTGGGTTTTTGGAAAATGGTAAAACACCTGTTTTTTATTTGTCAAGATGAATCTAAATATCGATTTTCACATCTGGAACATCTTCTGTTTTTAAGATATAGGTATCCGGTTTAAAATATTCAACCCCCTTTTTTCACCCCCAGTCAAATTTTTGAAATACGGTAAAATACGTGTTTTTTTATTTTTCAAGACAAATCTAAATACCGATTATCACATTTGTAACATCTTCTGTTTTTGAGCTATAGGTATTGTGTTTAAAATATTCAACCCCCTTTTTCACCCCCTTAGGGGTGGAGTTTCCAAAAATCCTTCCTTAGTGGGTGCCCACATCATAAAAACAGTGCACCTTCAAAATTTCACGTTCCTAGGTTAAACGGTTTCAGCTGGGCATTGATGAGTCAGTCAGTCAGGACTTTCGCGTTTATGATAAAAGTATTCAACCCCTCTTTTTGCCCCCCCAAGGAATTTTCAGAAAATGGTAAAATACTTGTTTTTTTATTTGTCAAGATGAATCTAAATACCGATTTCACGTCTGTACCATCTTCTGTTTTTAAGATATAGGTATCCAGTTTAAAATATTTAAAATATTCAACCCCCTTTTTTTGCCCCAGTTGAATTTTTGAAAAAAACGTAAAATACAAGTCTTTTTATTTTTCAAGAAGAATCTAAATACCGATTTTCACGTCTGTAACATCTTCTGTTTTTAAGATATTGGTATCCGGTTTAAAATATTTAAAATATTCAACCCCCTTTTTTCGCCCCCCAGTCGATTTTTGAAAAACGGTAAAATACGTGTTTTTTTATTTTTCAAGACGAATCTAAATACCGATTATCACATCTGTAACTTCTTCTGTTTTTGAGCTATAGGTATCCTGTTTAAAATATTCAATCTCCTTTTTCAACCCCTTAGGGGCAGAGATTTCACAAATCCTTCCTTAGTGGGTGCCTACATCATAAAAACAGGGCACATTCAAAATTTCACGTTCCTAGGTTAAACGGTTTCAGCTGGGCGTTGAGGAGTCAGTCAGTCAATCAATCAGTCAGTCAGTCAGTCAGGACTTTCGCGTTTATATATAGAGATAAGATGCCTTAGATGTATCCAATTTACCGTAGAACCTTTAAATTCCTTCTTTATATTAAGACATTTCATGTGTTACCTTCCTACTAAGCCACATTGGTTTCAGTTTGTTAATTTTATATTTTGTACCCAGTGGTTTATATTGTGACATTGAACATATTGAAGATATTCCACTTATCCTCTGTTTTTTCCCTTGAAAGAGATTTTGCCAGTCAATGAGATTGAGAGCTTCCCTTATTTTAATGAAGTTGACCCATATAAAATTATGTTTTAGAATGCCCCTTATGAATTAGCTTTTCTAAGTTTATTTCAAAAGACTCCATATTGTGGTCACTGGTAGGGATGAGCCGAACACCAGAGCTGTTGTAAACTTACCAGAGCCATTAAAGTCTATGGAGTTGTTAAGTTTACAACAGTTTTGGCTACCTTCGCACCAACCTTTGAATATTGTCCTAGGGGCAGGAGTCAGAAGCCTTGGTCAGCAGTTTTGAAACTATATTTCCTCTGTGTGTCCACAAAACATAATGAGCATCCTGGGAGTAGTGATGAGCCGAACACCCCCGCGTTCGGTTCGCATTCGAACTCGAAAAATTTCAAAAGTTAGAGTGCGAACACGAACCAAACTCAATGCAAGTCAATGGGACTCAAAAGTTTGATTTTTAGAGTGCCCTGCAAGAGGGCATATATGCAAGATATTTGCCATAAAAGGTGTATGGGGGTCCGGGTAGTGCCCTGGGGGACAGGAAACAAGGAAAAAAGTTTAAAAAAAAACGTTTTTAAAGGAACAGTGAGTTTTCCATGAAATAAGGGTTAAAAATAAAAACGAAAAATTCCTGAAATATCGTGCCTAGGAGGTCCCCATAACCTGCCCGTGAAGTGGTGGATTTGTAGGATGTATAGAAACATTTAAAAACAAAAAAAATGACGTTTCAAATGACGGTAAACAGATTTCCTTTAATCTATTAATAAACAACTGCTTGGGGCGGCAGTCTGTATTAAAAAAGGAGACATTTTAGGACACGCAGAACAAGTTTAGTGATTTTTTGGCTAAATTATGGTGAAACTTATGCAGGCTTTGGATGAAAGTAACAATAGGTGCTTTAAAATTGGGCCTTTAGGGTCGGCAACAGTGCCGTCACACCATAACCCCTCTGTGGTATTGTGGAAGAGTGCAGGGTTGGATCCTGCAGTCCAAAAAATTAAAATGATCTAAATCTGGTAATATAGGCTTCAGTGTCAGTGCAGCCAAATATTGTGCCTTTGGTGGCAGCAAGTTCCTTCACACCGTAACCCTTTTGTGGTATTGTGGAAGAGTGCAGTGGTGGAGGTTTTGTGAATGCAGAAGAGATCCCCGATCTATTCCATTACGTCAGCATCAGGGGATTGATAGCTGCTGATCCAGGACTGATTCATTTTTATAAACGTCAGCCAGTCTACAGAGTCGGTGGACAGACGCACTCTTTTGTCTGTGACAAAACCTCCAGCGGCACTGAAAGTCCTTTCAGAAAGCTCGCTGGATGAAGGGCAACATAGTAGCTGCATAGCATATTGGCTAAATTCTGGCCAGTGATCCAATCTCAACACCCAGTAAGCTAGTGGATATCTGCTGGAAAGGTATCCAGCTCTGCCCTTGCCCCTAGGTAGTCCTGCTCCATATGGTGAAGAAGCTGGCAATGGGTGCCTACATTTGACGTCCCTGGGCGTCGTGGACTAAAAAAAACTTAAAAAGGCATCAGTCAAGCGGCCTTAACCGCTCTTCCTCTGATCAACCGCAGCCTCAGAAGCATCTGTGTTATCACTTGGTAACCTACCAGTGCCTGGAAAGGTGTTACACAAGTGTCGCTTTAGAGCATACTCAAGTTGTTTCATCCTGTGCTCCCTCTGTGTGGGCAGGATGAGCTCTGCAACTTTACCCTTGTATCGTGGATCAAGAAGGCTTGCCAACCAGTAATGATCCCTCTCCTTGATAGCACGAATCCTGGGGTCCTTTACCAGGCTTTGCAGGATAAGGGAGCCCATGCAGCCTAGGTTGGAGGTGGCATTAGCTTCCGAGTCTTCCTGGTCAATGAGGATGACCCCATCGTGCACTTCCTCCTCCAAGCCACGTACTAGCCCTTGGGTTTCTGGGCACACAAAACCCTCCCTTGAGGAATCCCCACCTTCAAGGCCCCCACTACTTAAATATTCCTCCTCCTCCTCATCCTGTCTGATCTGAGGAGGACCCGCTGGAATGCTGTCTGCGGTAAGACTGGGGCCTTGAGAGCTAGGGAAGGCCTCCTCTTCCTCCAGATGCTCTGCCTCTAGAGCCACATCTATAATTCCCCACAGAGTGTGCTCCAGCAGGAACACTAAAGAAATTGTGTCACTGATGCATGCACTATCCCTGCTCACCATCCTCGTTGCCTCCTCAAATGGTGACAGTACAGTGCATGCATCCTTGATCATCAGCCACTGCGGGGGGAAAAAAACCAAGTTGACCTGAACCTGTCCTTGTGCCATACTCACACAGGTACTCGTTGATGGCCCTCTGCTGCTTGTGCAGATGCTGCAGCATTGCTAATGTCGAGTTCCACCTGGTGGGCATGTCACAGATCAGACAGTTTGTGGGAAGGTGGAATTCTCTTTGAATTTCTGCCAAGCGAACACTTGCTGGGAATGACCATCTGAAGTGGCTGCAGATGTTTCTGGCCTGGCTGAGAAGCTCTGCCAGCCCTGGGTACCTGGTTAGGAAATGATGTACCACCAGATTTAGGACGTGTGCTAGGCATGGTACATGCGTCAACTTACCCTGGCGTAGGGCGGAGAGAAGGTTGCTGCCATGATCACAGACGACCATTCCCAGCTGAAGCTGGCATGGTGTTAACCATCTCTGCACCTGCCCCTGCAGAGCTGACAGAATTTCTGGCCCGGTGTGGCTCCTGTCCCCTAAACAAACCAGCTCAAGCACAATATGGCATCTTTTTGCTTGAGCCATTGCGTAGCCCCTCTCACGTGTCGGTTTAACTGCCACTTCACCAGAGATAGTGAAGGAGGAGGAGGAGGAAGAGGGAGAGGTGGTGGTGGAGCAGGCAGACTTCATACAAGCAGCTTTCTGGAGGCGTGGTAGATGAACAAGCTCCAGCACAGAGCGCCGTCTTGGATCCCTCCCAGCTGCAATAAGAGTTACCCAGTGTGCCGTGAAGGAAATGTAACGGCCCTGTCCATGCTTGCTGGACCACATGTCTAAAGTCACATGCACCTTGCTGATGACTGCCTTTACCAATGACTCCATAACATTGTCTTCCATGTGCTGGTATAGTGCTGGAATGGCCTTCCGAGAAAAGTAATGGCGGTTTGGAATCTGCCACTGTGGTACAGCACATTCAGCAAATTCACAGAAGGAAGCAGAGTCCACCAGCTGAAAAGGCAGCAGCTGCAATGCGAGTAATTTTGCTAAGCTGGCATTTAGACGCTGTGCTTGGGGGATGGTTTGGACTATATTTTTTCTTACATTGCAGCAGCTGGGGCAACGTAATCTGACTGCGTAAATCTTCAGCTGATGGGATGCTGTCACATTGTGAGGAAGGACCTGGTACATCCATTACTGTAGCATCATCCCTGTCAGTGGAGGTTGGAGTCAATGACATGGCAGGACATATAGTGGGGGTAGAGACAGGTGAGGAGGACCTATGCAAAGTTTTGCGCCAACAGGATGCGTGGCAGGTGGTCATATGTCACCTCAAGCACGTGGTACCCAAGCGTCCGGTGTCTTTCCCATGCTTGAGCCTCATCTGACATAGATTACAAATAGCAACGGTGCGGTCTGCTGCACATTTATTGAAGAACTCCTAAACAGCAGAGTTCCTGGATGTGTGCTTTGAGACAACAGTGCTCTGCACCTGACCAGCTCTGACATCTGATGCCTTGGACTAGCTACGGTTGGTCATAGAGGATGTTGTGCCTCGTGTTTGTTGTGCCTCCTCCTCACTTGATTCCTCTGTTTGATCCGGCACCCGGGTGGAGTCAGTGACCTCATCATCATTGTCATCACCCCCTATCTCCTCGTCACTGGAGCCAACTTGGCAGTATGCTGCAGCTGCTGTGGCAACATGAGTGCCAGTTATTTGTGTGTCACTGGCACCCCCTTCCTCTAGGTTGATTATACTCCATTCCTCAACCTCAGAGATTGAATCAGAGCACTGTAGTTGCTGTGCATCCTCAAGCAGCATGTTACTGTCATTGTAGTCAAACAATTCAGCTGACTCCTCCATGTGTGATAGTGAGGCTACGGCAGGAGTAGCTGTGGACATGGAGGCTGAATTAGATGCTTTGACAGCTGAGGTGGACTGTAAACCACTACGAGCCTGGCTGGCAGAGGACTGGGAGGATGAGGATGGCCTGGTTAGCCAATCCACCAAATCCTCTGTTATGTTGCTGCTGCTTAAGACGGCCAGCACCAGTTAGAAAGGACAAGCGTGCCCCTGCAGAGCATGCACCACATCCACAATGACCAGAGGCACAGCCTCCCGAAACAGAGGCTGCTTGCCCTCTTATCTGTGTCTGGGAGCATCTGCCTGTCCTTTTTGTTCTTTCTGACATGGTGAGTGATATATAGATTAAAGATATACAGAACTCTGATTCAAATCTGTTATAAAAATTGGAGTTATGCTGCAGAACTCTGATTCAACTCTGGTATAAAGATTAAAGATGTCCAGAACTCTGGTATAACTCAGTGAGACACCCTGATAGGTGGCAGCCAGTGACAAGACAGAGATTACAATTCCCAGAAACCTCCTATAAGTCATTGAGACCCCCTGATGGGTGTCAGTGACAAGACACAAATTACAATTCCCAGAAACCACCTACAAGTCAGTGAGACCCCCTGATAGGACCCCCTGATAGCTGGCAACAGTGACAAGACACAGACTACAATTCGCAGAAATCTGCTAGAAGTATGTGGGACTCCCTGATAGCTGGCAGTGAGAAGACACAGATTACAATTCCCAGAAACCTCCTATAAATCAGTGAGACCCCCTGATGGGTGGCAGTGAGAACACAAAGATTAGAACAATTCCCAGATATTTTGTATAAATGAGACCCCCACAATTGCTGCTGGCAGTGAGAACACAAAGATTAGAACAATTCCCCTATATTTTGTATAAATCACTGACCCCCAAAATTGCTGGTGGCAGTGAGAACACAAAGATTAGAACAATTCCCAGATATTTTGTATAAATGACTGACCCCCAAAATAGTTGGTGGCAGTGAGAACACAAAGATTAGAACAATTCCCAGATATTTTGTATAAATGACTGACCCCCAAAATTGCTGGTGGCAGTGAGAACACAAAGATTAGAACAATTCCCAGATATTTTGTAGAAATGAGACCCCCACAATTGCTGGTGGCAGTGAGAACACAAAGATTACAACAATTCCCAGATATTTTGCATAAATGACTGATCCCCAAAATAGTTTGTGGCAGTGAGAACACAAAGATTACAACAATTCCTAGATATTTTGCATAAATGACTGATCCCCAAAATTGCTGGTGGCAGTGAGAACACACAGATTACAACAATTCCTAGATATTTTGCATAAATGACTGATCCCCAAAATTGCTGGTGGCAGTGAGAACACACAGATTTCCACAATTCCCAGATATTTTGTATAAATGACTGACCCCCAAAATCGTTGGTGGCAGTGAGAACAAACAGATTACCACAATTCCCAGATATCTTGTATAAATGACTGACCCCCAAAATAGTTGGTGGCAGTGAGAACACAAAGATTAGATGAATTCCCAGATATTTTGTAGAAATGAGACCCCCACAATTGCTGGTGGCAGTGAGAACACAAAGATTAGAACAATTCCCAGATATTTTGTATAAATGACTGACCCCCAAAATAGTTGGTGGCAGTGAGAACACACAGATTACCACAATTCCCAGATATTTTGTATAAATGACTGACCCCCAAAATAGTTGGTGGCAGTGAGAACACAAAGATTAGATGAATTCCCAGATATTTCGTAGAAATGAGACCCCCACAATTGCTGGTGGCAGTGAGAACACAAAGATTAGAACAATTCCCAGATATTTTGTATAAATGACTGACCCCCAAAATCGTTGGTGGCAGTGAGAACACACAGATTACCACAATTCCCAGATATTTTGTAGAAATGACTGATCCCCAAAATAGTTGGTGGCAATGAGAACACAAAGATTAGAACAATTCCTAGATATTTTGTAGAAATGAGATCCCCACAATTGCTGGCGGCAGTGAGAACACAAAGATTACAACAATTCCCAGATATTTTGTATTAATGACTGACCCCCAAAATAGTTGGTGGCAGTGAGAACACAAAGATTAGAATAATACCCAGATATTTTGTAGAAATGAGACCCCCCCCCCAATAGCTGCTGGCAGACTGGCAGTGAGAACACACACTAACAATCTCCTCTCAAAAAACACATACTGGGGCTGCAAGGGACACCTTATATAGTGTGCTGAGGGACTTAGCTCTATGAGCCCATGATTGGGCAAAATTTGCCCAATCAGGACTCTGAGCCGTGATTGGCATAGTCTTGCACCTGTCTTGCACGTAAACTGTGGTCAGGTGCAGGCTGTAGCCAATTACAAGCTTCAGGCCAGTGGAAAAGTGCATTGTGGTCCATTGCGTTGCATTGTGGGCGACCATGCTGCGAACACGCGGAAATGTTCAAAGTTCGCGAACATACAAACTGGCAATGTTCGAATCGAACTCCGAACACATCGAACCGAACAGCTCATCCCTAGTCATTGGTTCCCAACTGCTCCCTTACTTGTATATTTGGCAAAAGATCAACCTTGCTTGTTATAACCAGATCCAAACAGGCATCCTTTCTAGTTGGTGCTGCCATCAGTTGTGACATGAAGATATCATTTAAAAGATTCAGAAACCGTATTCCCTCATTTAATTACTAGTCCCACTATCCCAATTAATGTCCCTCTGACATAAATTACTTAGCCTCCTTACACTGGATCTATTTTTCAACCAAAGTTTGCTGAAATAAAACCAAAACTGGAATAAGACCCTACACAGATATTTTACTGTTTATGTCAGATTTGTCTTTGGAAGCTTGCACTGCTACATTAAATTATTCAATAGTGAGAATATGCCACTGTTACAATGTTACTGAATGCTCATTTATGTTTTGTTTTATATTGAGTAATAACTTTGCTTGATGACTTCATAATTACTAATCCCCCTACCTATCTTCTTTTCTATACCTCGGTGAACTCCAAAAATCCAATAAAAACATTTAAGGCTGAGGTCAGACCAGCGCACTTTTAACGTGCGTTCTGGCGCACTTAATCACGGCCGCACTAGCAGCAAATGACGGGCAATGACGGACAATATACGAAGTACGGTCGCACGAAAGTCCGGCCGTGCAACGCAAGTGGAAAATGAACGCATTTTTTCGAGAACGCAGAACCCCTAGTACGGACTACAGAGTGCGCTGCGCCCGCTAGCGGTGTGTGTGTGTGTGTGATTTGGAGACGTCAGACCCTGCTCGTGTCCGGCCAACATAACGTCCAGACGCAAAAAGTTTCCTGGTTTGGATTCGTAAAACATCACGCACGACAATGCGCATCGTATGACCGTTTTCGTATATTCCGTGAAAAAATACATCAATGCGTTCGGACGCACTTTTTTACGTTCGCGTGTAAAAATGCTTTCGTTTGACCCTAGCCTAAAGCTAATTGTTTTTATTTATTTTTTTAAAAATCCAACTCCAATTTCATTTCAAATACCAGCATATAAGTGTGCCAGCACAGAATTGTGCCAACACAGACCTGTGTTAAGTATCAGGCATCATTAATTACCAACTTGTTTCTAAATATTTTCTATCAAACCATAGTATATAGTCAGATATTTAAGAATGTTCAAGGTTTTATTTAGTAATTCTGACAGTAGTTTGTTAGTAGTAAAAATAATACATACCTCGCAAAGGCCAAAAATAAGGCAAGGTATTCAATGCATTACAACAAAATAAAAATCGCATGCAGAAATCAAAATTATAATTTTCAAGCACTTATAGCCCTGCAAAATGCCTCCTGGAACTCATACGCACCACATAAATCACACAATGGGAATATAGTGACCTGGGAACACAATCAGAAAGAATAGCTCATAGGGTACTTTATCAGAACACCATGAATGCAGAATTTAAAGATATACCTAGAGATATACCTCTGAGTGTAAGGGCAATAATGATCCACCATTCAACGTTTCTGTGTAGCACTTGTTTTCACCAAATGTTCATGTAAGAGAAAAACCATAAAAGTGTTTAAGACATCAATATCATATCTCGTGATCCACTTTCTTCAGCTGTTCTGTTCAAATGGTTAAAATGAAATAAAAGAAAAATCTGGACATGCTTCTTATGTAAAAAAAGTTAAAAGAATATTCCAAGCATTCGCATGCTTTCTGGTTAAATCCCCATAGCTAAAGACGTTCTGTAGCTCATAGAAAACATTCTCATAATCATTTTCGGGACAGGAATAATAAAACCATATCCACTATATTTACATATCATATCCTGACATGAAGTATCTTACATATTATGTAAGAGATGACAAAGGTTACCTGGAATGCGCAAGCAGGAATCTTGAGAAGTTTCCACATTTCTTTTGGTAGGACATGACCTCTGGTAAGAGGGGTAACAATGGGAGAGTTAAGATAGAGTGGTGTCATCTTCGAAGTGTAATATGAAAATATGCACCAACATATCCACAGTAATTATCAGTGACATAGCTAGCTACCATGCTGGGCATCATGCTGGGTTGTTAAATGTGTACAAATAATTATCCATATTTTCACATGCCATGCAGAGGTATCTATCTGTCCTTTTCCAATTAACTCCCTTTCTGTTTCTCATAGTTGCTGGACTTGTTAAAATTATACACATATGTACAGTATATCTAATCATTATATATAGGTGATAAACTTGCAGTAAACTCATGAACAATCGTTTCAATTCAATTAACTCAGGCCATATAATTCCTGTAACGACCATTTATTTTAATTTCATTACAAGAGGTCAAAGTTCTTAAATTAATACAATATGGCAAAATTCTCATCTAAACCAATTTCTATAAGAAGTAGAACACAATAAGAATGTCCAAGCAGTAATCTTGTGCATATTGTGACTGTGTCTTGCATTATAATTGGAGGTCATGTGTTTCAGGTCATCTACAAGAATCTAAAATCAGAACAATCATTTAGACCTCTACCTAACTACAGCTATTTTGCATAACCAATGCTGACTTCTTTAGAATTGGCTGGTTTGATGTATTACAGTCTTTAACTTGACGTTAGAGGTTGAAATGATCAGATATACTATATAATGTTATTTTCACTATGAGAACATTTCTAATTTGCAATATCTAAACAAGACACAACCAGATAAGGCATGTTCATCTATATCAATACATCTTGTTCACAACAATTATATTATAAATTACACAAAATTTGTGAGTGATCAGTCCTGCAAGTGAATTTCTATTTGACTTCATTGGAATCTTAGAAAGTTAATGCTGAAGCGGTATATTACCATTAAGCATATCTAAAAGCATTCAGCTATAAACATGCAAGAGTTGTCTCAAGCGTCTGTGTATATAGCACGGCATATATAATCCCTCATGCAGTAAAATACTACCATTTTCACTTTTGATAAAAGACACTTGAGGTTACAACTTAAACGCATCATCACTGATGTATAAAAGCACTTACCTTCTTAACAGCTGTCTAAAAATTCTGAACAACATAGTAAAACTGATACATGCACCTCATATATTTATAATAATAATAATACACAAAGATATCTATTGAACAAATAATATTCATCGCAATTGCGGAGGAGAGCTAGATTTGTGAATAATACTTCAAGAAAAAAATTAGACAGTGTAGATTTGCCTGATGTGATGAAACAACATGCAGTGGCAAGAAAAAGTATGTGAACCCTTTGGGATTACGTGGAGTTTTGCATGAATTGGTCATAAAATGTGCTCTGATGTTCATCTAAGTCACAACAATTTGAAAAACACAGTCTGCTTAAAATAATACAACACAAACATTATAGGTTTTCATGTTTTTATTCAACAGAACATGTAAACATTCACAGTGCAGGGTGGAAAAAGTATGTGAACCTTTGGACTTAATAACTGGTTGACCCTCCTTTGGCAGCAATAAACTCAACCAAAGTTTCCTGTAGTTGCAGATCAGACCTGCACAACGATCTGGAGTAATTTTGGACCACTCCTCTTTACAAAACTGTTTCAGTGTAGCAATATTCTTGGGATGTCTGGTGTGAATCGCTCTCTTAAGGTCATGCCTTAAGCTTGGCAAGCCTTCTAAGTGAAGTCTTCTAAGTGAACTCTTAGAGGAGATCTTCTGGTGAGTGATTTTGATTTTTGTTTCAAACAGATCTTTTCTATTCATCTTAAGGTTTTAAGTTAGGTCTGGTGAGTAAATTAGGTTAGGCTGGTGACTCATTTTCATACTGATTAGCATACAATTGGAATCAATTGGGTGGTATTTGCAAAGAGGTTTAGCTTGTCCACTCCTTGCTGGGGGAGGTGGCTATATAAAGCTTGTGGAATATTAGCTTGGTCTAATTGAGCTTGGCAAGCCTTCTAAGTGAAGTCTTCAAAGTGAACTCTTAGAGGAGATCTTCTGGTGAGTGATTTTGATTTTTGATTCAAACAGATCTTTTCTATTCATTTTAAGGTTTTAAGTTAGGTCTGGTGAGTAAATTAGGTTAGGCTGGTGACTCATTTTCATACTGATTAGCATACAATTGGAATCAATTGGGTGGTATTTGCAAAGAGGTTTAGCTTGTCCACTCCTTGCTGGGGGAGGTGGCTATATAAAGCTTGTGGAATATTAGCTTGGTCTAATTGAGCTTGGCAAGCCTTCTAAGTGAAGTCTTCAAAGTGAACTCTTAGAGGAGATCTTCTGGTGAGTGATTTTGATTTTTGTTTCAAACAGATCTTTTCTATTCATCTTAAAGTTTTAAGTTAGGTCTGGTGAGTAAATTAGGTTAGGCTGGTGACTCATTTTCATACTGATTAGCATACAATTGGAATCAATTGGGTGGTATTTGCAAAGAGGTTTAGCTTGTCCACTCCTTGCTGGGGGAGGTGGCTATATAAAGCTTGTGGAATATTAGCTTGGTCTAATTGAGCTTGGCAAGCCTTCTAAGTGAAGTCTTCAAAGTGAACTCTTAGTGGAGATCTTCTGGTGAGTGATTTTGATTTTTGTTTCAAACAGATTTTTTCTATTCATCTTAAGGTTTTAAGTTAGGTCTGGTGAGTAAATTAGGTTAGGCTGGTGACTCATTTTCATACTGATTAGCATACAATTGGAATCAATTGGGTGGTATTTGCAAAGAGGTTTAGCTTGTCCACTCCTTGCTGGGGGAGGTGGCTATATAAAGCTTGTGGAATATTAGCTTGGTCTAATTGAGCTTGGCAAGCCTTCTAAGTGAAGTCTTCAAAGTGAACTCTTAGAGGAGATCTTCTGGTGAGTGATTTTGATTTTTGTTTCAAACAGATCTTTTCTATTCATCTTAAAGTTTTAAGTTAGGTCTGGTGAGTAAATTAGGTTAGGCTGGTGACTCATTTTCATACTGATTAGCATACAATTGGAATCAATTGGGTGGTATTTGCAAAAGAAGTTTAGCTTGTCCACTCCTTGCTGGGGGAGGTGGCTATATAAAGCTTGTGGAATATTAGCTTGGTCTAATTGAGCTTGGCAAGCCTTCTAAGTGAAGTCTTCAAAGTGAACTCTTAGAGGAGATCTTCTGGTGAGTGATTTTGATTTTTGATTCAAACAGATCTTTTCTATTCATTTTAAGGTTTTAAGTTAGGTCTGGTGAGTAAATTAGGTTAGGCTGGTGACTCATTTTCATACTGATTAGCATACAATTGGAATCAACTGGGTGGTATTTCCAAAGAGGTTTAGCTTGTCCACTCCTTGCTGGGGGAGGTGGCTATATAAAGCTTGTGGAATATTAGCTTGGTCTAATTGAGCTTGGCAAGCCTTCTAAGTGAAGTCTTCAAAGTGAACTCTTAGAGGAGATCTTCTGGAGATACTCTGGAGGTAGTCTGAGGTTTGACAGGAGGTAGAAAACCTACAAAAAGGTAAGATTTGCTGGTTTTAAATCCATTCTTTTATAATGGCAGGCTTGGTCCAGTGTAAGAACTGTCATGCGTTTGTTTTTAGATCCAATTTTTGGAGGTTTGGAGTCTGCCTGATATGTATGCAGTTCTCTTTATTGCAGCAGGAAATTGCCTGTTTGAAGTCTGAGATTTGTAAATTATCTGTTAGACAAACTCAGGCTATGACTGTTACAAAGCCACTGCCACAGAGGCCTCCTAGGAGCGGCAGATGGACTACTGTAGGATCTGGTAGACTTAGCGTTGTGGATAGAAAGCAGGTCCCACAATCGGTGGCTCTTCTTAATTCTTTTGAGGCACTTTCAGAGTGTAGTGGTAAGACGGATGCAGGCTCAGACACCATAGTTGAGGAACCACCATCCACTATGCCTAAGGTATGCAGCACTGCAACCAAGGACACAAATGAAAAGGTGGGACTTGATAGAAGGCAATTGTTGCTGGGTGATTCTATCATAAGAGGTGTTGAGCTGGAGAGTAGTGGTTTGGTGAGATGTCTTCCTGGGGCTACTGCTCGTAGAGACAGGAGACGTATTCTCAATATTGTCAAAGAATCAAAGCAGCAAGGGGAAGTGGATGTTCTAGTCCATCTAGGGACAAATGACTTGGCTAGCAATGAGGTTTCTGAGATTAAGGAAGATTTTTGTGTTCTTGGAGGGGAAATACAGCAGATTGCGTCCACTGTGTCATTCTCTGAAGTTTTGCCTGTGCATAACATTCAAGATAGGAAGATGCGCAATAGGGAATTCAATTTGTGGCTTCGGGAATGGTGTCGGGAGCAAGGATTTGGCTTTGTGTCCCATGATAGCTCTAATTGGAGCAGAAAAACTGTATAAAAAAGATGGTTTGCATCTTACTCATAGGGGAACATATGTTCTCAGTGAGAAGTTCAAAGGTTTCACAAAGAAATATTTAAACTAAGAGGGGGGGACAAAAGGGTAAACAATCTGCCCGATTGTCCCCCAAAACTAAATCGGAGGGTGCAAGCAACATGCGAGGTAAAAAATGACAAGCTCAGAGTCGTGTCTATAAATGCTCGCAGTTTAGTCAATAAAATCACTGAACTGGAGGCAATGATGGCAGCTGAAAAAGTAGATTTAGTGGCGGTTACTGAGACATGGTTCAGTGAGAAAAATAACTGGGACATAACAATACCGGGGTACTCTTTATATAGAAAAGACAGAGAAGGTAGGAAAGGAGGAGGAGTGGCCCTGTATGTGAAAAACAACATAAAAACAAACCAAAAAAAGTGAGCGAGGTGAACATAGAGTCAGTTTGGGTTACGCTAACATTTGGCAATCATACAGTAGCTCGTGTAGGTGTGATCTATAGACCCCCTGGACAAGTACAAGAGCTAGATAATCTGCTGCTTGAGGAAATAGCCAAAATGGCAATGAAGGGGGAAGTTATTATCATGGGGGACTTTAATCTTCCTGATGTGAACTGGAAAACCAAAATAGCTGGGTGCACCAGGAGTACAAATATTCTAAACTCATTACTGGGATTATCTCTAACACAAGTAGTTGAGGAGCCGACCCGTAAAGAGGCCATATTGGATTTAATACTCACAAATGGAGGTTTGGTATCGGACGTTGTTGTAGGTGAAAATTTGGGATCTAGTGATCACCAATCAGTATGGTTTAATATAAGATGGAGCCGCACCACACAAAAACAAAAGTTTTAGACTTTAAAAAAACAGATTTTTCTAAAATGAGATTTTGTGTGAATGAGTCATTATCAGACTGGAGGAGTTTAAAGGGAGTCCAGGAGAAATGGGATTATTTAAAGGAAGCATTATTGAAGGCCACAGGAAATTGCATTCGGCTTGTTAGCAAAAACAAAAAAGGGAAGAAACCACTGTGGTACTCTGCAGAAGTGGCCAAAATAGTGAAGAACAAGAAGATAGCATTCAATAATTATAAAAAAACTCAGCGTGAAGAGGATAGGCAAACCTATAAGATTAGGCAGAAAGAGGCAAAGCAATTTATAAGAGCTTCCAAAGCACACGCAGAAGAGAAATATAGCTCAGTCAGTAAAAAAGGGGGACAAAACATTTTTTAGATACATAAACGAGAAAAGAAAAGTAAAACAAGGATTAGTTAGATTAAAAACAAAGGAAGGAAGGTATGTAGAAGAGGATAAAAGTCTCGCTGACTGCCTCAATGAATATTTTTGTTCAGTCTTTGCAGAAGAAATGGAAGGAAAGGGACCTCAGTTAGGAGAGAACACTAAAGAGACATTTACATATGAGTTTACAGAGGAGGAGGTTCTAAAGCAGCTGTCTAAAGTAAAGACAAATAAGTCAATGGGGCCTGATGGGATCCATCCTAAATTATTAAAAGAGCTCAGTGATGTAATAGCAAAACCATTAACAGATTTATTTAACCAATCCTTGTTAACAGGAGTCGTCCCAGAAGACTGGAAATTGGCAAATGTTGTGCCCATTTACAAGATGGGTAGTAGGGAGGAATCGGGGAACTATAGGCCAGTTAGTCTTACGTCAGTAGTGGGGAAATTAATGGAAACCATGTTAAAGGAAAGGATTGTTGAACATCTAAAAACACATAGATTACAGGATCAGAAACAACATGGGTTTACCTCAGGGAGATCATGCCAAACTAATCTTATTGATTTTTTTGATTGGGTAACAAAAATAATAGACACAGGTGGTACAGTAGACATTGCTTATTTAGATTTCAGTAAGGCTTTTGATAGTGTTCCGCATAGAAGGCTTATCAATAAATTGCAATCTTTGAGCTTGGATTCCAATATTGTTGAATGGATTAGGCAGTGGCTGAGTGACAGACAACAGAGGGGTTGGTGGGAGTTTATTCGGTGCAAGGTCTTGTTACCAGTGGGGTACCTCAGGGGTCAGTACTTGGACCCATTCTCTTTAATATTTTTATTAGTGATATTGCAGAAGGTATTAATGGTAAAGTATCTTTTTGCTGATGACACAAAAATTTGCAACAGGGTTGACGTTCCTGGAGGGATCAGCCAAATGACAAATGATTTAGGTAAACTAAAAAAATGGTCGGAGTTGTGGCAATTGAGTTTTAATGTGGATAAGTGCAAGATAATGCACCTGGGACGTAAAAACCCAAGGGCTGAATATAGAATATTTGATACAGTCCTAACCTCAACATCTGAGGAAAGGGATTTAGGGGTCATTATTTCAGAGGATCTAAGGGTAAGTAGTCAATGTAATAGAGCAGCAGGAAATGCTAGCAGAATGCTTGGTTGTGTAGGGAGAGGTATTAGCAGTAGGAAAAGGGAAGTGCTCATGCCACTGTACAGAGCACTGGTGAGACCTCACTTGGAGTACTGTGTGCAGTACTGGAGACCGTATCTCCAGAAGGATATAGACATCTTAGAGAGAGTTCAGAGAAGGGCTACTAAAATGGTGTACGGCTTGAAGGAGAAAAGTTACCAAGAAAGGCTTAATGATCTTAACATGTACAGCTTGGAAAAAAGACGAGACAGAGGAGATATGATAGAAACATTTAAATACGTAAAGGGAATCCACAAGGTAGAGGAAGGAAGTATATTTAAAAGGAAACAAAATAGCAAAACAAGAGGACATAGTCTTAGATTAGAGGGGCAAAGGTTTAAAAGTAACATCAGGAAGCATTATTTTACTGAGCGGGTGGTGGATACATGGAACAGTCTTCCAGTAGAAGTGGTAGAGGCCAAAACAGTAATTGAATTTAAGCAAGCATGGGATAGGCATAATGCTATCCTAAACAAAAGATAAATCCAGGTCAAGTATCCATGTAATTGGGCAGACTAGATGGGCCGAACGGTTCTTATCTGCCGACATTTTTCTATGTTTCTATGTTTCTATGCCACAGCATTTCAATCAGGTTGAGGTCAGGACTCTGACTGGGCCACTCCAGAAGGCGTATTTTGTTTTGTTGAAGCCATTCTTTTGTTGAATTACTTGTATGCTTTGGGTCATTGTCCTGTTGCATCACCCATCCTCTGCGGAGCTTCAGTTGGCGGACAGATGGTCTTACGTTTTCCTGCAAAAGGTCTTGATAAACTCTAGAATTCATTTTTCCATCAATGACAACAATCTGTCCAATCTGTTTTTTCTCCACACATAGTGGTGAGTGTTTTTTCCAAACAACTCAATTTTGGTTTCATCTGTCCACAGAATATTTTGCCAGTAGTGCTGTGAAACATCCAGGTGCTCTGTTGCAAACTTCAAACGTGCTGCAATATTTTTTTTGGACAGCAATGGCTTCCTTCGTGGTGTCCTCCCATGTACTACATTCTTGTTTAATGTTTTCCTTATTGTAGATGTGTCAACAAAAATGTTAGCATGTGCCAGAGATTTCTGTAAGTCTTTAGCTGACACTCTAGGATTCTTCTTTACCTCATTAAGCATTCTGCGCTGTGCTCTTGCAGTCATCTTTACAGGACGACCACGCCTAGGGAGAGTAGCAACAGTGCTGAACTTTCTCCATTTGTAGACAGTCTGTCTTACCGTGGACACATGAACATCAGGGCTTTAGGAGATACTTTGGTAACCCTTTCCAGCTTCATGCAAGTCAACAATTCTTGATCGTAGGCATGGTTCACATATGCTGTGCACATGACATAGCTTTTCTCTGCATGATAGGAGACAAACATAAATAATAGCACATGCACATCTCTTTGTTAAAATGTATCCACTACAGGACTTTGTGTTTAAAATTGGTGCTCCTTGCATCATAACATTTGCAAAGAAGATAGAATAGCACAGTATCAGAAGTTTTTTATTCTAGGTTCTCTTAATAAATATCTTTACTTTTCTTCCGAATCACTGTAACATTTACATTCACTATTGACATTGTTTACCATTCCTCATATGATTTTCTACTCCTTTTTTTATATTGATTTCCCCAGAGCAGGGTCCCCCACAATTGCAGGTCCAGGACATGTGACCCCTTCCATTCACCCCATCCTAAGGGTGGCCCTGGAGTTCACTTGATTATATAAGGCGATGATGTTGCTGGGCTCTATGGGTCTGCTTCTGGAGCATTGTTTTACTTATTTTTGGATCCTGTTATACCATACCAGGTAAAAATAAATCCAGTAGCATAACCATCTCATTAATAAAACTTGTGCTATACAGAATAAGTTCCAAGTATTCGTGGAGCACTTTGAGTGTATCCATTGCTACATTGGACTGGCCCAACAGAATTCAACAAAGTTTGGTGTTTATGCCACATAACCTTATTAAGAGCGTCCAGACTGCACTAGATTATTGGTTATTTAGCAGGGTGCAGCACACCAACATATAGCTGTGCGCCCGTCCCACCCCACTTTTGTACCTCCCAATGTTAGGAATATTTCTTTGACTTTGGACCACATATCTAGCATTGTCACATTGTTACAAACAGTATCAGTGACCTGATGGTTTTCAGCACTAACGCTCCAAAAATGGTTTATATGTCATAGTGTATTAATTGTTATGATTCTCATAAACAGACTATTGTGTTGTTAGCAAAGACTTATAGAAATGTTACTTTATACCAATTCTAGCACAAATGTTGATGGTTTTTGTATACATGTAGCCCAAACTGGGTAAAATATGAAGTTTACCATAATGCAATAATCATAATAGTTTATTGAATGTTATCCCCTTTGCAAAGAAACCTGTCACATAGATTTACAACCCCCTTAAGATCCATGATCTAGGGGGCACTCATTTACATAAACAGATAATACAAGATAGAAAAAAATCCATTAAGCAGAGGGAAATTGGTCAATTTCCCCTGCTTAGACAAATCTTAAATCTTTAGACAATGTGGTCATTATTGCAGCAGCCCTATTTCAGAAATAATGTGTATTAAAACAAAATTCAGCCAGTAGCAGTCATTTCCAGTTTTCCAATTATCTTTAAGAAAAGCTTATTCTGTGGACAATAAAGCACATTACTGCACAATATGATACAGTCCATAAAGATCGCAATGTTTTATGAAAGGTTAAAGAAAGCTCAGCACATTTAGGGGAGTGCCATAACCCACAAAGTCTTTCAAGACTTAGCTCCGCGCAAAGGTTTCACTGTTTTAATGAAAGCAATATTCATATTAATTGAGTCTCTCTTCCTTTCTTAAGTTGATGAATCTTAAATCTAGTCGTAAATGCAATATAAACCATGCTCAGATGACCGAACAGCTAGATTTAAAACAAGAGTACTTGCATAAAGGCTGTAACAAATTCTTCTAAGGGAATAGAACGTACTACTTTATTTGTTTATGTAAAGTAAAGAATTGAATACCAGTGTCATGCATGCTTGAGCAACCTTAAGAAAGAAACCTCACCTGGCTAGCTATTTTTATAAAGTTATGGTTTGATTATTTGTCCAGATACAGAATCTTTCCATAATTGAGTAATTATAATACAGATTGTTCTGTACACTTCTCGGTTCAAGAATATCTTGGGTTGCTGTTAGTTGAAGATTAATGAGATGAAGTAATGAAATATAAAAGTAAGTAATGAAACCTAACACTAAGCCATGACCTCTATTTTAAGTGCCTTACCCAATTTCTAAAATTGTTGACTTATATCAGTAACCCAAACACCTAAACCAAATATTGAAGATTGACCTTGCTTACAATTCCCACTGCCTCTTGACTTTAGTGGAGTCCTGAACATTTACAAGAGGGGACATTATATTTAATGGCTCGGTTGCTAATGTTAATGGATGGAGTGGAATTGGGCATTAGGTGTCTACATATAGTTTTTGGATACTACCTTTCTGGTACAAAATAATAATGAAAACAGACTGTATTAATGTATGGAACTATATATTTGATTTAATTATTTACTTTAATTTATTTTTAAATGTAGTTGGTTATAGCAGAGGTTAGTTTTACTCCAGTCTGTAAACTAGAAATGGTCCATCAGTGTACATGCTAATGATACGTGCTGGCATGCTATGCATTACTAGCCAAACAATTTTTTTTTGTGACAAGTATTTATAATGAATCTGCCACTACATACCCTTCGTGACATACGTCTCTAGGGTGCAACTCTTTCATGGTTCTCTTCCTAATTGTCCAAACGATCATTCAGTGCCTACTTGTTTGGCAGAAGCTCCTCCCTGCAGTCTGTCTCTGTTCGGGTGTCCCAAGGGTTAGTACTCTAACCTCTTCTCTTTATTATCTACACGTCATTCCTTGGCAAAAACTTATCAGCTCTATTCAATTGTGTCACTAGTTGCCTCTCCTCCATCTCAATCTGGATGTATTTCCACTTCCTGAAAAGAAAAATTAAATTCCTTGTCTTTCTTTCTTTTTCTTACGGGTAGTGGTAGTGTAGGCCTCAACACTCAAAGTATGAGTAAACAGCACTCGTAGAAAAATCTACTACCAGTCCTTGAAGTGACCAGGCTAATTACAGCTAAAAATTGGAGAAAAAGGGTAAACAGGGAGAATTGAAGAGGGGGAGAACATACAAGAGAACAAAGGACCAAACACCCTTCCTTGTAATGTATGGCCTAGACAAACAGGGAGTAAACTAGAGAAGAATGTTCAACTAAGCAAGCTGACGTCAAGGGACAATAGTGGAGCACAAAATTGTGGATACAGAGCCAAGTCAGGGAAAGGTCAAAAGTAGTCAGAAAACTGTTCACGGTCAATATAATAGAAATCAATACACAATATGACGTATGCTAAATGGTCAAGAATCAACCACGATAAGGTAAGGTCTTAGAGTATCCTGCCATTTTATATAGAAGCAAGTAGAGCCTCTATGGGTGGTATCATCTATGTGGGCCAGTTGGTGTGTTTATGGAATGATGCAGGAATTGAGTCAATGCAGCGGCGCTCAGAACTCTAGCTGTAAATAGCTATATACTTGTCTGTTTCCACATCAACATCACTCACAAAATGACATGGGTTGTGTTGGTGTTCCTTCAGAAGGGACAGGGAGCTTAATGAGCACCATCTTGGGGACTGAGCAGCATTGATCTGCCATTCTGGATATCCGGGGTTGTGGGGACAGCGGATAAGTGACAAAGCAAGTAAACACGAACTTCGTTCCAAAATGTTCATCAATCTCTCTGCTTGTTAATTGGATGCTTAACAGCACTCAACGCTCCTCACATAGTTTTCCTTCTTCTACTGCCTCCTTTTTTTTTACCTGTCATGGTACAAGATAAATGAATGACCCTCACTTTCAAAACCCTCAAAAACTCAATTCCATCATACATGTCTTTCCTACACCACAAGTACAGTCCTTCTAATCACTCCAGTCTACAGGTGACCTTGGCGTTTCCTCTGTTCTCTTCCACCAACTCACACGCCCAAGACTTCTCCAGAACAGCACCAGTCCTTTTGCATAACCTACATTACCCTATCAGACTCTCCCCTAATCTTCGGTCCTTCAAGAAATGCTTCAAAAAACATATTTTCCGAATGTGTCAGGAATCACATTCCTGACTAATCCCATATTAGTATAGTTAACATAGCTTGCTTTAGTACCATCAGCATTTCTGACACAGACATTACTATTAACAATCCTAGCACTAAAGAGTTGGCAACTCCCCCTGTTCTCCTTAACCTCCAAATCCTCTAAATTGCAAGGTAATCCGAGCAGGGCCCTCTTCACCTCGTCTCGCTGGCTCCTAAGATTTTTTTATGATTTTTGTAGTTTAATTGCCCAATCCTTATTGTAAAGCATTGTGGACAATGTTGGCATTATATAAATGATGATATAACAACAACAATAATATATGATTTGTCCATTCAGCTATCATTTTGGAAAATTGGTTGACTGGCTGTGGCACACAGTTATTATATTATGTATACTATTGAATTTTAGGGAATATGAATTAATATTACCTGCTAGGTTCTCTCCTATTGTTTTAATTTGAAATACGCCAGTTATTCTTCATGAAACAAAAGCATTAAACCTTTCTGTGAAATAAACACCTTTGTACTCTGTTAACCGATTTTCTCTTTTGTAAGCAACGGATTGATATTCTTATTATGCAGTTAATCTTCGGCCAATGGTGACAGCCAAAGCTAAACTAAACAGGGCATCATATGCCTGCATGACTCGGGGTCTGATAACTTGTAATCACAGTTTTAACTATCTTTTGTAGTTACATTTTAATAAATGCAGCTGTATTCTCTTTGCATAAGTCAAAACATCTAATGATTTGGAGATGTTGTCTTGTAAAAAAAAAACACCTCACAGCTGGGTTGCTACATGGCTTAAGGCAAAAGCCAATTTAAACAAAAAATTCTTGTGCTTTGGGAGGTGAATGTTTATTAAAATGCTGCATTTATTAAATATATATGACACGTCATTGGACATTCTTTGTGATCCAGTACCAACACCTTTCAGGCATTTAGCTTGAGATGATAGCTAAAACATAGCAATTATGCCTGTCAACCCTGATCCTCTAAGTTTAGAAATAAATCAAAAAGTTATGTGGAACTTTAGATTAAATATACAGTGTCTGGTAGTGAAGCGCTCATCCATAAAGGCTAAAGCAATAACAGTTTTACCAATGTGTAAAGATTATGCCTTGTTCTTGTATCACCATATAGAGCAATAAAAGATATACAGCTGAGCAGAAAAATAAATAATAATTTAAAAAAATAAAACAGCTTGTAAAAAGAGCATTCCATTTTTTATAAATACTTGACATTGCAAGTCATTTGATCACAGACAACTACGGGCACCTAGGAGCAGTCTTTACCCCCCACCATTCCCACCCTACAAGAGACAAGGCTTAAAAAGTTAACAACATTGAGGAACACTATTTCCTCCTCAATATGCCCCCACCTGTAGTCAGTGGGGAAAAAAATACCTCACATATATCTAACTCCCCCAACTACGAGTCCTATTCCACAGTCAATGAGTGCTGCCAGTCAGGTGACAGGTCATTAGAGATTGCCGGCGCTCGAGTCTAGTGTGGGACATGCTTTGTGGTCTGTGCACGAAGCACAGATCACATTGCAGACCCCACAACCACCTGGATGACCAGGGATATATAGGGCCTGTTCTGCAGATGAAGTGGCCCAGGAGCGGACCAGACCTCTGCCACTGGACCACCAGGAATTCAAGTACAACCCCCTCCCTGCAAAAAAAGGTAAGCTGGAGGGGGGGCAATGTTTATATAATATATTAAGATATTTCATTTTATACATTTTAATAGTTTAGTATATTTAATACTTTAAAATATTTGTTTTTATATAAAATATAATTAATTTAAATATGTAATCAATTTAATAATAAATATTGAACCCTTTCGCTGCCGAGCCATTTCAACCCGGTGTGCTAAACTCATTTTTACCTGTTTCGCTCATCATGTTTAAACGTGATTTGACTCAGCAGATTCATAATATATCATTATTATATGTATACGTCACCTGAATATTGTAACAAAAAATGCAAAAAATTAGAATTTTCAATCATCTACAGGGTGTAAAGTAGTTTTTTTTCACATTTCATCATCCGAGCCTTTGCGGTTATATATTCTATGGGGTAGGCTTGTTAAAAAAAGAAATGGGAACTCGTCACGTTTTTTGGGGGGGGGGAATTACGTGTTTTTTAGCAAACCCACCATAGAAAAAATTGTTATTGCAGCATCATTGTTCACATTATTATTGAAATGTGAACAATAATGCTGCATTAATAAATAAAAATCATTTTTTTTTAAACATAACACGGTCATGTTTGGCAACATTGGAACGGCCAAGTATGTACTGGGTAGGCAAGGCTTAGGCTGGCACTTTACATGAGACAGCAAAAAAAGCTGCTACTATGCGTCTGGCGCCCTCATTACTCTTTGTCCGACGCGGCGAGTTGAGTGGTGGAGGCTGAAGCCGATGGAACATCTCGTGCAGCCTGCTGTGTCTGTACAAGCACTTGAGCAGGCTGTGTGAGTGGCAGCCGCTCGTGCAGCCTGCTCGAGTGTTCGTACACGCACAGCAGGCTTCGCGTGCGCGAGATGTTCCTATCGGCTCTGACAGTTAGCAGTGACTCCAGCTCCTGCTAAGCTCCTCTTTCACGTTGATGCCACGCTTCGCATGGTTGGCGCCAACGTTGGTCAGTCACGTGGGATTCGGTAAGGAGCAAAAAGAGGCGAGTTGTGCGGCCACGGGGGACCCCCTCACCTCACCCCGCCTGGACTCTCTCAGAGGGGGACTACTAGGTGTGTGTTTGTTTGTGTGTGTGTTATACTACCGAGTCATTGCCTTTACTACGCCACAAAGTTAAAGTCTCTTCTACACCACTATTACTGCACCACCCAGTCACTGTGTCACTACCAGGCACTATCATCCGCCTACACCTCAACCACTTTGCCACTGCGTGGGTGGAAGGCTAGACACTCTGATGCAGACTGTACATGCTGAGAGCTCATTTGGCTATCCAGAGAGCAGGCAGTTCGCCTAATTTTGCACATACGCTGCAGTTCGAGGTCAGTGAAATCCCCCATAGAGAAACAATGCCTCATCTATTCAGAGAACACCGAACAGCAGTGAAAAGTTGCTGAAATGCCCTGCTGTTCGGTGGTTTAATTCGGCAGGTTTATTCAGGCGCATCCCATAGGCTTCAATGTTAAAAATATTCCTGCTTTTATACAATATCTACGAAACCGTTATTACCGAAATTATTTTATTCTGCTGTAAAAAGTCTGCAAAAAAACTTTTCCATTAATTTCTTTAAATCGTTTCAAAATGTTTCTTTAACAGACCTTTTTATTATCATTCATAGGACCTTATATAAATTCCAGGAATTTTCATTCAGTAGTTTTTTTGCAAACACCATTTCAATTTTCAAACTTTCAAGCGTACTGGTTTGTTTTTTTCACCCCGTTCGCCTGCTTTCCGGCGGCTGCTCATCAGCTTTTCCAGTGTTTTCGGCATGGTTTTTGCGCGGTTTCTGCAGGTTTTCAGTGAGTGTTCAGCAGGTTTGCAACGGGTTTTCCCTGCACTACGGGGACCCTGCGTTGCATGCTGAAAATACTGCAGGGTGGGGAACCGTGATTCCCCGAAGTGCAGGGAAGCGTGGGGAACAAGAAGGAACCGGAACGTTTAACCACTTCGCTGCGGAGGACGCGCTGAGCGCGTCCAGCCGCAAGAAGCATTGGCTGCGGAGGATGCGCTGAGCGCATCCTCCTTTTGCAGCCAGCGATCAGCTGAATTCCGGCCAATCGCTGTGCCCCCTGGTGTGGCTGTGCCCCCTGGTGTGGGCTGACATCTTCAATGTCAGCCCAGCCTCCAGGACCGCATCGGACACTAATTAGATATCATCGCGCTTACCGGGGAAGGTGCTTTGGACCTCTCTCCCTCCCGATCCACTGGGGGCACAGTCAAAAGCCAGGCACCGTTTGGAAGGGCACAGCCTGCCCTTCCAAGCGGTGGATGGCTTTAACCCCTTGGGGACTGGATCACGATTCGGTGCTAACAGGTGCCGTATCGTGGTCCCTCCCGGAGCTCTTGGATGTCTTGGCCAAGCTTCCGGGATCTCCCCCTGCGTGATGACGTTAGTTCTGGAGTTAACCCCTAGCTGCCACCAATGGTGGAGACAGGGGGTAACAATGAACCACCTATCTCCCGATTCGTGGCAGCTAGGGTTTAATGTTTGGTAACATTACAACGGCCAGAGCATGGCCTTTCCATTGATACCAAACATGACTATGTTAACTGTAAAGAAAAAAAAAGAAGAAAGAAAAATGAAAATAAAAAAATAATAAAATAATAATAATAATAAAAAAATACAAACTTTTTTTTATTAATGCAGCAATATTGTTCCCATTTCAATTATAATGTGAACAATGATGCTGCACTAACAATTTTTCTATGGGGTGCGTTTGTTAAAAATTCACTTAATTTTCCCCAAAAAAAATGTAACGAGTCCCCATTTCAAATTTTTTTAACAAGGACTCATAGAAAATATAACCGCAAACGCTCACATGATAAAATGTGAAATAAAACACTTTACACGCTGTAAATTATTGAAAATTCTAATTTTATTGCATTTTATGTTATAATATTAAGGCAAGACATGACGTATCGGAAAAAGAGTGTGGTAGACACCGGCTATCAAATAACCTTTATTAAACGAAAATACAATCTAACCGCACAATAAAAACACATATAAATGGTAGGATGAAACATCATTGAACCACTAGTAGCTTGCCCCTATAAGGGGAATAACCCAAATGGGGTTATGTGTATATCCAGTCTAAATAGTAGCAGTGGTGATGGCCAAGAATGACGTAGGTAATCGAGAATAGCAAATTGAAGCCTGCAATCACCGTCAATACATAGCTAAAGTATGCTACTAAGTAGCGTGAGGTCAGGAAAGACGGATGTTAGCATAACAGGGTATAATTATATATATATAGTTGTTTGACAAAAAATTGCCATATATGGAATCAATTGCAGACTGACAGGAATAAATAACAGGGCAGATTATCAATTATTATGACCCAATACACATTATACATCTATAGCTTCCAAAAAATATATATATATAGGCCAACATTTAATTGCAGATTTGGCCACTGCAACACGACGTCGTGAATAGCGATGCTAAAAAATTCTTAACAGTCGTTAACAAGGAAAATAGTAGAGTAGTGAATTAACAATAACCTGATGTAGGTCACAATAAATTCCCTGATACTAGATCCAAATGGTTAGCATAACAGGGTATAAGTATATATATAAAGTTGTTTGCCAAAAAATTGCCATATAATGAATCAATTGCGGACTGACAGGAATAAATAACAGGGCAGATTATCAATTATTTTGACCCAATACACATTATACATCTATGGCTTCCAAAAAAAAAATATATATATAGGCCAACATTTAATTTAAAGACATGATGTATACATATAAAAATGATATATTATAAATCTGCCAAGTCTGCCGGAAAGAACGATATATAATATGTCTGGGTCATATAATAAAACGTGGCTTCAAAATGCATTTAAACATTTTGAGCAAAAGTGGTAAAAATTAGCTCAGCACTCAGGCATGAAATGGCTCAGCAGCGAAAGGGTTAAATGTAGTTTCCACCTTCTCCCAAAGTTATTTAAGTAGATTTCACCATAGTTTCAACAGAATTGGTTTTAGCATTGTTTGCACCAGGGCTGGATTTGGACAAAAAATTCGGCCTTGGACTTCAACCAGCAGACTGGGCCACTTTAATTATGCATACACACAAAAAAATTGCATATAAATTAGGGATGCACCGATACCACATTTTTAGGACAGAGTACAAGTACCGATACTTTTTTCAGGTACTCACTGATACCGAGTACCGATACCTTTATTTAAGGTCATGTGACGCTGTCAAACTTTATGTTCTTTTGCACACTTTTTCCTGCTTGAAAGGAACTTCAAACATCAACGCCAGAAATAATAACTGGATTCCACTCTTCATTCACTTGCGCTTAAGTTTAATTTCAGTAAATTGGGTAGTAAATATAGTAGCTGTAGATTGATTAGGTGAATAGTTGAATAGATGAATAGTTGAATAGTGATTAGATGAATTAAAGTGATGCATAGATTAATTAGGTAAATAGTTGAGTAGGCGAATTAAAAGGTGAAAAACCTTAAACAGAAGGAAATACAGAAACTGTATAAATACATTGCACATAAAGCTTGTTAATCATTAACTTCTGTGTCCGCTTCATATACATTCACTAGCACACACTTCTAGAATATCATTACTGCCAAAATATATTTTAATTTAAAGAAAACAGACATGAAATGAGCTATTATAAAGAACTGCATGTGGAATCTCTTCACACTGAGCATGAAATAGATCTAAAAGTTAACTGACTGCATTTATCACTAAACTGGCTCAATTCCTTTCCTGTATTTCCTGTATTTGAACCAATCCTTTTGCTCACCGGCTGCCACTCCAGGATCTGAAGATGTTTGTAAATCTCTGTGCACTTTCTTATGTCCAGGTTGCCTGCCTCATGGCATGGCATGGAGCTCTCAGATGGCCCCTCCCTTCCTCCACAGATTTCCTCTCTGAGGCTGCTGGGAAGCCTTACATCTGCTCTGACTGGTTGACCCTAACTGGAGCTGAATTGCATGCAGGGACTAGTAGTTCTCACAGACTCTTGCAGATTTCAATCACATAAGCTGAATTACAGTCATTTTATTATCCCACTTGCTTGTACCTTAGCTGATCATTCTGTACATTCTAGTTTGACTTGACACCTCCCATTTAATTCCCTTGGATACAAAGGGAAATTGCAATGTTTAGAAGGCAAACTTTTCGATTTCTGGTTGTAGACCAACTAAGATTCTTCAGTGAAGTTCCTTTGCTTGCTCCTCAATTGGAAGAAGGACCACCAGATGCCTGACATCACTGAAGAACAGTACTAAGAATTTTCTCCTGGCGCCCTTTAGACTCTGGATGGTTTGACTTTTCATTTAATGGTCTTGTACTAAGAATTGGATAGCTTGGAAAAGTTTGGATGTTGACATCTCTCACAACACCCTTGCTCTCTGGGTTGACACTGATTACTTGCTGACATATCCTTGCTTTAGTCTTTCTGCATTGAATACAGTTGTCTACGACCTTTGTCCTTTGCCCCTGATGACCCAAGCTTTCCCCCGCATCCTAAGCAGAGTTTCGGCCAATCTTCCGTGACTTTCTCTGTGAGATTCTCGGGCTAGCAGAGTAGAAACCCAGGCATTGGACGGAAGAACTGGGACACTAACCTGGTCTTCCTTAAAGGCTTGTGCTCTTCCGCCGCAAAGTAATAACCCAGAGTCTGGATCTTTATGAATCACCAACCTGTTTTTGGTGGTGTTTGGAAAGGTGATGTCTTCTTGTGTAGCAAAAAAAAATCTCGCAGAGCATCTTCTCTCTTTATGGTTCCTGTTGAAGATACTGCCTCCCACTTTGGGTTGTTTAGGGTCCAGTTGCGGCTGAGGAACCTTTTTGCTGCTCTCCATACCCAGGCTATTGTTTTGATTAGTCTAGTTAGATCACTGAATCGCTTCGAGTCACAAAAGCTTCGAACAGCTGACCCTGCAGGAGGTCTCCTGCATCCTACTTGGGCTTGAAGGGGATTCTCATCTTCCTCCAATTCCTCAGATGGATTCTGCGGCCTCGCTTTGGATCTCATGAGCACAGCTGCAAATGCCTTCCTTTAAAGTTTACTGATGCTTTCTCTGGTATTAGCTGCAACATCCTTAGCTGACTTGATTGGCCATTCATTGTCAGGCAGGATCAGGAACTTTGGTCCACTTTGTCAATCTGAATGTTCATCAAGATCTTGAGGGCTAGCTCCCCTGGTGATCACATCGGCAATGTTCTGAGATCCTGGTACTCACCACCATTCATGCGCCTTGGTAATTCCTTGGATTTCTCCAATTCTGTTTGCGAAGAATGTTTTATAACCATAGCTTTCTCTTTGTATAGCACCAAGGACTGTTTGGCTATCAATTAAGTGGTACCATCTTCTAACTCGAATTCGACAATGCTGTTCAAAATATCTTCGAAGCCGTGAGGAAAACACAGCCCCACACATTTCTGCTTTGACAGCATCTCCTTTGTGGTCTAAGGGAGTTAGTTTGGCTTTGGACTCCACTAGTTTAGTGATGGGGCCCTGGTTGGAGTTCCATCGAAGGTACATTACTGCCCCATAAGCATTTTTACTCCCATCAGAAAAGGTTTTCCCACAGGGTTCATCAATTGAGATTGGAGGGGTTAAAGCTCTGGTGAATTTGATCTGGCCGAGTTGGACATATTCTTCAAAGAGCTTTATGGCGTCTTCTCTCAGACTATCCGAAAGAGACACATCCCAGGTTTCACTGACTGGAACTCTTCCATCTCTTGCCTCTTGAAAGGCTCTCCGGACTAAGATTGCTCCCTTCTGCTTGGCTGGTGTCACTAGGCCTACTGGAACGTACACTCCTGACACCAGGCTTAACAGCTCCCTTCTTGTCAGCGGATCTGGTGTATGAGCTCTAACTTGCTCTTGTGAGAGAGTCTGACCAAGTCTCATTTTCTTTTTTCTCTTTGAGAAATTGATTGAAGTCATCACATAGAGCATATCTTCTTCAACGATATAGCCCAGACCCAGTGCTTTGTTTTCATCTATTCTTCACACATTTGGTTTGGGAAAATAATTTTTTCTACTTTGGTTTCGGAAGGCTTTTCTTCGGACTCACTCCTCCCACTTTGACCTGAGAAGACCCAAGGTTTAATAAGAAATCCTTCTTCTTTTAACCCCTTCACTGCTGAGGCATTTCACCACTATGTGCTGAGCTCATTTTTACCGCTTTCGCTCATCATGTTTAAACGCGATTTGAAGCCACATTTTAATAAATGACCCAGACATATTATATATCGTTGTTTCCGGCAGACTACGCAGATTCATAATATATCATTTTTATATGTATACGTCATGTCCTGCCTGTATATTATAACAAAAAATACAATATAAATTGAATTTTTAAATCATCTGCAGTGTGTAAAGTGTTTTTTTCACATTTTATCACATGAGCGTTTGCGGTTATGTTTTCTATGGGGTGCGCTTGTACAAAAAATTTGAAATGGGGACTTGTTACTTTTTTGGGGGGAATTACGTGATTTTTAGCAAACGCACCCCATAGAAAAAAATCATTAGTGCAGCATCATTGTTCACATTATAATTGAAATGTGAACAATATTGCTGCATTAATAAAAACAACACACAAAAAAAAACATGTTTTTTTTTATTTATTTATTTTTTTAAATTTATTTATTATTATTATTATTTGTTTTTTATTATTTTATTTTTACTTTTTACCTAGTCATGTTGGGTATCATTCGAAAGGCCATGCTCAGGCATTTCAAATGACACCCTCCATGACCCCCTAGCTGCCACGGTTCTGGAGATATCGGGGTTCACAAAAACCCCCTATCTCCACCAGGGGATTTCCTTGGGAAATCCCCGGCAGCTAGGGGGTTCCCCAGCTATCTGACGTCATCACGCTATGCGTGATGACGTCAGACAGCGAGGGGAGTCCCGGGGGTGGAGCCGCCATCCAAGATGGCGGCCCCCACCGGAGATAGGCTGCACTTCGGCGCCGCAAGGCGCTGAAGTGCAACCCAGCACTTGAGGGGTTAAAGCCAGGCATCGCTTAAAAGGGGAGACTCTCCCCTTTTAAGCGGTGCCTGGCTTTTAGCGCTGCTCCTTCCCGATCGGGAGGGAGAGGGATCCGAACGGATCCCCCCTTCCCTTCCAGGCTATCTCCCGGCATTGCCGGGGGGTCGCCTGGAAATGACGTCATCGCGCATGGCGCGATGACGTCATTTACGCCGGGAGGAGCTTGACTTCAGCGTCTGAGGACGCTGAAGTCAGAACGCCGTGGGACCCCGGACAGAGAGGTGAGTATCTCCGCCGGGGGTCCCGCACAGCTGATGACGTGTGGGGCACGTCCTCAGCATGCAACGTGCATCAATGAGGACGTGTCCCACACGTCTTCAGCAGTGAAAGGGTTAAGATTGCCTCTACATTTGCCACAATAGATCTTAGCTGGTGAAAGTCATTGTGAGATGTGAGAATGTCATCAACATAACTGTCTTGGTGTAGCACTCTTCTTTCTTCCTCAAGATGATCAAAAGATGTCAAGTTTGCAGTTTCGCACATTGCCAACTGCGCAATGCAGCCTGTTGGTTTGTCTCCAATGTTTACTCTTGTGATTGCATATTTGCTCAGTTCTTCTTTTTCTGAGTTTCTCCAAAGGAATCTGTGCAGGTGCATTTCTTTGTCTTCTAGTCAGACCGAATTGTACATTTCTTAATGTCTCCTATTGCAGCGTGCACCCCACTTCTGAATCTTAGCAAGACAGCAGGTGTCTAATTTAGGAAGTCTGGGCCTTTAACTAGCAAGTTGTTCATGCTAACGCCTCTGAATCTTTGGCTGCTGTTCCAAACGAGTCTCACTGGGGTTGTGACAGAGTGCGGGTTTGGAGCAATAAGATGACTGACGTACCACACAGCTTCACTCTATTCGGCGATCGTCGTTTCTGATAACTTAACTGCAGCTCCTCTGACAGACGCTTTCCAATAAATAATTTAGGATTTTACTGAAAGCCTGGCCAGTTTATACTTATATTGAAATGTTCGGCCAGGCACCCTATTTACCCCTTGCACAGCCTGCACACACCTCATCTCAGATATATGCATACCCACACAGATACATATATACAGACCTCAGACCAGACATACCTATATACATATACATGTGTGTATATATGCCACAGGTACTCCTCCTCCAGGTTCTATTTAACCTTGATCTTCGGAGCTCCAGAAAGGACCTGTTCCTCCGTGAGCTTATCCCATGATGGGCAGTCATTAGGTTTGCAGAGTAGGACCTGCCAGAGGGTGGATTGACGCTGTTGGCAGGCTTAAGCAATTCACGGGCGTTCATTGCGAACTAAATTTCCACCATTTTATTCAACAAAGCTTAGATTTAAGAATTTTTCAACATGTGGTAAAGGCTGGTATTATGCACCCATGCATGAAGTTGTTGTTGCAAGTTTTTGAATGTGTTTGACTGGAGTGTCATATATATATATATATATGTAGACAAAAGGAGATGCACTCTGGGTCTTGCTAAGATAAAACAACAAACTTTACTAAATCAAAAGATTAAAATACATAGGTCCGACGTTTCGGCTCAGGCTGAGCCTTCATCAAGGTCAGTGTACAAGATGACTCAAACAACATTTATACACTTTAACAAACAAGATAATTGACTCACCACTTGGGTCGAACGTCCAAGCCTGGAACGTTCATTCAATCTAGAACTGACGTAAAAAAAATCATGTAACCTGAAACAGTTTGATACATATGTTGCTTCCCGACAGCCTACAGAATTAAGTGGTATATATATTCTTTTATATCAATTATTGATGTAACAAACTGTCAGCTTAATTGAAATAAAATTAAATTAAATTAAAAACAAAATAGAGGAGATTGCACAAAGAGATAGGACAAACATGAAAGTAAGTTACAAATATATAACATGAACTTAAACTACAAATACGTTTAACAATAAATTTAATTAATAAGTAAATAATAAATGCATAAAGAATAGAGTAATGAAATTGTAATAATAGTGAATATAGTGAATATACTATGACAATAATAAAATTATTATACTTATTATTCCTATTATTTGCATTAATATATTTTTGTATCGTATCATATTCACAACAATTCATTTTATTTTCATGTGTGTCCTATCTCTTTGCACAATCTCCTCTATTTTGTTTTTAATTTTAATAGTCTTAGGGTACTAAATGGAAGGGGTGGTAGATGTATATTAACTCTATAGGAAATGGCAGAGTTCAAAGTCCATATTTAATCCTGCTGGATATAAGGTACCAAACTCATAGATCATTCTCATTTCTTCTTGTCCTAGAAGTTTAATTGTATCTCCACCTCTTCTTCCATGTCTAATTTTTTTGAGGGCCACAAATTGTAGGCTTTTGGGGTCACAATTGTGTTTGTGCTTGAAATGAAGGGGGACGCTATGAGAGTCCATCCCCTTTTCTATATTTCAAATGTGCTCCCTAATTCTTACGCCTAGAGCCCTCTTAGTTCTACCTATATACCGCTTTCCACATGTACATATAATTAAATAGACTACATTATTGGAAAAACTGGTGAGGATGTCTTTGATTTTCCATTTTCCTTTTGGATTGTCAATTTTGGCTACATATCTCTTTATGTTTCCACTACTTCTGCAACTGATACAGTTACCACATCCATAGAACCCCTTTTTCAGATTAAAATATTCATTCTTTTTTTCTCTTGGGTGTTCGCTTCTAGTGATTTTGTACTTAATATTCCCCGTTCCTCTACATATAAACTGCGGTCAGGGTGGTAAAACATCCTTGAGTAAGGGGTCTTCCCTCAGAATGGGCCAATATTTGGTAAATATTTTCCTGATGTTTCTGTTTTGTTGATTGTATGAATAAATAAAGTGGACTCCCTGACTATATTTGTTTGGTCCCTTCTCCTTGTATTGTAATAAGTTGCTCCTTTCCATCTGTCCAACTTCTATTTTAGCGGCTTCCAATTCCAGTCTATTATAGCCCTTCTCTTCAAAGGAACCTATTAGTCTTTCGGCCTGGTCCTTGAAGTCTTCATCTCTAGTGCAATTTCTTCTTACTCTGATGAGCTGGCTTTTGGGAATACCTTCCAGCCATCTATCCAGGTGGCAACTCTCTTTTTGAATATAATTGTTTGTGTCAACTTTTTTAAAAAAGGTCTTAGTTTCTAGACGGTTTCCATTGGGATAAATGGTTCAGTCCAAAAAATCTGCAGAGACTCTACTCCATTTTGTGTCCAGTTGTATATTTGGATCTTTTTCATTCAATATCTGCATAAATTCCTTCAGCTGTTCTTCACCTCCTTTCCAAACTATAAATATGTCGTCTATATATCATCTGTATATCACAATATCATCTTCCCTATTCATGATCAAAGGTTCTTCCCAATTTGCCATATATAGATTTGCAAAACTCGGTGCAAATTTTGTTCCCATGGCATTCCCCTTCATCTGGAGGTAGCACTCGTCATTAAACCAAAAATAGTTATTTTTAAGTATCAGCTCTATTTCATCCAGAATAAAGGAGATTTGTTCTGGTGGTTTGTCTTCTGCTTTGTCCAGGAATGTTTTGACGGCTGCTATCCCTTCTCTATGGGGGATATTTCTATAAAGGGCTTTGACGCCGCTTGTGACAAGGATGTGGTCTTCTCCCCATTAGATTTTTTCTAAGTCCTGTAAAATATTCATAGTATCCCTCAGATGTGCTCTGGTGGTTGACTTTGAACTCTGCCATTTCCTATAGAGGAGATATACATCTACCACCCCTTCCATTTAGTACCCTAAGACTATTAACCACCCCCTCTGCGAATCACTAGACACAAAACAATTATTCCCCTTCCCATACTTTAGTCCGCGATACTTCATTTTTGGCAATTAACCCCCTCCCCCTATCATCCCCCCCTCATTCCCCCATTTATCATATATGTGAGGGACACTTCAATTTAATATTTCAAACCCAAGGGCGTCAGACATGGAGTTGAATATTAATAAGCCGTTGGGTCACTTTAATTAAACATCAATGTACGGCCCCAAGCATATAGTCAGGCAATTTCTCATATATAATTCCCCTTTCCCCCC
Organism: Leptobrachium leishanense; assembly: GCA_009667805.1. Taxonomy (NCBI): domain Eukaryota; kingdom Metazoa; phylum Chordata; class Amphibia; order Anura; family Megophryidae; genus Leptobrachium; species Leptobrachium leishanense. The sequence goes on from CM019063.1 coordinate 348,175,131, forward strand.
TACATATTGTACATAGGGGTGAGAACATGTCAGACACGCAGGGATGCCAAGTAAAATATTTCTGTGAATAAATTGTAAGTTGTTTTACTAATAGTTTGTAGTCCCCACCACACATTCTGACTCTCATTCATCACCAGACGCCAAGGAGTAACCCCCCCCCCTTACAATATAAATAAACGATACGGAGGGGAGGAAATGCCCTACATATAGGTTCATAATTTCCAGGTATAAATACACCATCGACATAAATTATATTGGCCAGTCTGAATGACATAAGGAATAATCCCTCCATCGGGTCTAATAGAACAATGATGAACTTGTTTATACTTTTGTATACTTCCAAGATAGAATATGTACCGTTATTTAAAGATTTAGAGATACCGGCCTGCCCCATCACATTAAGCGGAGATTGCCGAAGCTCATCCAGCCTGGAGAATACTGCGCACGCGCCCTGATAAAGGACTAGATGCATGCGCAGATCAAAATGAAAGTAAAAGAACCAATCAGCGCAAACATTACTGTACCCGGTATAAAAAAAGACTCAACGACTTATGGGGGGCTTTCTGACTGAAGAGGCCAGCAGTCGCAATATCCTTTTGGAAAGAAACCAGAGGAACCTGAGGACTGCCCCGTACCCAAGGGTTTGATACCTGATCAAAGAGGGGGAAAGTGGTCACCCTTATGGACCCACAAGCTTAAATAGCGAGCCGAATACTATATAGGCTCCCAACCACTTGAGTTGATACCTCTTGATTTTATTTGACCATATGCACATTGCACACAGAGAACACGATGTACTGTCTTTATTTTCTTTGAGGAAAAATAACTTTCACAAGACTGTACACAGGAAAGTACCACAACCATTAAGAAACCTGAGGAATTCCATCGGCAATAGAGAGAACATTTTGAGATTTATCTAAAATTCTATTGCACTCAGAGGACTTCCTTACACTACATCATAACTAAAAAGAACCTAGTGGAGTGGAGACACGTGATTATAAATTGCTTTTAATTTAATTTTTATGTTATTTACGTCAAACCATCTGATTATGTATATAAGTATAAAAAGCTGTATCAATTTTTAGTATTTAAGCTGCACTTTATTAATCTGGAGTGAAAAAGGAGGGTAACACCTGCAGTGCATTTGATTGATCGATTGCATACGATTTTTCCCGCTTGGTTTCAAACAGATGTAATTTACACCCAACCCTTGGCGCACTTATACACTTTTGCCATTAGAGGGCCCTGCAGTACCACTCTGTTGCTGGGTAGCATTCAATTTGTATATCTTTACCTAGATGGAGCAACGCAACCTACTGTACAATATTTTTTTATGTACGTAATAGCGTTATTATTATTTCCAATAATTCCAAAAAAATAAGGAACATACAATATTGACAAGGTAGCGCCACACAGAGGATACTGATTTTCCCCATGTATATATGTATGTGTACCCCCACAGACATGTATATATGTACACTATATTGCCAAAAGTATTCGCTCACCTGCCTTGACTTGCATATAGAAACATAGAAACATAGAAACATAGAAAAATGTCGGCAGATAAGAACCTTTCGGCCCATCTAGTCTGCCCAATTACATGGATACTTTACCTGGATTTATCTTTTGTTTAGGATAGCCTTATGCCTATCCCATGCTTGCTTAAATTCAATTACTGTTTTGGCCTCTACCACTTCTACTGGAAGACTGTTCCATGTATCCACCACCCGCTCAGTAAAATAATGCTTCCTGATGTTACTTTTAAACCTTTGCCCCTCTAATCTAACACTATGTCCTCTTGTTTTGCTATTTTGTTTCCTTTTAAATATACTCCCTTCCTCTACCTTGTGGATTCCCTTTACGTATTTAAATGTTTCTATCATATCTCCTCTGTCTCGTCTTTTTTCCAAGCTGTACATGTTAAGATCATTAAGCCTTTCTTGGTAACTTTTCTCCTTCAAGCCGTACACCATTTTAGTAGCCCTTCTCTGAACTCTCTCCAAGATGTCTATATCCTTCTGGAGATACGGTCTCCAGTACTGCACACAGTACTCCAAGTGAGGTCTCACCAGTGCTCTGTACAGTGGCATGAGCACTTCCCTTTTCCTACTGCTAATACCTCTCCCTACACAACCAAGCATTCTGCTAGCATTTCCTGCTGCTCTATTACATTGACTACTTACCCTTAGATCCTCTGAAATAATAACCCCTAAATCCCTTTCCTCAGATGTTGAGGTTAGAACTGTATCAAATATTCTATATTCAGCCCTTGGGTTTTTACGTCCCAGGTGCATTATCTTGCACTTATCCACATTAAAACTCAATTGCCACAACTCTGACCATTTTTTTAGCTTACCTAAATCATTTGTCATTTGGCTGATCCCTCCAGGAACATCAACCCTGTTGCAAATCTTTGTGTCATTTAAGTGACATCCCATTCCTAATCCATAGGGTTCAATATGACGTTGTTCCACCCTTTGCAGCTATAACAGCTTCAACTCTTCTGGGAAGGCTGTCCACAAGGTTTAGGAGTGTGTTTATGGAAATTTTTGACCATTCTTCCAGAAGCGCATTTGTGAGGTCAGACACTGATGTTGGACGAGAAGGCCTGCCTCTCAGTCTCCGCTCTAATTCATTCCAAAGGTGTTCTATCGGGTTGAGGTCAGGACCCTGTGCAGGCCAGTCAAGTTCATCCACACCAGACTCTGTCATCCATGTCTTTATGGACCTTGCTTTGTGCAATGGTGCACACAGTCATGTTGGATGAGGAAGGGGCCAGCTCCAAACTGTTCCCACAAAGTTTGGAGCATGGAATTGTCCAAAATGTCTTGGTATGTTGAAGCATTCAGAGTTCCTTTCACTGGAACTAAGGGGCCAAGCCCAGCTCCTGAAAAACAACCCCACACCATAATCCCCCCTCCAAACTTTACACTTGGCACAATGCAGTCAGACAAGTACCGTTCTCCTGGCAACCGTGAAACCTAGACTCGTCCATCAGATTGCCAGATGGAGAAGCACGATTCGTCACTCCAGAGAACGCGTCTCCACTGCTCTAGAGTCCAGTGGCAGCGTGCTTTACATCACTGCATCCGACGCTTTGCATTGCACTTGGTGATGTATGGCTTGGATGCAGCTGCTCGGCCATGCAAACCCATTCCATGAAGCACTCTGCACACTGTTCTTGAGCTAATCTGAAGGTCACATGAAGTTTGGAGGTCTGCAGTGATTGACTCTGCAGAAAGTTGGTGACCTCTTCGCACTATGCGCCTCAGCATCCGCTGACCCCGCTCCGTCAGTTTACGTGGCCTGCCACTTCGTGGCTGAGTTGCTGTCGTTCCCAAACACTTCCACGTTCTTATAATACAGCTGACAGTTGACTGTGGAATATTTAGGAGCGAGGAAATTTCACGACTGGATTTGTTGCACAGGTGGCATCCTATCACAGTTCCACGCTGGAATTCACTGAGCTCCTGAGAGCGACCCATTCTTTCACAAATGTTTGTAAAAACAGTCTGCATGCCTAGTTGCTTGATTTTATATACCTGTGGCCATGGAAGTGATTGAAACACCTTATTCTGATTATTTGGATGGGTGAGCGAATACTTTTGGCAATATAGTGTATGTATACCTCACAGACATATATACATATCCGTGGGGGTATACATACATATATACATGTATGTATACCTCCACAGACATAAATTATATATATATACACACCTGTATATCTGTTCTTTTTGTAAAGCGGTCACATGACTTCACAGTCCTAAATTATTAATTGGAAAGTGTCACATGACCTTAAATAAAAGTATCGGTACTTGGTATCAGTGAGTACTTGAAAAAAGTATTAGTACTTGTACTCAACCTTAAAAAAGAGGTATTGGTGCAACCCTACTCTCCTCTTTTCCCCCCCAGGCAGGCCCAAATAATTCACAACCCCCCAGAGCAGGCCCATAGAATTCACCCCCTCCCCAGAGCAGGCCTGTCGAATTCATCCCCCCCTCAGAGCAGGCCCATAGAATTCATCCCCCACCCCAGAACAGGCCCATAGAATTCACCCCCCCCCCCCCCGAGCAGGCTCATAGAATTCACCCCCTCCCCAGCAGGCCCATAGGATTCACCTCCCCCCAGTGCAGGCCCATAGAATTAATTTCCCTGCCCAGAGCAGGCCCATAGAAGTCATCCCCCCTGTCAGGAATGGAGTGCGACAGTTGGTGAGGTGAGCCCATGATGCAGTGATTGAAGGAGTCACGTAGGTTGCCGGGCATAAAAGGTTTATTTAAAGCATAAACACAACAGGAAATAAACGGATCAGAGTCTATATGAAGCAAGTAATAGACTGTATGCTGGTTCCAGGGTTTGTTGGAAAGCAGAGTTTAACTTGCCAGCGAGGAGTCTTGAGAGTGGGGTGCACTTGCCAACGAGGATGGTTGAAAGCAGGGGTGCACTTGCCAGTGAGGATGGTTGAAAGCAGGGGTGCACTTGCCAGCGAGGATGGTCGAAAGCAGGGGTGCACTTTCCAAGATCACAGGAGGAGTTCAGGTTCAAATAGCATAGAGCTTCAGGAACAGGACTGGTTGCTTGCACTTCCAGAACGTTAATGTTGAAGCCCTGATGGAAGGGTGGATCCCTCTTTTAAGCAGGCTTCATTAGGAGTCATGGCATACACCAGAAGGCACCACAATAGGAGATGAACAGCCAGAGAGGATCCTGAAACCTGTATACGAACATAAGTAGGTGAAAGACAAGCAAATGCAGGTAAATAAAAGGTTTGCCAGGGATTAGGTGCGGGCACAGGCTTAGCCTGGGACTGATTCCTGACATTTCCCCACCTCAAGGAGCACCCTCTGGGCGTGAACAGATAAATTTACAGTAAGGGGACCACTTATTATTTCTTCTTGCGCCACTGCCCGTGGGGGCCATGACACTTCACATCCTCCAAGGACGGACTCTGGGCAGACAAGTCTGTGGTACCATTATCAAATGCAGCATTGAGAGTAACAGGATGTTCAATCACCACGGCCACAGGGACTTGTAGGAAAAGTTCAGGCGCATCTTCCAGTTCTGAAGGTCTATGAACTTTTGGTGGTGTAATTTTCAGGAGTTTATTGCGAAAAGGAGTAATAGGATCATCTACCTTAGTTACTCCTGATAGTCTTCTATAGACTATGGTTGTACTTGAATAGGTAGCCAGATTCTGCTTAGGGATAATAGAGGTGGTGGTATCAATAGGATCTAGGAGTGGGGGGGAACAGATAATCGTGTACTCGCTCCTGTAAGGACGAAAGGATGAGTTGTTGTTCTTTCATTGTCTGAGTGATTGAATAAACTTGAGTTGCAAGCGTGCTGATGGAGGATGCCATAATACCATAATTTTGTGGAGTAATAGGTATGGTGATGGTCTTACTGGGTTCTGTCACCGGTATTGTCTCGGCAACAGTCTTTATGGCACGTGGTAAGTTGTCAGCAAATACTTTGGGAATAGAGGATTCAATAAGGCTGCGGACCTTGGTAGCGGTATCCTCGGGATGAACCGGGATTTCGGCAGAAGGTACCTCGGCGTGGACCAGGATTTCGGCAGAAGGTACCTCGGCGTGGACCGGGATTTCGGCAGAAGGTACCTTGGCAGAATCAGGAACCGGAGGTGCCATGGAAGCAAGGATACGTTGTACACTGGTGACCTGGAGAGAGAGAAAGTCTGTGGACTCTACCATATCTGAGACCATAGCCATGTCTCATCGTGGCTTGTCATGGGACAGCTTAGGCGCCGCGGGATCTCTTTGCTCAACCTCCTTATATTCATCGGAAGGAGCTGGGCCAGCAGGCTTGGCAACTTTGGCACGCTGACCCAGAGGACCATGTAGAGGCTGGGTCACTTGTACTACCCCAGCGGTACTGTAGATGACAGTAACAGGAACCTGATACTCTGTGGTGGGTATCTCTGCGGTGGGTACCTTGGAGCCAGTAAGAATTGGAGTACTTGCAGCAGGTATCTCAGTGATGGGTACCTCGGCGGAAACAGGAGCCAGAGTCTCAGCAGCGGGTACCTTTAGGATGGGTACTTTAGCACGGTTAGGTTTACCAGAAACACAGCTGTGTAACGAAGCTTGGTCGGACTGAGGATATGCTTTGGTGAATATAGCTCCGCAGTACACTGGATAAGGAGTTTTTGATGCACCAGTTCGTGGCTTTACCGCTGAAGAGTAGATATGTGTAGGATGGTAGAAACCTTGAACCGTAGAAGGTATAGGAGTATCAGTCTTTTCACAAAGCTCCTCGTCACAACAGTCAGACATACACTGGTCATATGGTAGACCTTTTTTTCCAGAATATTTTGGAAGGAGTACCCATAGTACAATTAATATGTTCTATATGTTGACCTGGGCCACCATGGGGATGTTTGGCATACTGTAATGGTATCTCATCAGAGTCAGCATCACTTCCATCATTAGATCCATAGTCACAAGAAAGGTGGTAAGGGAAGGATGATGATTGATCTTGCTGGCTGAGAGTAATGGGAGTTGCAGTTGTTGCTGTAATGAATTCAGACTGTTGTGCAGCTTTTCTGATTGCTAAAGCCTCTTCATATATTTGCAGGTCTTTCTTGCGGATTACAGCTCCATTAGATGTATAGGTGCAATCTGGTGATATTGATCTCATAGGCTGTTGGCTGGTAGTGATGGGAATTGTAGTCCCGGTAGCTAGAGCAGTTCCAATCTGCATAGGTTCAGCATAATAATAGTCCTGATACACAGAGGGTTCATATTCCATGCTTGTAGAAGGATCAATCTCTTCAGGCATAACAGGTACAGGATTTATAGGATCAGGAAGTTCTGCCCTTGAGGATGCAGGATATTCATCACTATCATACGCATTGTCAATAATCACCTTCTTCTTAGGTTTAGTACGAGCAGATTTACTGGTTGTAGGAGTCTGCTTAGACATGGGAGGTTTCTTGGGAGCTTGCTTTGATACTGGAGTTGGTTTAGGAACCGCAGCTGGTTTGGACACTGGAGCTGGTTTTTTGGAGGGTTTTCTTGGGCAATCACATAATAAATGAGACTGATCCCCGCAGTACCAGCATAAAGTAAACTCTTCTCTATGTTTACGCTCTTCAGGAGATTATTTCTTTGTTTCAGGTTTACTCACTTTTGAAGAGTCCCATATAGCTTGTAGCAATTCCTTCATGATGTTAGCCAGGTGTGAGAATAGTTCGGTGAAAGTTTTTCTGACCATCTCCACCATAGTTTGTATCACTGCGGGCCCATAGTTTGGCTTCAACATTCTGTCAGGAATGGAGTGCGACGGTTGGTGAGGTGAGCCCATGATGCAGTGATTGGAGGAGTCACGTAGGTTACCGGGCATAAAAAGGTTTATTTAAAGCATAAACACAACAGGAAATAAACGGATCAGAGTCTATATGAAGCAAGTAATAGACCGTATGCTGGTTCCAGGGTTTGCTGGAAAGCAGAGTTTAACTTGCCAGCGAGGAGTCTTGAGAGCGGGGTGCACTTGCCAACGAGGATGGTTGAAAGCAGGGGTGCACTTGCCAGCGAGGATGGTTGAAAGCAGGGGGTGCACTTGCCAGCGAGGATGGTCGAAAGCAGGGGTGCACTTGCCAGCGAGGATGGTCGAAAGCGGGGGTGCACTTTCCAAGATCACAGGAGGAGTTCAGGTTCAAATAGCATAGAGCTTCAGGAACAGGACTGGTTGCTTGCACTTCCAGAACGTTAATGTTGAAGCCCTGATGGAAGGGTGGATCCCTCTTTTAAGCAGGCTTCATTAGGAGTCATGGCATACACCTGAAGGCACCACAATAGGAGATGAACAGCCAGAGAGGATCCTGAAACCTGTATACAAACATAAGTAGGTGAAAGACAAGCAAATGCAGGTAAATAAAAGGTTTGCCAGGGATTAGGTGCGGGCACAGGTTTAGTCTGGGACTGATTCCTGACACCCCCAGAAAAGACCCATAGAATTCACCCCCCCCCCCAGAGCAGGGCCATAGAATTTCCTCCCAGAGCAAGCTCATAGAATTAATCCCCCCCCCCAGAGCAGGCCCATTTCATTTAATTTGTCAAAGTTTAATTGTCATCCTGCAAGAGAAGCACAATAGAAAGGAGCAATTGTTTTTTTATACTCACCATCTTGGCTAAGGCAGCTGCTCCTCTGTCCCAGACTCCGCTGGATTAACGGAGCCCATCGTCGGCCTCCTTGGTTCTGACGGCGTCTGACATAAACCAAAGGCGTGGTGGGCCTCAAGGAGCTGCAGCCTGGGGTCAGCTGACTGGGGGAATGAGTGTTGGAGGCCTTGATACCAATGGACAGTAGGGGGGAGGCAGGGGAGGAATGGAGGGGCGTAGCCATGCCTGGGCATCCGATTTAAACCCCCTGGACCACCTAATGAATGCTCAGACATTCTGTGCTTACCTGCAGAACTAGTACGCAGCGAGACCTTTTCTTACCCTGTATTACTGACCCTTGGACTGCCTTTTGAATACTGTTTGCTGCCAGCACCGACCTTTGGAATCACTGTTCAACTATGCCTCTTACAAATCCCCTCGGTACCTCATCTACAGATTTTTCCTCCTAAATCAGTCACGCATCTTGAGCTCCTACCCAACCCCAATATCACCCCTGACGTAAAATCTGAGTCCTCACCATAGAACCCAAGGACTTGGCTGAGACACTAACTTCTCTCACCCAACATTTGGGCCTACTTGCTCAAGCGTTGCAAGAGATATGGACCTCACAAAACCACCTTCAGGCACAGGAGATTAGGACTGCCTCTGCCAGTAGACTTCAGGCACTATCTCCCTCAACATTCCTTGCCTCTCTGTCTGATTCTATGTATTATGAACCAGTTGCACCCATGCCTGAGAAATTCACGGGCGACCGTGGCCTTTATTAGGCGTTTATGACAGGATGTCAAATCATCCTTTCCCCGACACCCAGCACATATGCCACGGATTTCGTCATAGTACAAACTGTTATCTCTTTGTTGGCTGGCGAGGCTCGTACATGAGCCCATAACCTGATACGGGCTCAGGATCCGGTCTTGCATACCTGGGACTCCTTTTCCATTGCCATGGAAGTTATGTATGGGCGTATTTCAAATGGAGACAGCTCAATCTGCAATCAGAGCCCTTAAACAAGGAAAATGCCCAGTGGAGGATTACATAACAGCTTTCAAACATCATGCATTGGATACCATGTGGAACGATTCCGCAATCCTAGACTGATTCTGGAGAGGATTAGCCGACCACGTAAAAGATGAAATAGCCCATGTACCTCATCCCTCTTCCCTGGAGGAAATAATCAAAATGGTTATCTCTATCAGCCTCCTCTATCACAACTCCGCTGAGAAGGAATCTTGTCATGGAACCGGTCCACCAGTTGGCCCTCCCTACTCCTCCCGTACCACCCGAGGAACAGATGCAGATTGTGTTGTTACAAGGCCATCTCCCAATTCCAAAATTAAACCATAGAAGAGAAGAGGTAAGACCACTACCAAATATACATATATGCTTCCCTTGACCATGTCCACCTCTCACCTCTTGTCTATTTCAGTAATATTACAGTTGAATATGAAGTCGGTCCCTCCGCTGGCCATGGTGGATTCTGGAGCTAGCAGCTGTTTTGTTGATGCCACATTATCTGTTCAGTTATGCCTCCCTGTACAAAATAAAACATGTCCCTTAAGCATACATGTGGTAGATGCCTCTCCATTGCACTCTAAGGTAATCACGAAAGAAACTAAACTTCTATCTGTTAGTATTGGAAAATACATAGAGAAGCTGGATTTTGACGTAGCGCCCTCACCCATGTTTCCCTTTATTCTTGGGCCTCCCTGCCTTCGCCACCATGACCCGACAATTCAATGGTTCAGAATTTTGTAAGCATCATTGTTTGTCGTCTACGATGTCTGTTTTCTTACACAATAATCTAGATGAGAACATGTTACGCACTAATGTACAATGCCCATCCGATTACCAGGACTACTCCGATGTCTTCAATGAAAAAGGTGTTGAGAGCCTCCCGTCTCACAGGAAATACGACTTCCCTATAGACTTCTACCATGGGTTCGCCATTCCATTTGGTCGCATATATCTGCTGTTGGATTCAGAATTACGAGTCCTACGTGAATATTCAAGAAAATCTGGCTAAAGGCTTTATCCAACTACAGGAATCTCAACCAAGTCACTATAAAAAATAGGTATCCGCTCCCCTGATTCCTGAAATCATGGAACGTCTTAAAACAGACCAGATTTTCTCTAAACTCGATCTTAGCAGGGCTTATAACCTGATTCGACTCCAAGCAGGGTTGAAGGGAAAACTGTATTCCGTACACGATACAGACATTTTGAATATACCGTCATGCCATATGGCTTCAGCAATGCCCCAGCCACATTTAAACACCTGGTAAATGATGTGTTTAGAGATCTCATGAACCGCTTTGTAGTGATCTACTTGGATGACAATTTGATATATTCTGATACTCCCGCAGATCATAGAAAAAATGTGAAGTGCTACTACTTCTCTGACTACACAACCTATGTGCCAAGTTGAATAAATGCGTCTTCAATGTAACTTGTATACAGTACCTTTTCTGGGATTCATCTTGACACCTGGTCATATCGAAATGGACCCTGAGAAAATCAATGCCATCCTTTACTGGCCTCACCCTACCTCTAAGAAAGAGGTTCAAAGATTTATTGGTTTCTCCACTTTTTATAGGAAGTTTGTTAGGAACTTTTCTAGGCTCATCAAATCCCTCACAGATATCACGAAACAGGAAAAAAAATTCAGGTGCACTGAAAAAGCCAAAAGCGACTTCTGGGAGCTACAACAACGCTTTACATCTGATCCCATCTTGATACAGCCCAACACCAATGAGCCTTTATATCTGGTGGACAACACTTTCGAGACCGCAACTGGTGCCATCCTATTCCAACGTGGACCCTCTGACGATAACCTCCACCTTTATAGCATACTATTCTAAACGTCTGACTGCGGCAGAAAACAACTATGACGTGGGTGATAGAGAGCTTCTAGCCATTAAGAGGACCCTGGAAGAATGGCAGCATTTGCTTGAAGGCACCCGGTATCCCATCACTATCTACATGGATCATTGCAACCTCGAATATTTAAGAACTGCAAAAAGATTAAAAGCCCGACAAGCCAGATGGTCTCTTTTTTTTTCCAGATTGCATTTTCATATTACATATTGCCCTGGTACGAAAGACGGCAAAGCCGATGCCCTTTCAGGACAACTTACGGATATCAGGAATACCTCAGAACCCAGACCTGCCATCTTTCAACAAGGACATTTCTTTGTCACCCAAACCCATGCACTGAATAAAATACAATCCCTGGCCCCTAATACTAACCTATGTCTTTCCATAGAAGGCCTGCCTTTATCCCACAACCAGGGGTGGACTGACCCGTCGGGCACTCGGGCACTGCCTGAGGGCCCGCGGGTCAGTAGGGGCCTGGTTTTGAAAGGCAAGTTCCGAAGGGAAGATCATTTCTGGGAGGCCGTGGCAGCTGCGCACGCATCACGGGAGGGGGCGGCGTCAATGCAGCGTGCACTACTCCTGTTTGAGAATGTGGGGCCCAGATAGGCACGCTGCAGGGCCACCAACGAGGCGGTTTGGTAGTGCGCCGCAGGGCCGGCTGCCACGGCCTCCCAGAGATGATCTTCCCTCTGGAGCTGAGGTAAAATAGCGGAGGCATATGGGACAATCAGGCCAGGGTACATGCAAGAGTAGCCCGGCCAGTGGAGCCAGCGTCCATAGAAAATTATTTACTAATGTAGTATGCTGGGTGAGCGACGGGGGGGGGGGTAATAAAATGACAACTGAAGAGCTTGGGGGTAAAAAGAGGACACATGAAATGCTTAGGGGTAATAAGAGGACAAATGAAATGCTTGTGGGGTAATAAGAGGACACATGACATGCTTGGGGGGGTAATAAGAGGACACATGAAATGCTTGGGGGTAATAAAAGGACACATGAAATGCTGGGGGCAATAAGAGGACAAATGAAATGCTTGGGGGTAAAAAGAGGAAAAATTAAATGCTGGGGGTAATAAGAGGACAAATGAAATGGTTGGGGGTAATAAGAGGAAAAATTTATTGCTGGGGTAATAAGAGGACAAATTAAATGTTTGGGGTAATAAGAGGACAAATGAAATGCTTGGGGGTAAAAAGAGGAAAAATTAAATGCTGGGGGTAATAAGAGGACAAATGAAATGCTTGGGGGTAATAAGAGGAAAAATTAAATGCTGGGGTAATAAGAGGACAAATTAAATGTTGGGGTAATAAGAGGACAAATGAAATGCTTGGGGGTAATAAGAGGACTAATGAAATGCTTGGAGGGTAATAAGAGGACAAATGAAATGCTGGGGTAATAAGAGGACAAATGAAATGCTGGGGGGATTGAATATATCAGTACGTTACTGAGTTTTATTGCTGTGGATCTCCGAAACGCTCACGCACACCACACATTACAGTGAGTTTTATTGCTGTGGAGCTCTGTAATGCACAGTGTGTCAGTAATGTACAGCGGGCTCTATCACATTCGTCGTGCAAAATTTTGCGCGTGCTTAAAAAACGCATTAAGGCAAGGGGAAAAAACCCTTTGCGCTGAATGTCGTATTACGACGTTCGCGCACAAAATGCGGGTTAACGTCTAACGTGAGTGACCCTGCATGAACCCTGTGCATACCATACTTAACATTGTGAGCGCAAATGCGTTAGTGCGCTGGTATGCGGATGGTATTACAATCGATGCGCAAATTTTAACGAACAACGTTTGCGCGCATAATTTTAACATCTTTTAAAAGCTGGTGGTAACTACAAATCTGAACGTCCTGCCGAAACCAAATACACCAGCCCAAAAAAAAAAATACAGCACAGTATAGTTACACATTCTACACATACCCAAACATTGAGAGGTTGTGCGTCTTTTGATTATTGCTGCAGCATAGCCTGTATACTCATATTGATTTTGACAGGTGCAAAAACTGAACGGGAGCCAATTGTGGTTCCTAATTGAGATTGGCTGAATCGCGTGAAAAAACAGTTTGCCCACCGATTTCGGTGCGCAACGTTAATGCGCCCGAGTTTTCGCGCATATTTTTTACGCGTGATATTTTCGGATGGATGAAAAAATGCGCTCGGATCGTAATACCAACGTTAAATTACGTGCGTTAACGTTTAACGCTGCCGCAAAAAAAATTGCGCTGCGCAAGCTTTTTTTACGCAAGAAATGTAATAGAGCCCAGTATGTTTTAAACCTGAGCGGTGATCAGCAGATTCCCACGTGTGCAACAGGGACCTTCTGTACCGCGGCCGTAGCTGCCACGAGTGTGTGACGGTGTCAGGGTGGCACCTGGCGCAAGCCATGGTGGGACCACAGTTCATGGGGTATTGAGCCCAGTATGCAGGGTACCCAGGAATGAGTACCTGGAATAGGTTTCTTCTGGTTGTATCGGTGCGTGGTTCAAAGGATCAGGCAAACGGATGGTCAGTAGAAAAGCAGGGGGGTCTGGTACACGAGGATGGAAATAGAAAACAGGCATACAAGTTAACAGGTTGGGAGTGAACTCAATACTGAGGTGAGCTCCAGAATGGGGAGGTGTCCTTTATGGACAGACAGAGGTGTGTGTTGTGCGTGCTTGGTGCAGACTTAATTAACCCCTATCAGTGATGGAAGTTACTGCAGACATAAGGGCAGTACCTTTCCTGGAGCTGATCCAGCAGCTCCAATTTGCTGGGGGCCTGAGTGGATTTTATTAACTCGTTAAAATTAATAGTTGAAAATTGTGTGAAGAAATAAATTCTTTAATGCAACAATGTGCATGTGGGTTGTGCATTGTATGGGAGGGGTTTATGGGTGTGGCCTACTGTGTAGTCGTAGCACAAGGAGCCCACTTACTCCTATTGCCTGGGGGCCCCATTACTTGTCAGTCCGCACCTGCCCGCAACCGGATCTTTGTCCCTTCTGAGACCCGATTCGAAGTTCTACAACTGTGTCATGACACTCCTCCAGCAGGACATGGAGGTATATGAAAAACTACACACCTCATTACACAAAATTTTTGGTTGCCCAAAGCACACAACGACATAAAAAAACTACGTCCGAGCTTGTACTTTATGTGCCCAATCAAAACACACATGCCAAAAAAACACAGAATTTCTACACCCTCTACATGACTATATAAACGACCTTCCTCCATCCCAAGGCAACACCACCATTTTGGTGGTCGCAGACTGCCTTACGAAAATGGTACATTTTACCCCCTTTTCTGAACTACCCACAGCAGAAGAAACTGCCACCCTGTTTCTGACTCCTATTTTTTGCAGACATGAAGTACCCAAATCGGAAACCTCAGCTAGAGGGTCCCAATTTACATCCAAGAAGTTGTATCTCCTCTTAGTGTCCATCTCCGCCTCCCACCTTCGATGAAGATACATTTGGTGTTTCATGTCTCTCTTCTTAAACCTCAGGTTACAGATGTCTACACACAATGGTCTATTACTCCTCCTACTCCAATCATCATCAATGGTACTCTGGAATACGAAGTAGAGGCGATCCTGGACTTGCAATGGTATTGTAGAGGTCTATAGTATCACATACAGTGGAAGGGCTACGGCCCCGAGGAGCGCTCTTGGGAACTGGCGGCTGATATGCACGTAAATAGACAAAGTGTTTCCATCATGGCAACACAACCAAGCCAGCGGTCGCACCTTGGGGAGGGTTGTGTCAGGTGCGGGGACTGCCAGGCTGGCGCCTCTTACTCAGCCCTCGTACGTGGAGTCCGATCCAGCCTCCAATGCCCGGAGCAGTGTTTGGATCCGCCAGTCCACCAACTTCCTGGGACTCGTCGCGAGCTGCGCCTGGCAGCGCAGCCAAGTGATTCCCTGGTTCTGCCGGTTTCTGACGTCAACAGTGTGTGTGGCTGGCCTCGGAGACCAGCAGTTCGGGGAAGGAGAGCTAGAGAGCTGGGCACCAATGGACAGCAGGGGCGGAGGCAGGGGAAGCACAGAGGGTGCTTAGCCGTGCCTGGGCACCCTATTTAAAACCCCTTGAACCACTAAATGAATGCTCAGACAGATCTGGCTGGTCATGTGATCAGCAGGGGGGAACTCCTATTGACTCCATCAAGTGGATGCTCGCGGCTGCGCTCAACGCTGCCGCGAGCATCCCGGATTTTAACACACGATAACAATGCAGGCAGCATTTTTTGCACCTGAATTGTAATCCAGCGTTAAAATGTGGGCGCAAGGGGGAAAACTGCAGGCGCAGTTTTTCCTCCCTTGCGCCTGCGTTTTAACGCTAGGATTGTAATTTGGCCCTTCATGTGCTGCCCGAGGACACATGGCAGGCACGGTTTAGTCATCGGCAGGGAACCTGACAGGGTCATTGGACCCCTGTATCTCCAGATCCAAGTGTCCTACAAGGGGCGGTTCAGGTATGAATGACAGTTCAGGAATGATACCCAACATGACTATGTAATGTGTACAAATAAAAAAATACAGTTAAATTTTTTAAAAAACACCTTTTTTTCTAAAAGCAGTGGCACTGTTTTTTTCGCTTAGAAAGTTAACAATGCCATTACACTAATTATTTTTTTTAGATATATTTTATTTAAATTTATTTTAATATCTAACTATTTTAATAATATATCTTTGTATTGTATTTAACAATATTATAATTATATTAATTAAATACATTTTAATAATATACTGTAGTTTATATATACTTTAACAAATAAAACCCACCATATCTCTGCCTCTCCTTAGCTGAAAAGCAGCAGGAGGGGCTTGGAGCTGCTCAGTAGAGCGGCCTTTTGGTTACATTTGTTAGGTACTCACTCTGTAAAGAGGTGCCTTGAAGTGACGAGTGAGCTTACGTTGCAATGGCCATTGAAACAAACAAAAGCTTCATAGTGTTTTGTTGTACATGGAACACATAGAAACGAGCGCAGATGACACTTTTTTTTTCCTTGTTATGTTTCATACATTAACTGGGTTGTTACTCCTGGCAGTTGCTGCCGCTCCGGTGAGTATGGACGCGACGCCATTTTTTCTGTATTTATACCTTAACAAATAAGTTAAATATAATAGTTTTTGATAATGAAAAAGAATGGGATGCGGCGCTTCCCAGTGTACAATAGTGTTTTGTTGTACATGGAACACATAGAAACGAGCGCAGAAGACACTTTTTTTTCCCTTGTTATGTTTCATACATTAACTGGGTTGTTACTCCTGGCAGTTGCTGCCGCTCCGGTGAGTATGGCCTCTGTAAAGAGGTGCCTTGAAGTGACGAGTGAGCTTACGTTGCAATGGCCATTGAAACAAACAAAAACATCATAGTGTTTTGTTGTACATGGAACACATAGAAACGAGCGCAGATGACACTTTTTTTTCCTTGTTATGTTTCATACATTAACTGGGTTGTTACTCCTGGCAGTTGCTGCCGCTCCGGTGAGTATGTGCGCGACGCCATTTTTTCTGTATTTATGTATATCATGCTTGTAACACCAGTCCGTCGTTCTGCAGCTGTTCCTCTTTCCATGTTTTTGTTTTTAATCCCAAATGGGAAGTGTTTGGTGCGTGTACAAATAAAACCCACCATATCTCTTTCTCTCCTTAGCTGAAAAGCAGCAGGAGGGGCATGGAGCTGCTCAGTAGAGCGGCCTTTTGGTTACATTTGTTAGGTACTCACTCTGTAAAGAGGTGCCTTGAAGTGGCGAGTGAGCTTACATTGCAATGGCCATTGAAACAAACAAAAACCTCATAGTGTTTTGTTGTACATGGAACACATAGAAACGAGCGGCCTTTTGGTTACATTTGTAAGGCTAGGGTCAGACTAACGCAGTATCAACGTGCGTTTAGCAGCACTAAATCACAGCCGTGCTAGCAGCAAATGACGTCCAATGCCGGGCAGCATATGAAGAACGGTCGCACAAAAGTGCGGCTGCGCAACGCAAGTGGCAAACGAAAGCATTTTTTCGAGAACGTGATACCGCTAGTACTGATGTACAGAGTGCGCTGCGTCCACTAGCGGGTGTGTGCGTGACTAGGAGATGTCAGACGCTGCTAATGTCCGGCCAACATCACATCCAGACACAAAAAGTGTTTTATTGATGATCCGTACAAATCACGGACGAAAATGCGCATCATATGATTGTAAACCGAAATGATTACATCTCTTAATTGGATCAACGTGACTGCGAACTAAATGATTTTTAAGTTTCCTAGCTCCTCTATTAATAACCATCGGGTTAACATCTAATATTTCGTTGAGAAGAGGATCCTGTCTAAGGATGGGCCAATGTTTTTTTACAATGTTCTTTATTTTACCCGCCTGCGTATTATAGTCAAATATAAAGGTAACTCCTTTATTCTCCTGTTACTTTTCCCTATATCTAAGGAGTTTTTCCCTCTCTACCTGTTCTATTTCTATAATAGTAGCATCCAAAGTCTCTTCTTCATAGCCCCTTTCTAAAAAATCATTCTTCAATTTTACTGCCTGTTCTTTGAACTGGGATAACTCCGTGCAGTTCCGTCTCATCCTCTGAAATTGGCCTTTAGGGACAGCTCCAAGCCAGTGTGGTGCATGGCAACTTGATTGATGAATGAAGCTATTGGAGTCAACTGCCTTAAAGAAGGTTTTGGTTTTAATAAGGCCATTTTCTATATATATGTTAAGGTCCAAAAATTAGATCGATTTTGAATTATATTTCGTATTTAATCTTATACCCCACTTATTGTTAGACAAATGGGCAAGAAATTTGAGTAAACTGGCTTCCCCTCCTCTCCAAATGAATAATAGTTTTTGAGTTTTATTGCTGTGGTGATCTGTGATCTTGTTATGGACAATATAAAATCCACTTGAGCCCAGATACGACGGTCCTTTCCAGGTCCTCCTCACAACAGCAACATCAGTAAAGCTGGAAGGAAAATCCACCTGGATCCACGCGTCCCACTGTAAAAAGACCTGTACACACCAGAAACGGACCAGACAACAACCCAACCATGATTATGTATATCCTTCTCATTTGGGGGTGGGAATCCAGGGGCAAAATGTGGCTGTCATAATGGGACAGGCAGCTGTTACTATGGTGCAAGAGGTTGTGGGGGAACAGATGGGCATTAGCATAATTCCACAGGTTGTCAAACAGATTGCTGATGCCACGGCAGTTGCTGCCACCGAAAACAAACTAACCACTTCTGGTACAATTCCTCTAACACTCGAGTGGCCACTTACACCTTTAACTATTGTGATGTAAACCCTTGCCCAGGCCCCCACCTGCAGTGTATCTGGAGAAATGGGATCCCACACAATTATGAAATATATGTGCATTACCAATAGCTATTGGGGACAGGAGTGTGGTAGTTGGGAATCAGTGGGATGGAATACTGGCGTTTCCTGGGGACACAAACCACAAAGCGCCCTAGACAAGAAAGATAACAATGGTAAATCACTTCTTGCTCGCATGACACTGAAAATGGCCCCAAACACATGCCCCGCCCAAGAATTGCAGGAATCAGGTGATGACACAGTATTTAAATCTAGAACAGGGGCGACGGCACTGAAACTAATTCTAACCCTAGAAAATCCTGGACCCGGGGATGCCGGTACCTATATTCTGGGAATATGGGAAAAAGGGGGGTCAGAGAATCCCTGGAGCCTGGAAAAATTCCACCTACGAGATATGTACCTTGCCCCTGACTGGGTCCCTCCACACCAACAGTCCAAACCCCTTAATCACCAAATGATGATCTCTTCCAATGGTATAGTAGCCATTGCTAATTCCACGTTCGAGGATACTATGGCCATAGAAACAGGTTACTCGGATATGAATGTTTGGTCAGAATGGATGAAATATTGTGCTCAGTCCCACAACAGAACCAATTGCTATGTGTGTGGTAGTGCTAGGCCTCATTTAGGTACGGTACCTCTCAATATCCCCGAGGATATCGAGGAATGTTTTCTCAGTTTGTTTACCAGCACCACTCTAAATCAGATGCTTGCAAAGAATGGAAGTCCGAATACCCCCTCCAGACACAAAACCCCAGACTCTCAGAGAGTATCACTATCTACCCCGGGAACTACACCTGTTACTCCTCTTGGGGGACTGGTGCCCGGGTAGTTGGAAACTTCACAGAAGGTTATTGTGCGCGGTACAGCACTGTGGAGAAGGAGAAAGTGCAAAACCAAGTGATATCCCTGGGAGATGTCTATTGGATCTGCGGTGACCTGCGAGTCCGCTCCCGCTTGGTAGGTGCGTGGGAGGGTGAGTGTGCTCTGGCTAAAGCCATCATGCCCCTCCACATCCTGCCCTTTGATGATGATCTACCAATAGCCCACACCCCCGGACTCACTAGACAAAGGAGAGAGGCGAAACCTGTACCTGGCAGTTTCGATCCACACGTCTACCTAGATGTCATAGGGGTCCCAAGGGGGGTGCCTAATGAATTCAAAGCTAGAGACCAGGTAAAAGCAGGATTCGAATCATTAATCCCCATGATAACCATCAACAAGAATGTTGATTGTATTAACTATATCTATTACAACCAGCAGAGGTTTGTTAACTATACCCGAGATGCCCTCCAGGGTTTGACCGACCAGCTAGGCCTGACCTCTGCGATGACCTTCCAGAACTGCATGGCCCTCGATATGCTACTGGCAGAGAGGGATGGGGTCTGTAAGATGCTGAAAGATACTGGTGGCTCCTGTTGCACCTTTATCCCGGATATCACAGGCCCCATTGGTAAGGTCACTAAAGCCATTAAACAATTGGAAGACCTGTCTGAAGAACTGAAGAAGAACTCTGGTATTACTGATCCATGGGATCAGTATTTTAGTTGGATAAGTGGCTGACAGAAAATCCTCACACAAATAGGGATAGTTATCCTGGTAGTAATGGTTCTGTTGGCGGTGATTGGATGTTGTGTTTTACCCTGCATTAAAAATGTTGTAGAAAGAACTGTGGAGTCCACTACCCCCGTTATGCTTAGTCACTTGTGTGGGGACACTGGGGAGAACATTGACACCTCCTATGCTAGTCTACAATTTATGGAGATACCTAAGAATGAGATTTATGACAAACTCCACCCACCAGTGATGAAGCAACCACAGAGTTATGAATCCATGCACCCCCTCCCTTGGGAAACCCGTATGTGATTTAACTTTGAGACAAGGTTAGTGACCCATTGCAAGACGAGTTGAAGTCCCGATTCTTGACCCACCTGTCTAGTCATGCCGCAGTCCAAGGTACAAAGGGGTTGGATCAATAGGATTCTTCGTCTCAAACTTGGTGAAGATTTGGGATGGCTGGCGAGACTATTAGGGGAATGGATGAAGGCGCGGCTCATCTCCAAGGGGACACTTGAGAAACGTGCATTTTTAGGGGGGACTGTTATGGACAAGAATATGTATCTGCTTTAATAATATTCAAAGGCCTAGAAAAATGCTCATTTAAGTTTGATATACCTTTAAGAGATGATTAACATAACTGTCATTTTAGAGAGAATCAAAATATATCTTGCGTAACTCCGCTTTTCGACAGAATAAGCTAACCACAAAGTCATGAGGAGTCTTATTCCGGTATCAAGCCCATTCTGCATCCTAGAACAGAACAAAACATCCACACACCCATGATGTAGAAAAACGGCTGACTACGCCGATGACGCATGATACTTTGGAAATAGCTGATGTTTGATTCTCATTTATTTAATAAAATAATCTGTATGTACACAATTTTATGCTGAAGTTGACTAAAATGATAAATTGACTCCCACCTGCTTACGCATAGAACTGCTATAAAACATGTATCAAAATCTAATAAAAGATCAGAGAGATCATTGGGTTTGACCAGAGAGGCCGCATAGACCCCTTCGTTGTCTGTGTGATTTCTTTCTTTAAGCGTGCACCTTAACTTATCTGGTTTCTCCACCGATTAGAACAGAGATTGGCATCTGAGGAAAGACTGAAATTGTCCATTTCAATCTGATTTAGTAATTAATTTCATTTAATTATTTTGTACTGATTTTATAAAATAATGCCTAAATATTCTTATTCTGAACAGATTTATAAATTTGTAATTACAAATTTAATAAAAATATTAACTGGATTTTTATTAATCAGAAATTTGTGTATTCTTTCTGAGATGATATGATGCTGTGATTGCTGTCTCAATAGTATGCAAAATGTGGGCAGTGGGATTAGGTTTCAAAATTCTGTAATTAGATGTATACAGTTAGGCTCGTGTCACATCCGTGTTACCGTACATAAGTACGTCCGTGATAGCATACAATTGTGTTAAATGGAGCCCCACACACGAAGTACGTCCACACAGAATTGCGGATGCATGACGGATGCGGCAAATGGACGCAGGTTAGGCAAGAACGTAATACTGCTAGAACGGACGTGCGGAGTGTGCACCATCCGCAACGTCCGCATAGCTTTGTGTGTGAGTGATGGAACGTGGTCAGACGGACTGCATTTATACGTCCAGCATTTTTGACGGACAAAATGTTTTTTCATTTTAATTTATTTTCCCTCCTACATCCGTCAAAAATAACGTCAGTCACAAAAACGGACTGTGTGGCCACTACTGTGTCTTCAGTCAAAAAGTGCATCCTTACTGCACGGGCACACAGGCTGTAGAAAACGCTCTCGTCTGACCCTAGCCTTATTGTCTCATGACCTCGTCATGGTAGTCCCTAGTATTCCGGGTAACTATCAAGCTGCCTTTATCGGCTTGTTTTAATTCAACTCTAAGAGTGCTCGCCGTTTGTTTGGCAGCATATTACTCTTAACAGTCTGGGATCCTGATAGGAGTCTGGGGCTTCCAGACTTTTTACACGTGGAGAGAGGAAGGCAATTTCAATTGAAGCTTCCAAAAATGAAGGACAATAGCAGCAGGTGTCTTCAGAGTGATCATTGAGGTCTGATTGTCTTGTGCATTATTACCTGTTTTGTATATAAACATGTTGCTGTATAGGGATCATTGGGAGTATTCACACTGAGGAAAGGGCTTTGCCCTGAAACGTCTGTGTTTTTTCTGCCTCTCCATATCAAATAAATTGGCTACGTAAGCGGGCCAGAAATCAGCAGCTCTGGTGGTTGTCTTGTTTTCGTATTGCTACTGTTAAAATATATAACATATATATTAAGCACGTATAGGATAAAAACAATGACAGAAAGATGCTTTTTAACACATGCCTCCTGAAAGTTGGTATTAGGAATTGCCATATAAAGAGACCATTTGTAACTGACTTTAAAAGAAAGGTTGCTTCTAGTGAAAATTATTGTTAGGAGAAGCACAAATCATTAATGAAATGTGAAATCCATTAAAAATTATATTTTATTTTATAAATCCACAAAATCCTGGAATCGACTAAGCAGTGAGGATTGTTTCATATAATAGTATTCCATCGCCATCTGGAGGAATGCCTGCACTATGCAGTATGTCTACATAGTTATAGTCTTATTATATTTATCTTTATTATGGGCAATAATAAATTGGCAAAACACTACGGGGTTATTCACTAATCATCAATGTTACCGACAATGCAAACAGCGGCTAAAATCACAGTTGTTGTGACCATGATAAACTTTGGCTGTCCAGAGGGAGTAATTACTGTGCAACAGCAAGTGGCGTTTCAACAAGAAACTTTGCCTTCCATTGATTGAATTTCAATCTCTAGATCACTGAATTTTATCATGGTTACACCAAAGGTGATTTTCACCGTTGTTTGCAGCAGTAAAGAATAGTGATTTCGTGTATAACCCCCATAGAGCTTTAGCTTGTGAAGGGAGCGCAGAAGGGAAAAAGAAAATGTTTTCTCAAATATCTCGGGTGTTCTTGGATAGGGTGGTTTCTAAAGTATAGAATCAAAAGAACACCTTCATTGCATAGTATATATTGCAATTCGAGGAAAGTAATATGGGTGATGGATGTAAACTCACAAGCATGGAGCCTCAAGGCTCGTAGTATTCGCTTTTAAGCCTCTATGGGGGGCTCCTCCCGTCAAGATGGTGATTCGGGAGATGGTTTCGGTATCCTGGAGTACCTCGGTAAATAAGAAATATATGGCACAATACCAGAGCAATATGACAATATAGGTAGAATGGGTGGTATACACTCACGTGTTTCTGAGCCTCCCGTCTGAGTGGCTCAGTACCTTAGCCTGTGGACTCCGACTGATGAAGCTCGCAGGGTTAGCGAGAGAAACGCGTTTCGGTTTTTAATTACTCTGTTAATTTTTACTCTTATTTTATTGTATCATTTTTTATTTTATACCTATTTTCTTCATTTTCAATAAATTTTCTTTTAATACCATCCGAATTTTCACCTTCTGATCCTGATCCTGATCTCCATCGCATTCATCTACCAGCTCATTTTTTCAGTTTCCATCATCACAGGGGTGGGACCCCCCCTCCACTATTCAAGTGGTCCACAGGCTAAGGTACTGAGCCACTCAGACGGGAGGCTCAGAAACACGTGAGTGTATACCACCCATTCTACCTATATTGTCATATTGCTCTGGTATTGTGCCATATATTTCTTATTTACCGAGGTACTCCTGGATACCGAAACCATCTCCCGAATCACCATCTTGATGGGAGGAGCCCCCCATAGAGGCTTAAAAGCGAATACTACGAGCCTTGAGGCTCCATGCTTGTGAGTTTACATCCATCACCCATATTACTTTCCTCGAATTGCAATATATACTATGCAATGAAGGTGTTCTTTTGATTCTATACTTTAGAAACCACCCTATCCAAGAACACCCGAGATATTTGAGAAAACATTTTCTTTTTCCCTTCTGCGCTCCCTTCACAAGCTAAAGTTTGTATTGTTTTTATTTAATTTTGGTGAAGGACACACCATTGGTGAGCGGCAAAACCGTATAATTCTATTAGCATAAGCATTTTCCTTAGTAAAACTCCTTAGCGCCAAACACATTTAACACCTTTAGGAGTTAAACACATTTTTCCTCATAGAGCTTTGACAATATTTTATTATCGATCATCCTCCAAATCACGAAGTTTGGATCAGGGA
Source organism: Leptobrachium leishanense (assembly GCA_009667805.1). Classification (NCBI taxonomy): domain Eukaryota; kingdom Metazoa; phylum Chordata; class Amphibia; order Anura; family Megophryidae; genus Leptobrachium; species Leptobrachium leishanense. The sequence continues at coordinate 348,199,215 of CM019063.1, forward strand.
GATAAAATTACTCAGGGTAATTCAAAGAGATCTGAATGGCTGAAGAAAGGTAACCGAATGCTGAAAATCAGCGTTCGGTTACCTTTCTTGGCCATTCGGCTATCCAGAGAGCAGGCAATACGCCAAATCCTGGCGAATTGCCTGCACATTCGGTGCCTGTTCGAGGGCAGTGAAATCTACATAAAAAAGCACTGCTTCGGCTATTCAGAGAACGCAAACCAGCAGTGAAAGGTTCCTGAAATGCCCTGCCATTCGGTGGTTTCATTCGACAGGTTTATTCAGGAGAATCCCATAGGCTTCAATGTTAAAAATATTCCCGTTTTAATTCAATATCTAATAAACCATTCATTATAAAATTCAGCAGTAAAGAGTCTCTTTATTTATAGATTTTGTAGGAAATTTTAAGCATTTTTCTGGATTTTTATTTTTTTTCAAAGTCCAATTTTTTTTTAAGGTTACTTATTTTTTCTGGAACAGCCCTTTTTATTATCATTCCCTGGACCTCATATGTAAATTTCAGACATTTTAGTTCAGTAGTTTCTTTGCAAACAGCGTTCACTTTTTAAACATTCATGCAAACTGTTTTGCTAATTTATTCACTGCATTCGTCTGCGGTGTCGGCTTTTTCCGGAGGCTTCGCTGTGTATGATCGGCTCCTGCTTGGGTTTTTTCAGCGTCTTCGGCGGGTTAATCCAGATGTTTTTGCGGGTTTCGGTGCATTCGCCAGGTTTTTCGATTACTTTTTGTCGGGTTTGCGGCAGCTTTTCCCTGCGCTTTGACAGCCCTGTGGTGCTTTCTGAATACACTGAAGGGTTGCCAAAATGGGATTGCCAAATCGGCCCGAATTGAAGAGAATGAAAAGTCACCGAACGTGCGGTGGCTTTTCGATTCTCTTTGAATAACCCTGACTGTGACATGAACCTATATATTTGTAATGTGGCATTTTTATTTTATTAACCATGGTTCTAGGATCTGCCTAAATCATCTGGTAGTTCCTGCCATGGCGATTTATTAGTAAGGACATATAATCTCTCCAAATGCTTGTGATGTAGTGAAAATATAATTTGCAGTTGTCACATCATATACTTTAATAGCAAATGAATTCAGCAATCAAGCACATATTTCAATGTATCACTTATAAGATAATATTTTGCACCAGAAAACGCCTTGATTCCTAGGAGGTGAAAGCCCACATTCTATGGTCCCGAAGAGTCACTCCCAGAGGAGGCGCCAAAATCTTCCCATAAGCATCAAAAGTAAAAGGCAGGACTTCCAGGCTGGGATAGTGAGTGTAAGAAATTTATTAAGAGGGAGAGCAAGCTAAGCCAATATAAAAGTTGAAATATGGTAGTAAAGTAAGTTTATTTTTTTTTTTACAAATGAAACCCTCATTAGCATGATGAGAATGAATCAAAGACTACTCAGATCAATTAAAAGCAATTAATAATTAATCTTTGTATCTAGATAGCCAATTTATTAGAGTTCATTTCTATGACTCCAAGATAATTTGATGAATTTATTCATGCTGATGTGCATCCCATGAAAATGCTATCTGCAATATGTAGAAAAGCAAAAGTGGACTAGACACACCAGTGTTCCACTGTAAAAATCACTGTATTTTATTTGAGGGATACAATGACAGCTTGACAGCTGAAAGGTTGCTGTTGTATGATTCAACAGACTGCGGGCCACAAATGGCTTGTGGCCAGGGGTCAAGTCCTAGGAAAAAAAGTGAGAGAACTCACCCACGAATTCCACAACCCCTATTACCTGAAGAAAATATATATATATTACGAGTATAGCAGTACGTGGTGATACCATTTTTATTGGGTTAGCATTACATTTAAAAGACAAGCTTTCAAGAGTGTAAACTGGAAACTATACTGATCAGTGAAAGGTATCACTACGTACAGGTATACTCGTGATTGTGGCAACTGGCCTAACGCAATATATATTATATATATATATATATATATATATATATATATATATATATCTCCAGGCACAGACCCCCCCAGAATTATATACACAGCGCTGAATCCACAGAATAACATACACAGCACTGAGCCCCCAGGATAATATACACAGCACTGAGCCCCCAGAATAATATGCACAGCACTGGTTATATGGATATATTTTCCCCAGTTCACATGGATATAATTGCCCCCAGCTCGTATGGATAATGCCCCCCAGCTCTCATGGATAATGCCCCCCAGCTCTCATGGATAATGCCCCCCCCGCTATCATGGATAATGCCCCCAGGTCTCATGGATAATGCCCCCCGCTCTCATGTATATTGCCCCCCCAGGTCTCATGGATATTGCCCCCCAGGTCTCATGGATATTGCCCCCCCAGGTCTCATGGATATTGCCCCCCAGGTCTCATGGATATTGCCCACCCCCAGGTCTCATGGATATTGCCCCCCAGGTCTCATGGCTATTGCCCCCCAGGTCTCATGGCTATTGCCCCCAGCTCTCATGGCTATTGCCCCCAGCTCTCATGCATATTGCCCCCAGGTCTCATGGAAATTGCCCCCAGGTCTCATGGAAATTGCCCCCAGGTCTCATGGATTGTGCCCCCAGGTCTCATGGCTATTGCTCCCAGGTCTCATGGCTATGGCCCCCAGGTCTCATGGATATTGCCCCCCAGGACTCATGCATATTGCCCCAGGTCTCATGCATATTGCCCCCAGGTGTCATGGAAATTGCCCCAGGTCTCATTGATTGTGCCCCCAGGTCTCATGGAAATTGCCCCAGGTCTCATGCATATTGCCCCAAGTCTCATGGATATTGCCCCCTAGGTCTCATGGATATTGCCCCCAGGTCTCATGGAAATTGCCCCCAGGTCTCATGGAAATTGCCCCCCAGGTCTCATGCATATTGCCCCCCAGGTCTCATGCATATTGCCCCCCAGGTCTCATGCATATTGCCCCCAGGTCTCATGCATATTGCCCCCCAGGTCTCATGGAAATTGCCCCCAGGTCTCATGGATATTGTCCCCCGTGTCATGGATATTGTCCCCAGCTCACCTCTGCTTCTTCTGTGGCTGCTGCCACTGCCGCCGCCGCCGCACATTGCAGGCGGCCGCGTGCTTCCTGCTTCAACGCCGCTGACAGGAAGTGAAGCCGAGCGGCTCCACTTCCGGTCAGCGGGCCGTTCTAACAGGATGCACGCGGCCGCCGGCAATGTGCGGCGGCGGCGTTCGGGCTCGAGCCACAGCGGGAACGCTGCGTTCCCGCAGCGTTCCCGCAGCATTCCCACTGTGGGAGAAGTGTGGGAACGCCGTTCCCGCACGTTCCCGCTCGATTCGAGCCCTGCTTGTGGCCCAGTACTTTGAGATCCCTGCACTAAAGGCTAATGGCATACTAGGCATGTGGAGTTAATATGTTCTTCAGTGAATAATAAACAGAGGCCTTCATCGCCTTGTATGTATTCATTTATATCAATATTAAAAGGGAAATAATTAAGCATGGCTTTATTCAATAAACTAAATGCCTACCTTGAGACATGTTGGGCCTCCACAATAATGAACATGAAACCTAGCCACCACCTCTGCTGTCCTTACATAACCCACATTAGTTCTTACATGAATGATGTAGTGGAAACCTCTGAACATAGACTGACCTTCATTTACCAATATGACATTACAAGAGGCCAGCTACTCAGTGGTATAATTGTAAGATGTAACAGTTAGTTCATACTCTCCTAGAAAAGCTGAACTTATGCTATACCAAGCTGCCGTTGACTGTAGCTGCCTGAGACGTCTCCTCTACCCAGCTCCATTCTATAGTAGAGACTTACGGGCATGGCCAAAAGCTTTGAGAATGACACAAATATAAATTTTCACAAAGTTTGCTGCCTTCGTTTTTATGGTGGCAAGTTCCATGTACTCCGGAATGTTATGAAGAGTGATCAGATGAATTGCAATTAATTGCAAAGTCCCTCTTTGCCATGAAAATGATCTTAATTCCCCCCCCAAAAAAACATTTCCACTGAATTTCAGCCGTGACACAAAAGGACCAGCTGACATCATGTCAGTGATTCTCTCATTAACACAGGTCAGAGTGTTGACGAGGACAAGACTGGAAATCACTCTGTCAAGCTGATTAAGTTAGAATAACAGACTGGAAGCTTTAAAAGGAGGGTGGTGCTTGAAATCCTTGTTCTTCCTCTGTCAACCATGGTTACCTGCTCAGGAATGGCAGCAGGCAGTTGTGAGTACATTTGCACACACAGTGAGGCGAAGACACTTGGATGATGGCCTGGTGTCAAGAAGGGCAGCAAGGAAGCCACTTTTCTCCAGGAAAAACAACAGGAACAGACTGATATTCTGAAAAAGATACAGGGATTGGACTGCTGAGGACTAGGGTAAAGTCATTTTCTCTGCTGAATCTCCTTTATCAGGACCGGACTGGCCATCGGGCAAACCGGGCTTTTGCCCGGAAGGCCGCTAGCCTCCCGGGCTGTTGGGCCGCTAGCCTCCAATGCCGGCTGGCCGACATGGCCAGGCGCATGGCAAGCCAACCTGGGCCTACTGAAGAGGGCTGCCGGGCAGCCAGCCAGCCAACCAACCAGCGAGCACTATGGACCTCCACATGGAAAATGTCTCCACGCCGCTCGATAGGACCAGCAGCCGTTAAACATCCCCGTCGCGCCGCCATCACGTGACCTCTGCACTGGGAGGAAGTGATATCACTTCCTTCCAGCGGTTCAATTCCAACTAGATCCAATGCACGTGGTGCTGCGGGACTCAGCCGGGACCCAGGACTCAGCCGGCCTGCAGGTTTGGGGGGGCGCTTATTAATAAAGACTTATTAATTCACAGAGGATGATCGGTGCATGTATTCACAGAGGATGATCGGTGCATGTACAGTACAGCTATCACACTTGCATAGGGTGCAAGAAGGAAAATGAAATGTAAAGAGGGGGGTGCAAGAAGGAAAATGAAATGTAAAGGGGGTGCAAGAAGGAGAAATTAAATGTAAGGAGGGGTGTGCAAGAAGGAAAATTAAATGTAAAGAGGGGGTGCAAGAAGGAAAATTAAATGTAAAGAGGGGAAATGCAATGAAAAGAGGGGGGTGTAATGTAAAGAGGGGGTGAAATGAGGAAGAGAATGCTATTAAAAGAGGGGGAATGAAATACATTGAAATGAAAAGGGGGAATGAAATGAAAAGAGTGGGGTGAAATGGAAAGAGTGGGAAATGAAAAGGAAAGACGTGAAATGGACATGATAGAGGGAGTTAGGGAGATGGACGTGATAAAGGGAGGGTTACATGAAAAAGGGGAGTGTCACTGTATTTACTGTTAGAGGTCTATTGCTGTAGATCCTGTGTAAACTCAGACTCATTGTCTTTACAGTTAGAGGTCTATTGCTGTGGATTCACGTGTACGTTCATACTCACTGCCTTTACCGCAAGAGTTTTATTGCTGTGGAGCTATGTGATACGCTCAAACACACCGCACATTACTGTAAATTCTATTGCTGTGGAGCTCTGTGATATGCTCATACACATTGCACAATACTGTGGGTTTTATTATTGTGGAGCTCTGTGACACCCTCATAAACTGTGCATGGGGGTGCCACAGAGCTCCACAGTAATGTGCAGTGTTGTATGGGTGTCACAGAGCTCCATAGTAATGTGCGTGTGCATGATTGTGCCACAGAGCTACACGGTAATGGGTGCAGTGTATGAGATCATCACAGAGCTCCACAGTAATGTGTGCAGTGTATGGGATTATCACAGCAATAAAACTCACAGTAATGTGCGCTGTGTAGAAAAAAAAAGTGGGCTTCTCAGTACAAAATGCCCTGGCCTATATTTTGACCCAGTCTGGGCCTGCCCTTTCTGATTGTTTGGGGCAACCGGAGAAAAGCTTGTCTGGAGAAGAAAAGGCAAGCACTACCATCAGTCCTGTGTCATGCCAAAAGTAAAGCATCCTGAGACCATTCATGTGTGGGATTGGTTCTCAGCCAAGAGAGTGGGCTCACTCACAATTTTGCCTAAAAAACAGCCACGAACAAAGAATGGTATAAAAACATCCTCTGAGAGCAACTTCTCCCAACCATCCAAGAAAGTTTGGTGGTGCAAAATGCCTTTTCCAGCATGATGGAGCACCTTGCCATAAGGCAAAAGTGATAACTAATAGGCTCGGGGAACAAAACATCAAAATTTTGGGTCCATGGCCAGGAATCCCCAGACTTTAATCCCATTGAGAACTTGTAAACAATCCTCAAAAGACGAGTTGACAGACAAAAACCCACAAATTTTCCCAAATCCTAATATTAAGAAAAATCTACATAACCCCTTGACAACCAAGGTTGATAATACTTGGTTTTCAACCCATCTGCTGTGCCCCATATCAAGTAAATTTTGTTTAATCCTGGAGCAATGCAAAGGAATTTCATTTATTGCAAATTAAATTCTTTTGCAAATGGGCTCCAGAATGTGCCCCAAATGTTTTAGGCCATTTGTCATGACAGATGAGGTACTAAAACTGAACAGCTGGGACTCTGTGTCTATAACATGGAGCCCCAGCTGGTTCAGCCAGAGCCCCAGTTCGAGTAGTGTTTTGTGACTAGCAGTTGACAAAGTCAAGCCTTACAATTCGGGCTACTCAAGTAAAATATACATTGTGAATATTCACAATTATTTTTACTGTATAATTAATGAACAGTTATTTTCCAAAAAAACACTGGTTCCCCAAAGTGTTTTTAAAGATCATCAAAAGTAGTGATATAACTTAAACTTTTATTTTTTCATACAGGTCTATTCACTAAAGGGTGAAGTCTGGAGAAATGGCAAGAGCAGTGAAAATTCTAGGTCAAAATAGCCAAACCAGAAGAATTCTTCCATTTATCTCACTTTCCAAATCGGCTATATGGTCTGGATTGTTCTTTTCTCCTGCCAGTTCTCCTGAGTTTCACCCTTTATTGAATAGACCTAACAGTGATTATCATTCAAATATTTATCAAAGATAAGAGTATCTGAAAAATATGTTTCAATATGGAAAGCCCGCACAACTAAAGCTATATCAGCACTACCCACCAGGACAAGATAAAGTATAAATCTAGAATTAAGTCAAAAATGATATGTTACTTATATATTCCAGTTGCACTCACAGCTCAGTTTGTGAGGTAGAATTAAAACACTTTTGTATGCTTGATTATTTTCCATCCCAGAAAACATCAGAATGTATACAAAAAATAAAATAACTGTCCCCTGAAGCCATAGCTATAAAAGGTGAATTTTCCATTCAAATTTTCTTTGAACTGTTGAACCCTTCAGCATTTACAGCAGCTGTATAGCAACTTTACACAATGGGATGCAGCTATGCTTTTGTCTATTATTTTTATTTATTTTGAAAAGATTATTTTTTCTTTATTGACAGGAATATAATTTTTTTTTTTTTTTTAACTGGTCATAGGGTCTTCAGAATTACTTGTAGACTTGTAAACTAAAAGTGACCATTCCCTTACCTCTCATGGGGCACTAATACAATCTAAACGCTAGCTTTAGTGGCCCTAGCACAGGTTAAGTGGCCCTAGCACAGGTTAAGTGGGCCTAGCACAGGCCACAGATTAAATTCCGAATAGTAACGGGTTAAAAATACAAATAGCACATCGGGGATTGCGTTTGCTTCCACACGGTTACTGTACTTTGCGCACCCTATGCTTAACATGGGGAGCGCAAAGAGTAATTAGCGTTAGGATTACAAAGTCCTAACGCTAATTACACCCCTGATGCGGTTACCTGAAAAGTTAACTATAGCTAGAAGCTGGTGCTAATTGATTCCGTTTCTGCAGAATCAGCACCAGCTGAAAATCCCCCCAAGAAAATCAGATACTCAACTCTCACCCCGCAGCAATCAGTGGCCCGATCATCTGCTTCTGGCCGACGGGAGTAGAGTGGGACTGAGGAAAGAAGTCCCCAGTCTCCCCCCGCAGACCTGCACAATCTCACGAGATGGAAATCCTGCAGTTCACGTTACCTAGCAGCACAAGCCGTCCTATAAACTCCAGGAGGGGATACTCGCGCTGCCGCGAGTATTCAGGGACTTAGCGCTGCATTACAGGGCAGGCTGCTAAATTAGCTGGCCCTGTAATATGGTGCTAAAACGAGGATCCTAAAGGGAAACCTGAATGTGCAGACTTTCCACCTTAGCGTCCCGGTTTTAGTGCCAACTTCGTAATACAGCCTTAGGAGTATTTATTAGAGGTACATTGTGTAGCGCAGGTATATACACAACACACCTGCTTACACTTTAAAGTCCAACTTCATTTTCCCAGTGCTGGAGAAACTCTAATGAGTACTCAATCATTTGCTTTGAAACTGTCTTGTGAGCATGTTTCTTTCATAGTTCCCCTTACACATGAGCACTCTTGCAGTATCAGCACACATGGAGAACTATTCCATGAATGCTGTTAAAAGGGAGACGGGAAGGGAAAACAAAGAAAAAGAATCACAAGCTGACTTCCCTACCAACTCTCTTTTACCTTACCCATTCTGTATAGTCACTGTCAGGGCTGCCATCAGAAATCTTGGGCCCCTTACTGAAGCTCTGATTGGAGCCCCACCGCTATCTGCCCACCGCAGACATATTATATTTGTATTTAAATAAATATTCAACATTACTCACACTCATGCACACAGAGACCCTGCCCCCTCCCCACACACCATGCATGCTGCACACACACAAACCATTCAAGCTGTACACATACATCCTACACATACACACACTCATCATACATCCTGCACACACACACAAACACACATCATACAGGCTGAACACGCACAAATACATCATGCAGGCTCAACACACACACACACATTATGAAGGCTGAACACACACACATACATCATGAAGGCTGAACACACAAAGGCAGCACGCACATACATACACCATGCAGGCTGAACACACACATACATTATGAAGGCTGAACACACACAAGCTGCACACACACACATACGTACAACATGACAGTTAAACACACAAAGGCTGCACACACGTGAGCGTGAGCATTAACGTTTGCTGTGGTGTTTACCGCATATTACAATCCAAATGCAAATGGTTTAAGAAACCCGTTTGCATTTGGTACCTTGCGCTTTTCAGCGCAAGATTACTGTACTTTTTGCTCCCTATGCTTAACATGGGGAGCGCAAAGTGTTAATCAGCGCTGGATTACAAAATCCCAGCGCTGATTAACGTCTAGCTGTGGTTAGCGAAATGTTAACCACAGCCAAGACTTGGTGCTAACAGATTCCGCTTCTGCAGAATCTGTTAACACCAGCCTCAAAAAAAAAAAAAAAAAAAATCTAATACTCACCCTCTGTCCCGCAGCGGTGACCGCGGCTCCAACCGCCTCCTCCGTCTGGCGGGAGCAGGGAAAGATTGGGGGAAAAAGTCCCTCCAGTCTCTCCCTGCGTATCACTACGCCGTCCGGCCGGATCGCTGGTCATGTGACCGGCAGGGAGGAACTCAATGGAGTCCTATGGACTCCATAGAGTGCATGCTCGTGGCTGCGCTCAGATGCCGCGAGCATCCAGGATTTTAACGGGCGGTAACAATGTAGGCAGCATTTTTTCCGCCTGCATTGTAATCCAGCATTAAAAAGAGGGTGCAGTTTTTCCTCCATTGCGCCCGTGTTTTAACGCTAGGATTGTAATTTAGCCCTCAGTTTTTATTAAATATTAATTTAACCATTTAATTCCTTTTTTTTCTGTAACAGGCCTATTTATTATTATTCATAGAACCTGATATAGTAATTCCAGGCATTTTCATACAGTAGTTTTTTTGCAAACAGCTTATAAAAGTTGCAGCGTTTTCTTTCTTTTTTTTTTACTTCATTCGTTGACTTGTCGGCTTTTTCGGCCAGCTGGTTGGCGCTCTGTTCGGCGGATCATTGGCTTTTTTCAGATGCATTCGACGGGTTTACGGCAGCTTGACGGATCAGATCCGATGTATTCCAGCAGTTTTGAGGTGGATTTTCCATTCAGTTCGGCAGTTTTGCAGCAGTTTTTCGAATGCATTTGGCAGATTTTTCCCTGCACTTGAGACCCTGCGGTGAGTACTGAATTCACCGCAGGTTCGGGGAATTTGTTCCGAGTGCAGGGAACAGCAACATTCTGGTTAAATTTTGGTGCTCTTTGAATAACCCTGATAGCATACTAACAGATGATTTACAGTAGAGAGCCGCAATTACTGCTTACATCAAATAACACATAGACATCTTAGAGAGAGTTCAGAGAAGGGCTACTAAAATGGTGTACGGCTTGAAGGAGAAAAGTTACCAAGAAAGGCTTAATGATCTTAACATGTACAGCTTGGAAAAAAGACGAGACAGAGGAGATATGATCGAAACATTTAAATACGTAAAGGGAATCCACAAGGTAGAGGAAGGGAGTATATTTAAAAGGAAACAAAGTAGCAAAACAAGAGGACATAGTCTTAGATTAGAGGGGCAAAGGTTTAAAAGTAACATCAGGAAGCATTATTTTATTGAGAGGGTGGTGGATACATGGAACAGCCTTCCAGTTGATGTGGTAGAGGCCAAAACAGTAATTGAATTTAAGCAAGCATGGGATAGGCATAAAGCTATCCTAAACAAAAGATAAATCCAGATAAAGTATCCATGTAATTGGGCAGACTAGATGGGCCGAAAGGTTCTTATCTGCCAACATTTTTCTATGTTTCTATGTTTCTAACACCTCCAGCTCCACCTAACACCACCTTAACATTATCTGCTAGAGTTGCTATGCATAACGGCTCCTGTTATTAATTTAACGAGAATAGTGGTGTATTGTCATTAAAATTTTGGAAGCTAAACAATGCTAAGAGGATCGTTGTAGATAGAGAATTAATATCCAGATGAAATTGATTCATAACAATGATGATAAATTCTCTGTGACGTGCGTCACTTTGGACTTGGGGTATATGGGCCTAGAAAGTTTCATAATAAAGTTTCATATTGTTTCCCTGCCCTTTCCTTTGTCAAAGTCACCCTGTATCTACAATTATAGATGCAGGGTGTTTGTGTGTTCTGTACCCTATTCCCTGATGTTTGTGTTTTATTAATATTCCCTTATGTATTTATTATGGAGTCTCCTCTTTTATATACTGTGCTGTTTTTCCCTATGTGTATTTGTGAGTAATGGATTCCTTTGTCTGGCCATGCTTGCATCACCCTTCCCCCAGGAACCAGCATTAACCAGATCACTACTACCTGCTACTTCCTGATTCTTTGTTTCTGTCAGGTTTGTGCCAGGAAGGAGCCATGGCACGACCTCAGTGTGTTGTTATATTCCCAAGCGCTGGGGGTGAGCAGGCAGAAAGACACTGGAGACAGTATATGCACAACAAAGCTTGTATTGTGGGATGGTTCACAGCAAACAGTCCAGCACAGAACAGATAGTAACACAGGCAAGTGGATGGTGAGCCACGTAGTCTCTCTCTAGTTCCTCTTGAGGGGAAGCAGGAGCCTTTGGTAATAGTACCTGATAGAAGGTCTTCCTCCTGGAGAGAGCTTGAGGGCTGGAAGCCACTTGAGAGTCTCTGGACCCACTGGATAGTGGGCCACGCAGTGGATCTTCCAGCAAGCAGGAACCATGTAATGCAGACACAGCAAGGATGGAATACCTGGTGTACACGGCAGAGCAGAATATACAGGAACATACAATAAGAGGGAGCTCTCAGGACCTCTGACATCAGGAAGGGAAAACACAAAATGAAAGAGCAAAGGGGAGAAGGGTGTGGTCTGGTTTTATGCAGAATCCTCAGGTTCAGACACAGGAGTTAACCCTTAGGTGGGAAGCAGGTATAGAGAGCTAGTGACCCAGGCTGGCCACAGCAGGCTCTCAGGGCTGAGGCATGACAGTTTCAAAGCTGGACGTGTTTCCATTGTCTTATACCTTCCCACTGTGTGTGTGTTTTTCCCAATTGTAAAATGTAAATAAAGTCAGTCGCAGTTTGATTTTCACCCTGCGAGGATCTCCTTTATTGAATAGGTTTGGGCCAGAACCAGTACTCCTTCAACATACTGGCATCGAGGGAAGCATTCTGGGCACAGGACCCCCCCCCCCACGTCACATTCTCTATTAAAGTTGAAAATCCAAAAGATTTAATTAAAGTCAAACAGCGGTCACAACCTAGAAGACCACAGCTACAATGGCTGGTATACAGATGACATGGTATAGGCAGTCTGAACATACTTCAACGTTATCACAACTAAATATATTTCCTAAAAGAAGACAAGATGTCATTGCCTCACGATACTGACATAAAAAAAATGGCATAACAAGTGTAGCGCTGCTTTAAAAACTGTATTCTGGTGCATTGAATTATTGCTGCCACCAGAGGGAGACATTGTGGAATATGCTGGACAGAGTGGACTCCATCTCCCATCACCCTTTGCGTGAGGACAGGAAGTGGGTGGTACAAAGAGGAAGATATGCTGGGGAGCCTCGTGTTTGGCGTGCAGAGAGTGAGCGGAGCAGTGAAAGGTGGAGGACGCATGTTGGAGCTGCCAGGGATCGCAACCAGGCCGGAGTGCAGACGCTGTCTTACTGGTGCTAGAGATCGGGACAGAAATCATGCTGTGACCTACCTACTCAGCGCTGAGAGATTTGGAGGACAAGCTGGTTCTGGCAGGACCCCACGTTAGGAGGCCGTGCCGATCGATTGGGAGTGCAGGCGGCGGATCGATTGTTCCAGTTGCGGAGATTTGGCAAGCAGGGAACAGATTCGTGGCACAGAGTCCCAGTACACAGAGGAGAAAGATCCTTTGGTTGAGGCATCGAGTGCTGGACAGTTGTGTTCTACGGATGGGTGAGAGGCCTCCAGGCCACAGTTCCAAAACAGAAACTGTTATAGCTGACTGTACTATACCTGTGCTATCACTTTAACCAGTGGCTCCGCCCCAGGATGACACAGGTCAGAGGGCACGGCAGCCATCTTCAGGAGTCAGGTAGTGTGATGCAGTTATGAAGGCAGATGCATGATCCTGTGTTCCTGTAGTTATCCAAGCCTGTATATAACAGTAAGTGTCCTGCAATAAAGCAATAGTGAACCTGACAGCCCAGCCTCATATCTGAACAAGCAGAGAGCATAACAGTGGCGACGAGAATGAGATTTGTAAAGGTCTGCTCAGCCTGAAGAAAATAAAAAATAAACAGGGATTGAAAGCCAGATAAAGCACACACTGCCATCCAGCAGCAAGATCATGACACTGATAGGCACATTAACTGAGTTTGATGGAGAGAAAACGTCCTGGAGCTCCTGGGCTGAGAGATTAGAGCAGTACTTCAGTGCTAACACCATACCCCCTGAGAGACAGATTGCAGTGTTTCTCACAGCCTGGGGGGCTAACACATATGACACTCTAAGAGACCTTCTGTTCCCTGAGAAACCAGCAAGCAAGGCTCTACAGGAACTTCTGAAACTATTAGAGGATCACTTTCAGCCAAAACCGCTGGAAATTGCAGAAAGATTTCGTTTTTATCAACGGCAGCAGCAGCCGGGTGAAGATATTAAAGCCTATGTGGTGGCCCTTCGCAAATTGGCCTCCACCTGTTCATTTGGGGAGTACCTACCGACAGCTTTGAGAGACAAGTTTGTCCTGGGACTGAATAGTGAAACGATTCAAAGGAAACTTTTGACAGAAAAGGGACTCACCCTTACAAGTGCAGTTGAGATAGCATCAGTCATGGAGATGGCTGTCAGGGATATGGAGGAATTGCACCCTCAGATTCACAAAGAAGGGGTGAAAGAGGACGTTATCAAAACTGCAGTTGCTACAGCCAACTGGAGATACAGACCCAAACCCACGCCAGCTTGTTACCGGTGCGGTAATACAGACCACGACTCCAACACCTGTCGGTTTAACCACTTCGATGCTGAGGACGCGCTCAGCGCGTCCTCAGCATTCCCGCTGGTATGCGGAGGACGCGCTGAGCGCGTCCTCCCATTGGGGTCAGCGTTCGGCCGGGTTCCGGCCGATCGCTGGCCCCCCCGGTGCGGGCTGACATCCTCGATGTCAGCCCGGCATCCGGGACCACAGCCGCCGGAATTAGGTGTCATCGCGGCAGCGCGATGACACCTAATTCAGGCGCCCCCCCCCCCCACATGTGCGGAGGAGGCGCCTGAAAGGGAGGGGGGGAGGTCCTTCGGACCTCTCTCCCTCCCGATCGGCGGCTCTGCGGGGGTTAACCCAGGCATCATTTGGAAGGGCACAGCCTGCCCTTCCAAATGATGCCTGGCATTAACCCTTGGGGAGCTGGATCGCGAATCGGCGCTGAAAAGCGCCGGTTCGCGATCCTTTCCCGGAGCTGGCCGACATCTTGGATGTCGGCCAAGCCTCCGGGAACTCCCCCTGAGGACTGGCGTCATCGTGCGTAGCACGATGACGCCAGTCCTGGACTTAACCCTTAACTGCCACCAACGGTGGAGTTAGGGAGTTCCAATGAACTCCCTATCTCCCGATCCGTGGCAGCTAGGGGTTAAATTTTGGTATGGTTGGATCGGCCAGAGCATGGCCGTTCCAACGATACCAAACATGAAAGTGAAAAATGTTGTAAAAAAAAATAAAAAAATAAATAAAAAAAATTTAAAAAAAATTATAAAAAAAAAATAAACACTTTTTTTTATTTTTTTGGTTTGTTAATGCAGCAATATTGTTCCCATTTCAATTATAATGTGAACAATGATGCTGCACTAACGATTTTTGTATGCGGTGCGTTTGTTAAAAATAGAGTAATTTTCCCCAAAAAAAAATGTAACGAGACCCCATCTCTAATTTTTTTAACAAGCGCACCCCATACAAAATATAACCGCAATTGGTCGCATGTTAAAATGTGAAAAAAAACACTTTACACATTGTAAATTATTGAAAATTCATATTTTATTGCATTTTTTGTTATAATATACAGACATGACATAACGTATACATATAATAATGACATATTATGAATCTACCGAGTCTGACGGAAAGAACGATATATAATATGTCTGGGTCATATACTAAAATAAGCCTTCAGAACGCGTTTAAACATGATGAGCAAAACCGGTAAAAATGACCTCAGCACAGGGGCGGGAAAAGCCTCAGCAGCGAAAGGGTTAAGGATCAACCTTGTCATCAATGTGGAAAAATGGGCCATCTCAAATGGGTTTGCCATAATAGGAATGTACGAGGACAAAAGCCGCAGTACCCTAAGAAGAAGACTTACAAGGTACAGAAATTTACATCATCTTCATCGGACTCAGACAACGATGAGGCATTACATAGTTTATCGATACATCATAAACACTCGTCACACCCTGCAATGACAGTACAAGTAACCATTGAAGGGAAGAGACTAAAGATGGACGCTGATACAGGAGCTGCAGTGTCAGTTATCACACAAAAACAGTGGAAACAACTTCAGATCCATGCAACTGTCCACCCCACTCCAATAAAGCTGCAAACCTACTCAATGCAAGTACTTCATCCACTTGGTTGCGCAAAGGTAAAGGTATCATACAAGGGCCAGACAAAGAGACTACCACTATATATCCTGAAAAATGGAGGACTGCCTCTCTTTGGCAGAGATTGGATCACTCATCTGGGAATGCCAGATATCATCAAGAATCCTTGCAACACCCTGACAGTTACGTCAGGACATGATGATGGATGGGTGGAATCCTTAAAACAGCGTTTCCCTGAGGTTTTCGTTGACGAGTTAGGGAAAATCAAACGTGACTGTGTGAGGCTCAAGCTGAAACCGGATCCTCATCCCAGATTCTTCAAGGCTCGGACAGTACCGTTTGCCCTTAGAGCGGGAGTGGACGCTGAACTAATCTGGCTAGAAGAACAGGGTGTCATTTCCAAGGTAGAGCGCAGTGCTTGGGCATCACCTATTGTTCCAGTAAAGAAATCAAATGGTGAATTGCGCATCTGTGGGGATTTTCGCATGGTACTGAATAGCCAACTGGAGGTTGACCAGTATCCTCTACCCAGAGTAGATGACATCTTCGCTTCACTTGCTGGGGGACAAATGTTCACCAAGATTGATCTACGACAAGCTTACTTACAGTTTGAGGTCCACCCCTCTTCTCGAAAATACCTCACAATTAACACTCACAGGGGTTTGTACGAATACAATCGAATGGTGTTTGGCATTGCAGCTGCACCAGCCATCTGGCAAAGAAAGATGGATGAAATTTTAGCAGACATTCCCTTCACTCAGTGTCTATTAGACGACATGCTCATCACTGGTCGCACGGACCAAGATCACAAGCAGAATGTAGAGCTCGTTTTACAAAGACTTCAGGACCAAGGTCTCAAGGTAAATTTGACAAAATGTAAATTCATGGTGCCTAAATTGGAGTTTTGTGGCCACTTAGTAGATGCAGAGGGCATTCATACTGCTGAAGACAAGGTCGATGCTTTAGTCAAAGCTCCAGCCCCAGCAAGTGTCCATCAACTACGATCCTACCTTGGCCTGCTTAACTACTATAATAAATTTCTTCCAGACCTTGCACATACATTGTTTCCACTGCATATGCTCCTGGAGAAACACTCCAGGTGGGACTGGTCAGCTGAATGTCAACATGCTTTTGAGTCCTCTAAACAGAAACTGTTAGCGTCACGTATGCTTGTGTACTACGACCTCCAGAAGCCTCTCACCCTGGCTTGTGATGCCTCTCCTTATGGTCTGGGCGCTGTTCTTTCCCACATCCTACCGGATGGCTCTGAGAAACCGGTGGCCTTCGCCTCCAGATCATTGATGAAGACAGAGAGCAATTACTGTCAAATTGATAAAAAGGCACTTGCATTGATATGGGCAATTCGGAAGTTTCTCCTTTACCTGTATGGTAGAGAGTTTACCATTTTAACGGATCATAAACCGCTTCTTCAAATTTTTAGCCCTGACAAAGGAATCTCTCAGACAACTGCAGCCCGTCTCCAGCGCTACACCCTGTTCTTGGGAGCATACAGCTACCGCATACAGTATCGAAGTCATGATGCCAATGCAAATGCAGATGCAATGTCCCGTCTCACAGAACTGCCTCTACAGTCGACACCATCAGTCAAGAGTTGTAGGTACACCACCTCACACCTCCTGACTTCCAGAGAAATAGCAGCCCATACTTTGAAGGATACCCTTCTGACAAACGTGATTACCTTTATAAGAGACGGCTGGCCTGCGACGGTATCACAGGAACATGAACCTTACTACAGGAAGCGAATGGAATTGTTTGTGAAGGATAATTGTGTCTTATGGGGAGACCGAGTGGTCATTCCAAAAACCCTCCAGAGACATATCTTGGACTTGCTACATACTGGTCACCCTGGAACCACGCGGATGAAACAGAAAGCATGGGGCTATGTGTGGTGGCCGAACATAGATGCAGATATCACGGCATATGTCAATGCTTGTGTAGGATGTGCACAAACTGCCAGAGACCCTCCTCGAGGATGCATTCAACCCCGGACTTGGCCCAGGTTCCCTGGTTTCGCCTTCACTTGGATTTTGCGGGGTCCCATAAAGGGACAAACCTTCTTGATTATAATTGATGCCCACTCAAAATGGCCAGAGGTCATTCCAGTTACCCAGCTGACTACAAAGTCAACAGTTGCCATATTATTGCATCTTTTTGCTTCTTTTGGGTATCCCAGGGAGATTGTCACAGATAATGGTGCCCAATTCACAAGTCCGGAGTTCCAGAGTTTTGTTACGGTCCATAACATCAAGCACAAATTAACTGCCCCCTATCACCCAGCCACCAATGGGCAAGCAGAGCGGTTTGTACAAACTTTCAAGAACTATTTCAAGGCCTCAGTAGCTGTGACTAGCCAGAGGTCCATATCGCCTCAGTAGTTGGACTCTTTCCTGTTTACTTACAAAACTACACCACATGCCACCGCTGGTACAACACCAGCTGAGCTTATGTTGGGAAGACAGCCATGGACTGCTTTTGACATGCTTCGCCCTCAGACCGTTCATGAACATGTATTACAATCCCAAGAAAAGATGGTGAAGTCCAAAGAGTCTCCTGTTTTTGCAGCCCACCAGGAGGTCTGGACTCGATCGTATGGATCTGCAACACTTGGTGGCTACCTGCTACTGTTGCAGAATCTTTGGGACCCAAGATGTACAGAGTCCGCCTGGAAGATGATTCCATTACCAGACGACATGTAGACCAGCTATGGTCTCGTTCACGGGTGCCTGAACCCTTGACGTCCCCAACCCTACGGGGTCCGGTGTCCACATTTAATGCATCGGAGGACATCTGGAATGGTGTCTGGGTTGACTCGGAAACTTTGGACTCGTCTCCTGTGGGTATTTGTGACTCTGGTTCAGAGGTTTCCCCTGACCCCTCTGTACCCTCCCTGACCCCACCAGTTGATCTTTCATCCAATCCTACCGCCTCCAACACCCCGCCTGCTGGTGGGCATCCCCAACGTCACCGATGCCCTCCTGACTGCTTACTTCTTCAAGAACGGATAAGAGACTTCCGTCAGTCCTCGCGTAGGGCCCGGAAAGATACGGATGATGATTTGGCCCCGCAATTTTCTTCAGAAGACTAGTCATCAGTTTTTCAGTGACACTCTCCAAGTTCCTCAGATGAACTGTGTTCGATTGTTATGGTTGTTGATTTGTTACTAGGTTTTTGTTATGTTGTTCTGGTTTTGTTTTTGGGGTGGGGAGGAAGGTGTTATAGCTGACTGTACTATACCTGTGCTATCACTTTAACTAGTGGCTCCGCCCCAGGATGACTCAGGTCAGAGGGTACGGCAGCCATCTTCAGGATTCAGGTAGTGTGATGCAGTTATGAAGGCAGATGCATGATCCTGTGTTTCTGTAGTTATCCAAGCCTGTATATAACAGTAAGTGTCCTGCAATAAAGCAATGGTGAACCTGACAGCCCAGCCTCATATCTGAACAAGCAGAGAGCATAACAGAAACGCACGCTGCAATATTGTTTAAATTCACAGGGCCCCAACGGGGACTAGTCGAAGATTGCTCTTTTCGTTCACTGGCCAGTCGAACACAGTACCCGGGTACCCTAAACTTTGTACATATATATTTCGAGCTATTTTGCAGGACTTACACTCCAGAACTGAGGGGGTTAACAGTTCTTTTTCCGCTGCGTGTTTTTCCCGCGTGTCACATCC
This sequence comes from Leptobrachium leishanense, assembly GCA_009667805.1. Classification (NCBI taxonomy): domain Eukaryota; kingdom Metazoa; phylum Chordata; class Amphibia; order Anura; family Megophryidae; genus Leptobrachium; species Leptobrachium leishanense. Next base: position 348,218,364 of record CM019063.1, read on the forward strand.
TGTAAATTCATTTGACGTGCATTTATATTTTACGACACTTTCAGGGTTATTCAAAGAGATCCGAATTGCTTGAGAAAGGTAACCAAACGCTGAAAATCAGCGTTCGGTGACCTTTCTTGGCCATTCGGCTATTCAGAGAGCAGGCAATTCACCAAATCCAGGCGAATTAGCCTGCACATACGGTGCCTGTTCGGTGCCTGTTTGAGGGCAGTGAAATCCCCATGAAAAAGCACTGCTTCGGCTATTCAGAGAACACAAACCAGCCGTGAAAGGTTCCCCTAATGCCCTACCATTCAGTGGTTTAATTCGGCAAGTTTATTCAGGAGAATCCCATAGGCTTCAATGTTAAAAATATTCCCATTTTAATTCAATGTCTAATAAACCGTTCATTATAAAATTCTGCAGTAATGAGTTTCTTTATTTATAGATTTTTTAGGATATTTTAAGCATTTTTCTTGATTTTTTTTTAAATTTACTTATTTTTTCTGTAACAGCCCTTTTTATTCATTCCCTGGATCTCATATGCAAATTTCAGACATTTTCGCTCAGTAGTTTCTTTGCAAACAGCGTTTCACTTTTCAATCATTCATGCAAACTGTTTTCCTAATTTATTCACTGCCTCTTCTGCGGTGTCGGAGGCTGTGATTGGCTCCTGTTTGGGTTTTTCTGTGGTTTTAGGCAGGTTAATCCAGATGTTTTTGCGGTTTTCAGCGTGCATTCGCTGGGTTTTACGGTTCGTTTTCGTCAGGTTTCCGGCAGCTTTTCCCTGCAATTCGGGGACCCTGTGGTGTTTGCTGAATACACCGCAGGGTCAACGAAATGGGATCGAAAAAAGGAACCGAATTGAAGAGAACGAAAAGTCACCGAACGTGCGGTGACTTTTCGAATCTCTTTGAATAACCCTGTTTATCGTTTAGTAAAGTATATAAAACTAAAAAATCCACAACAATGCTGGTGTGTAATAATTCCTAGTGCGGTGAGACTATCCCGAGGTTTATTCAGCGGCTCCTTTGGGAGTGAGCACTTCACAAGCAACCATCAAAAAAATGGGATTAAACCCTCATCTTGTATAGAAAATGGAAGAAACTGTGATAGAGATCAAAATCAATGAACTCTCCCAGAATAGACGGTTACCCAAGATACAAAGGGCTATATTACATTCTATGCGCAAGCGCGCTCACGCAATTGTGCACGGAAAAAAACGTGATCGCGTGAAAATTTTCGTGGTATTTCGATCCAAGCGCATTTTTCCGTCTGTCAAAAATTTTCGGGCGTAAAAACGACGAGCAAAACTGTGCGCAAAGTACGTTACGCGCAGAAATCTGTGTTCGGACGTTTTTTTTCACGGGATTCAGCCAATCGGAATTAAGAACCACCATTTTCTAACGTTAGGTTGTTGCCCCTGTCAAAGTCAATCTGAGTATATATGCTGCAGGAAAAAAAAATTAAAGCAATTTATTAATTTTATTGTTTGGGTATGTGTAGAATGTGTAACTGTACTGTGCTGTATTTTTTATTTTGGCTGGTGTATTTAGTTTCGGCCATGACGATCAAATTTACAGTTACCACCGGCTTTTCAAAGACGTTACGAAAATTTGCGCAAACCTTCGTTGCGCGCAGATTGTAATACTATCCGCGTACCAGCGCACGAACGCATTTGCGCTGACAATGTTAAGTATAGGATGCGCGCATGAATTTTCGTTTGCGCAGGTTCACCCGCGGTAGACGTTAACGCGCGTTCGTTGTGCACAGATAGGAATACGACGTTGCGCGCAAATGGTTTTTCCCCTCACGCAAATCCGCATTTGCACACGCAAACCACTTGCGCGTAGAATGTAATAGGGCCCAATGTATTTTATATAGATACAATCAATTTTTTTAGTCAGAATACAGTAGCAAAAAACTGTATTTATTTAAAAGTGGCTAGTGGCATGACCTTGGCTTGTTTTCTCGTATTTGTGATTGTCTCCTGTTCCAGACCCAGGCTTGTTTATTAGACTATTTTTATTGTAAACTTGCTATTACCTATTACAAGTATAGTCAGGGGTTTGCTGGTTACGTAGAACACCACCTGCCCTTATAGGTGGATAGCATGACTGAAAAGTGCTGCTCTTTGTGCAACTTTGCAAACTCTTCTCTTTCTGCTCCTTTTCAAATTCTTCACTTTCTGCTCCTTTTCAAACTCTGCTCTCTGTGCTCTCTTTCTTTTCAAACCTTGCTTTGTGGTTTTTTTTCTTTCCAAACTCTGCTCTCTGTGCTCTTTTCTTTTCAAACCTTGCTCTCTGCCCCCGCCATACTCTGCTCTCTGTGCTCCTGCCTATTTTTTGTGGAGTCTCCATGCCTGTCTTCTCTGTGCCTTCTCCTTCCACGACTGCCACCTTTAAACTGCGCAGAAAAAATGGTGCCAGGACTTTATATGATGGGGCTTGCCCGCGTGTCATCAAATGCTGCTGGCCCGCGCGTCATCAGATGCTGCCAGTCCACGTGTCATCAGATGGTGTCTGCAGTCAAGGATTTGGCGGGGGTGATCCGGCAGGGGGCCAAGAGCTGCCATTGTTGACTTCGCTGTCTGAGTGTCGACAGTGCTGGCTCAGCGAGCCACACAAAAGAGTAACAGTGTATTACAGGGTGGATGGAAAGGGTTCTAGCGAGACACACACACACACTCACACACACACACTATAATGATGTCAACAATAACAACAGTAACAAATACAGACACCCTGCACCTATAAGGGGCACAGGGCACTTGGATAAAGGAGAGGGTTGGCAGACAATATGAACAGTCAAACCCACCAGAACCTGCAGTCCCATACCTCCCAAAACTAATTTCAGGTACAGGAGCCTGGACTCCTAAGTCACTACTAGGGATGAGCTGTTCGGTTCGATCAGTTCGGAGTTCGACTCGAACATTGGCAGTTCGAAAGTTCGCAAACTTCGAACTTTTTGGCGTGTTCGAAAAATATTTTTTTTTAAAAAAAGTATAAAAAATGCTACAAAATCTACAAATAAATAGACTCTTTACTGCAGAATATTATAAGCAACGGTTCATTAGATATTGAATTAAAAAACTACCTAATGTCTAGGTGCAAAGATTCTCACCTCTAAATGACCTGTGATTACAGCAGGGCGTAAACAGGTGTTAATTAGTGTCATCTGCGCTCGTTTCTATGTGTTCCATGTACAACAAAACTGAGGTTTTTGTTTGTTTCAATGGCCATTGCAACGTAAGCTCACTCGCCACTGAACGGCACCTCTTTACAGAGTGAGTACCTAACAATTGTAACCAAAAGGCCACTCTACTGAGCAGCTCCAAGCCCCTCCTGCTGCTTTTCAGCCAAGGAGAGGCAAAGATGGTGGCTTTTATTTATACACGCACCAAACACTTCCCATTTGGGATTAAAAACAAAAACACGGAGAGAGGAACAGCTGCAGAACGACGGACTGGTGTTATAAGCATGATATACATAAATACAGAAAAAATGGCGTCGCGCCCATACTCACCGGAGCGGCAGCAACTGCCAGGAGTAACAGCGCAGTTAATGTATAAAACATAACAAGGAAAAAAGGTGTCATCTGCGCTCGTTTCTATGTGTTCCATGTACAACAAAACTGTTTGGTGCGTGTATAAATAAAATCCACCATATCTTTGCCTCTCCTTGGCTGAAAAGCAGCAGGAGGGGCTTGGAGCTGCTCAGTAGAGCGGCCTTTTGGTTACAATTGTTAGGTACTCACTCTGTAAAGAGGTGCCGTGAAGTGGCGAGTGAGCTTACGTTGCAATGGCCATTGAAACAAACAAAAACCTCAGTTTTGTTGTACATGGAACACATAGAAACGAGCGCAGATGACACCTTTTTTCCTTGTTATGTTTTATACATTAACTGGGCTGTTACTCCTGGCAGTTGCTGCCGCTCCGGTGAGTATGGGCGCAACGCCATTTTTTCTGTATTTAGGTGTTAATTAGTGTTTGGAAATAACATGTGCTTCTAATTAGTCTGGCCTCATGAATTTGATACATTGCCTGCAGACTGGGTGTGGCACATGTATGAACAAGCACTGTGCTTGTTCTGAATTCTAAGAAGTGTTCATTTCTACTATATGATCCTCTGATATGCTGTTTAGCCCCTTAAGGACCAGGGCTCTGTAAAGCCAATCATTAATGATGTAGATGATTTGTCATCAAGGGCTTAATAAAATCTTTATCACACTCCTTAGATTTAAACGTAATATTCCAGTATTTGTATGTCATGTACCTCTCCCGAAGGGCCTATGTGAGCATACAATTATTATTGTGTTAGATTACAAATCCGCCACTTCACGGGCAGGTTATGGGGACTTCCTAGGCACGATATCTGAAGGAATTTTTCATTTTTATTCTTAACCTTTATTTCATGGAAAACTCACTGTTCCTTTAAAAACGTCTTTTTTTAAACTTTTTGTCCTTGTTTCCTGTCCCCCAGGGCACTACCCGGACCCCATACACCTTTTATGGCAAATATCTTGCATATATGCCCTCTTGGAGGGCACTCTAAAAATCGAACTTTTGAGTCCCATTGACTTGTATTGAGTTCGGTTCGAGTTCGAGGGTGTTCGGCTCATCCCTAGTCACTACAATCATAATTGCCACTTCCAAAAAACAATATTAGAAAATGATTTGCATACTATGTTAGATAACACGTTACATCTGTACTATTAAGGGATTTTCAGAATTATAACATCTGAATTTTATTCCTGTGCAGAAGTGAAAAAAAAGGAGAAAATGATAGGTCCAGGAAATTAACCAAAACAATATCCTCTCAATTTGTAAAATATATGATTATTAATTAACAGCTTTTTTTATTGACATAATAGTCTATATGCATGGTATGTTGAAAAAGTAACAGCTATTTTACCTAGTGATACACTTTTGGAAAATTTGCATGAAAAGTTTTACTTTGGAAATTCTACTGTTTCTAAATTTTAATGACTGACTAAAACTTTTTTTATAATATCAGAAAATGATTGCAAGCTTTTGTGTTTAAGTACTATATGGAAAGAATAAAGGAATAATCATGATTGAGATCATTTTAGTACAAATAGCTATGCAGAACCAGGCAAGAGGCCAATGACAGACAGCTTTTACTATACTGATTATACATTAATTTCAAGGGCAGAGAGGCGGTGGCAGATTTATTGAAGGAGAATTCTCTTTTTTATTTCATAAATGATCATTCAATGAACAATCATTAAACATACATCTACATTATGATATGCTATTAACTTTTTACAAGTCAGAGTATGAAAGAAGAAAGGTGGAGGTATTCTATGAATCCGGCAATATCAGAAATGTACTCAAAGGTCGAAATATGGTTGTACTGGGGAACTGGATATTTTCCTAACTTAAAAGAAATAACTTTGAAAACTATACTTTTGTTTATATATGTGTGTTTTAACTCAAATTAAATCTTTTGCCCACTAATGTTCTTCATGTCAAAGTCAGTAGGGGTTATTCAAAGAGTTCCAAAATGACACTGAAATGGAACCGGACACTGAAATTCAGCGTACGGTGACATTTCGGGGCCATTTGGCTATTCAGAGAGCAGGCAGCTCGACAAATTTTGGCAACTCGCCTGCACGGACACTGGTGTTCAACGGAAGTGAAATCCCCCATAGAAAAGCAATGGTTCATCTATTCAGAGAACACCGAACAGAAGTGAAAAGTTGCCGAAATACCCTGCTGTTCAGTGTTTTTATTCGGCAAGTCTATCAGGGAAATCCCATAGGCTTCAATGTTAAAAAGATTCCCGTTTTAATCCAATATCTATTAAACCGTTTATTATTTTATTCTGCAGAAAAAAGTCTATTTATAGATTTTTTAGGATCTTTTAGGCATATTTTGTGATTTTTTTCAGCAAAATTTGTTTTCCATTTTTTTTAAAGCGATCTTTTCTTTTTTCTGTAACAGTTCTTTTTATTATCATTCATTGGACCTTATATGTAAATTATAAACATTTTCGTTCAGTAGGTTTTTTACAAACAGTATTTAAATTTTGAAACTTTCAAGCGTACTGGATTTTTTTGTTTGTTTTTTTACCCCGTTCGTCAGCATGTCGGCTTTTTCCGGCAGCTGCTCTGCGCTGTGATCGGCGGCATTGTGACTTTTTCTGTCGTGTTCAGCGTGGTTTTTGCGTCGGTTTCTGTGGGTTTTCGGTGAGTGTTCAGCGAGTGGTCGTCTGGTTTGCAGCGGGTTTTCCCTGCACCTCGAGGACCCTGTGGTTGTACTTGAATACACCGCAGAGTCAGCAAACTAGAATCGCTGAATTGCCCCCGAAGTGTGGGGAACAAAAAGAATAACCCCCAGTATCTAGTAGGTACAAAATTGTAATCTACTGTATACATGTTAAAAGAACACCCCAGGTAAAAAGAAATTACAGGGTAAAAAATAAAAATTAAGTGGTGAATTATCTTTGTTGTATCGCCTAGGGTGTAATTCTCCCCATGTCTACCATGTCACGGTCTCCCTCGGCAAGCTAGTCAGCACCTTACTGTAACTGTCAAGGGACATGTTTGTTTTTTTATACATCAAGAGAACAGTATGTAGGACTGCCCACTAGCTTCCTCTTAGAAAGCTGCTGCAGTTACTGGAGGAGACAGCTCAGTGTATTGTATAGCTCCTCAAAAGAACTCTTTATCTGCATGTGGTCTAAGAGGCACACACAGTAATTTACCTCTGTATTTGTTTTTTATTGTGTATAATGTTGTTTTATATCACTTTACATCAGGGGTCTCAAACTCACGGCCCCCCAGATGTTTTTTCCTACAAGTCCCAGAATACTTTGAATGCAATAGATAGCCAGGGAGTCGTATTTCAGAAACATCAGGGGGGCCAGAGTTTCAGACTCCTGCTTTACATGGACAATGTGATCTGTTAATGATGTAACTAGGTTTATCATAGTTCTGTTGGAATCTGAATCTGCCGAGTCTGTTGAAAATAAAGATATATATAATTTGTTTGGTCACACTTAAAATAGTGCACCTAAGCAATCATTGTTCTCATATTCAAGTATCTATAGAATCCAGAATCTATAAAGACTAGGAATGCACCGATACCGATACCAGTATCGGTATCGATGCCGATACTGGGACCTTGGTACTCGTACTCGGTACTTGTGCAGAGGCCCCGGATACCTAAACCGATAACGGAAGCCAGCGCTGGGCAAGCTTGCCAGCCGGTTCCCTTGGGGCAGTGGCACGTTGCCAGGCTCCTCCGGTGTCTTCTTCCTTCGAGTGGTCACCAGCAAAGAGTTGTAGCCCGGCCTCTCGATGGAATCCACCAGCTTCCAGACCACGAGATCTCCTGAACTCCGGGATCTTGCAAGACCGCGGCTGTGCATGGTTTCCAACGAGTGGCCGGGCTACAACTCTTTGCTGGCGGCCGCTCGAAGGAAGAAGACGCCGGAGGAGCCTGGCAATGCGCCGCTGCCCCAAGGAGGAGCCTGGCAGGAGCGCCGGAGGAGCCAGGCATCGCGGGAGGGTGAGCTGAGGGCCAGTGTAAGTGTGAGCTTTGGGCAATATGGGGGCAATGTGAGCAGGGGCAATATGTGACCTGGGGACAACGTGAGCTGGGGCAATGTGAGCTGGGGCAATGTGTGAGCAGGGGCAATGTGTGAGCAGGGGCAATGTGTGAACTGGGGCAATGTGTGAGCTGGGGCAATGTGTGAGCTGGGGCAATATATGAGAGCTGGGGTCAATGTGTGTGAGCTGGGGCAATATATGTGAGAGCTGGGGCAATGTGAGAGCTGGGGCAATGTGAGAGCTGGGGCAATGTGAGAGCTGGGGCAATGTGAGAGCTGGGGGCAATGCGTGTGAGCTGGGGCAATATATATATGAAGTCTGTTCCTATTGAAAAGCGGTCACATGACTTTTAATATTGGTACTCGGTATCAGTGAGTACTTTTAAAAAGTGTCGGTACTTGTACTCAGTCTTAAAAAAAATGGTATCGGTGCATCCCTAATAAAGACATGTGATCACACCTTATTCCTGCATCCTACTAGGGACCATAATAAAAATAAACTTTATTTCTTTCTTATAACAAAAAAGTGATCAGGCTTAAATGTCACCATCAAAAATGCTACATAAACCAACATGCATAGATAAGTCGTGCCCTAACGTATAGTCTATAGATAGATAGGGGTTATTCAGAGAGCACCAAATTGGCCACGAAATTGCACAGTGAATTTCCTTGTACGGTTCAATTTCGTGGCCATTCGACTATTCAAAAAGCTGGCAATTTACCAAATATTGAAATACGCTGAACTTCGGCGGAAGTGAACGCCCCATAGAGAAGTAATGGTTAATCTATTCAGAGAACACCAAACAGCACCAAAATGTCAGTGAAATGCCCAGATTTTCGGTGGTTTCGTTCGACAGGTTTTAACAGGTGAATCTCATAGGTTTCAAATTTGTAAAACAATCCCCATTTTTTTTCAGTTTATTAAAGATTTTTCAAGAGGACAGTAATAAAGGCATAATGAACAAAAATACACAGTTACCAAATACACACATAATCGGGGCGCGAATGCTTAAGCGTGAAAATGTAATCATACCATAATCAAAAAGAAAAAAAAAATCACAAGACTATACAAAACACATACAGGTCTATTCACTAAAGGGTGAAAATCAAGAGAAGTGGCTGAAGAGGAGAACAATCTAGACCTAATAGCCAATTTGGAAGTGAGATAAAAGGGAGAATTTTTCTGGTTTGGCTGTTTTGACCTAGATTTTTTACTTCTCCTGTCAATTTTCCTGAGTTCACCCTTTAGTGAATAGACATGCTAGTAATTGAGCACAGCAGGGAGATATAATGGCAAAATGAGGTTATGCGGAGGACTAAAACAGATTACTAACTCGGGATTGCGAGGCGAGCCACGGGGACCAGATAATATTACTGCAGGGCAAGGTATCATGGAGTTGGGCAGTGAGATGCTCCATCCATCTTATAAACATACCATACCTAAGATAAAACCTCCAGTAAAGGAGGGGAAGAGCAGTTTGCCAGGAACGGGCAATGCACATCCGGGAGGCTGTGCAGACCCAATGAACCAATTGGAGACCCGGGTGGGCGAGCCCGTATCGGTGGGAGGGGCTGTTAACTGTAGACCCAAAACATTGAAATTAGGTCAAATACAGATGACCAGAGAACCTGAACCTTGCCACACATGATAAAATGTCCGCCTCTGGCCACAAGTACTGGAACATAATCCTAAAGTGGCAGGATAGATCCTCCATAGACAGACAGGATCAAGAAACCACCTAGATAGAAGCGTAATTTTCTTTGATAAGTACACAGGTGGTGATGGTCATAGAGGATTCAACCAGGGCAGGGGTGTGCAATTACGGCCCTCCAGATGTTTTGAAACTACATTTCCCTTGAGGCTCTACAAACCAGCAGCCAAGCATCACGGGAAATGTAGTTTCAAAACATCTGGAGTGCCGTAATTGTCCACCCCTGAACCAGGGGGTCCCAACTCATTCAAGGGGATGGGGTGCCCCACATCTCTTTCCCATAAGGAATGATATGGGCATTGGTGTGACAGGGTCTGGGAGAGCAATAGCAAGTAAATGTGGGAGAAGGCTCCGGACGTAGCAGATCCCCGTAAAACCAGCCGTTCGAACAGGAGAGCAGTCATTTTGAGGGCCAAAATCCATCCCATTCACGAAATCGAATAAGTGGACCATTGTCAACAGGGATTTAACTGCCTTAACAATTTTGGGGTAGTTGGCAGCATACAACTGAGCAACCTGAGGAGTCAGATACACACCTACAGTAGGTACTAAAGGTGCGTGGGCAAAAGGCAAACTCATCTCGCAGGGTGACCACTTACGACGGGCGGAGAGACATATTCAATGCCTCAGATTTAGAGATGTTGATCTTGAACCCATAGAGATTGCGGAATAGATGCAAGCTACAGTAGAGGTTCGGAAGGGAGACCCGAGGTTGAGTAAGGGTGAGCAACACATCATCTGCAAAGAGACTAAGCTTATAGGTCGAGCCACCCACTGCCACACCAGTGATATTAGGGTCCAGTCTAATATGCGCCGCCAAGGGTTCCACACAGAGGGCAAGAAGGAGCGGGGACATGCTTGTCTCATTCTGTTTAAAATGTTAAACAGTCAGGATTTACTCCCATATCAAGCACTAAGGCCGTCGGGGTCGCGTACAGGGCTTTGATGCTTCGAATCAAGGAAGAGCCTAAACCAAAGTGCGACAGAACCTCCCACAAGTAAAGCCCGGCCACCCACCTGCTCGGCATCGAAAGAAAAGAGCAATGCGGGTTGGCGGGTGGCACACGCTATCAAGATAAAGGTGACAGTGCGACGTATGTTGTCAGGGGCCCCACAGCAAGGGATAAAGCCGATCTGGTCATTGTGGACCAGGGCCAGAAGGAGATGGCTTAGATCAGAGATATTTGGCGGTAGTTCTCGCACGAGGAAAGATCCTTCCCTGATTTGGGGATGACCACAATGTTGGCGTCCAGCATCTCCCAGGGGGGTCCAGGCCCTCCATGAAGCCTTTAAATAGAGTTACCAATAGCGGGGCCAGATGATCACAGAACATTTTGTTGTAGAGGGGCGAAAGCCATCAGGGCCTGTGGCCTTGTTCGTCTTTAGATCTTTCATAAGTGGCAAGAGTTCCTCAACTGTTATCAGGACCGCAAGGGATTGGCCTGCAATGTTGACAGAGCGTTCAGGGACAGCCGAGCAGGGAAAGCGCAAATCTTACCAGGGAGAGACTCGGAGGATTCAGTGGTGGTGCCATCATAAAACTGATTGAGCACATCCACAATCCCCTCAGGGTCATGGGTCTGAGCAGGGCACTGGATCTTAGCAATAACGTTACGCTTACGGAGGCCGTGCAGCTCACAAGCTAGCAGAGCGTCGGGTTTATTACCCTTCTCGAAGAAGTCGTCGCAAAGTTGCCCAAAGCTCTCTCTCTATCTGCAGGGAGTTCAGTTCCCCTCTCGTCGCTACCAGCTGAGACCATATAGTCGGTTCGGGACGGTTCTTATGGGAGCGTTCCAAAAATCTGAGCGACTGGGTCAGGTCAAGCATCCTGGTTTGTAGCCATTTAAGATATGCCGCCTGAAGACCAATCAGATGGCCCCAGAGAACCGTCTTATGGGTAGTCCACAAAAGATCGGGGTGATAGTGGTTGTAACAGATCTCTGTGTCCCGACAGGGTCACATCTGTCAAAGGCCGCTTCTTCGCTGGACAAACAGGTTCCCATCGTGTCTCCTGTGTCTTTCTCCCATTCCTTAGCCGCAGCTTAAAGATGGGTGCACGCAGAGTGCCTGGCTAGCATCCCCCAGAAATAAGCCATAGCTGTAGACCTGGAGCCTCTCGTTGGCACAGTGAGCAGAAGACAGCTGCTACCCAAAACATGAGCCGTGACTTCACATTTGGTCAGAATAGGACTAACCCAGATAACAGATACACACACAGAAAATAGATAGGGAGGCAGTATTCTTGCATAATCCAGATTACACAAACTTAATTACATTACTCTGATTCAACACAGAAATAAACTTTAAATCAAATTACAAACAGCATGGCAATGCCCAAATGCCCTATGAATATTCTCTGCCATAATCATCCATAGTCTGTGGGCACGAGGCTGGCATCTGCGCTTCTCCAAGGGGCATACAGTCTATGTGTAGTGCTGGCAATGCTCTGATTGCCCATGCCAGCCAGTCCCAGACACCTGGAGCACACGTCACTGAAAAGGTGGCGGAGGCATCCATCACAGTGGGACGGGTTATTATCAATAACATATTGAGAAAGGACCAAATCAATCTCCGCCGTCGCTTCCAGGCACAACAGTAGGCAGCGGTTAGAGAAGAGGTTGCAGCGGTCCGTGCTCAGGTGTTGGAGGTGCAGTCGACGGCTGCTGAGGTGAAGTCGGAGCAGCTGCTGTTGTCCGGTCAGGTCGCCGCCCTGAGATCTCAGGTGGATGTTTTATCTCGCTCCGTGGAGACTTTAGAGACCAGACACAGACGCCGCAACATCAGGGTCAGGGTCAAACCAGACTCGATTACGGCGACGGAACTATTGCCCTATACTACCCGCTTGGTCCTTCAGGTCGCTGGACTTCCACTGGACGCTCCAGACATACTTGGTGCTGCATTTCGGGTCAGGAGACCGGCGACGGGGGGGCGTGTCCAACTGAGAGAGGGAACAGACGTGCTTTGCAGGAGCTCCGGGTGTGATTGCTATCGGGGGGGTTTTCTACCCGGATTACTCCTTTTATTTTACCCCTCTGGGAGTCCCTGCTCGACTGGACATCAGGTGGTGCGCTCTGGAGCCTGTTCTGGTCCCCCCTCCAGGGCCCCGCAGAGATTGTGACCTTTTTTCCCGGTGCAGCGATCGCCCGGCGGCCATTTTGAGGCCTACCTTCCTGCTCTTATTGGGCCTAATCTCCGGCTCCAATGTTTCCCCCTGTGGCGTACGGTGACCTGGGTGCTCAGCTGTCGCGGAGTCGGGTGATGGAGGGCCCCCATCTCCTGACCGTGACGACTGCCCCTGCTGCAGAATTCGCAGAGGAGGGTGCGGACCGGCGGCAGCGGCTGTACCCTCCTTCCACCAGAAGCCTGGAGGTTTTATTCGCAGACTTGGAAGACTGCTTGGGGACGCTGCCAGAAGATGAGGAGAGCCCGTTGTCGAGAGGCTCATGGCGCAGATTAATGGCAGTGCTGCGTGGAGACCGGGAGATGGACCCAGCGGCCCTGACCGGACGAGGAGCTGGTATTTCTGAAGGTGGTGACTCTGGTGGCCTCCGCCAAGGAATTGCAGGAAGTGAAGCTACGGACTTGGGAGGTCTTACTGCTTTGCAGGATGAGAGAGGAAACCCGGAGCCTCCAGCAGCCCCGTCGGTGGCGGGGACGCCACTGTCAAGCTGTCCGGATGTGCCCAGCGGCCGCGAATTGCCTGATGACGCTATGTTGGCCGGAGCGCTGTTGGAACCGGCAAAATCAACTCGGTGCCGGGGAGGGGAGGGCGCTCTTTCCTCCCATCAGCTGAGAGAGGGCCGCGACCTGGGAATCTTACCCTTTCTCCTGGAGCAGAGTTGCTCGCGGCTCTCACCCGGGAAGCAGGCTGTCACACAATCTGGCTGCTACTGGAGCGGCGAGCTTTGCCCCTTGTTGGAGAGCCTCTGCATCCTGAGAAACCTGGCCTGCCCAGCGATGCCCTGCCGGCGGTACAAGAATCCCCATTCCGAGACGCTGGCTGATGTGTGTGTTTTTCTTTTATGAAACCCACCATTTATTTTTGTTTTGTTATTATTTTGCTCCAATCCCCCCCCTACTCTTATTATACAATGATGCTTTCTCCCCACATTCATGCTGAGACTTTGTTTTTGTGACTTTGGACACGCTTTGAGGACACCCTCATCTCCTTTCATTTTTTTTTAAAATTTGTTTTATTACCTTTACTTTTATTTTTGGCGTAATGGGATGTCTCGGGGATCGTGACCCCCGAGTACCCGGGCCTAGTGCCATTTAACCCCCTTGGACTCCCACGGTCCTTTGGACCTGTGGAATTTGCCAGGGACGGCACAGTTCAGGCCTTTGCCTCGACCCCATTGTATTGTTTCCCCCCACACCATTTTCCTTTTTTATTTTTTGGAAGCTTTCAGATGTATCTTTTCCATGTAGTGCGCTCAGATACGTAGCTGTTGTTTTTTCTAAAGACACACTTTCTCGCTTGCAGAGGTTTCCCACCTGATGAGACCCCCCTTTTGGGGGATGTTTTCTGCTAATCTATTGCTATCCTTGGAGGATATTATTCATTTTATTTTATTTTTTCATTCACTGTTTTTACGATGACATTTCTTGGCCCTGCGTGGCTTCAGTTGCTTGTTATGTCTTCTTGTTTGGCCCTGCGAGGTCACCCATTATTTTACAGTATGATGTAATGCTGACTTATTGCAAAATAAAAAACTTAAATTTAAAAAAAGGAGACCGGCGACGTCCTCCAGAAGCACACCTGGCGAAGTTGTCATAGCTTTTAGGGATGTTGCCCTGAAGGGGAAAATTATGTCCTCTCCTGGGGCGCGAGACCCTGTGCCATTTGAGGGCTCCTCCCTGACCTTGTTTCACAACCTCCCGTTCCAGACTCTGCTGGCACGTCGCCGCTTTCGGGATGTAACAACGATCCTTCGAAGAACCGGGATTCGCTACCGTTGGGGCATGGCGGGTTCATTGGTGGTAACGTATGCCAATGTTTTATATACCATTACTGACCCCGCACAGGCATGGAAGGATCTAGAGGCAGCAGGTATCTCCCTGGACCTCCTGGAAATACAACCGGGATGAGAATCATACCACCCCTCACCAAGCATTTCTGTTTTTAGCTCTTCACGAGTTTTTCGGACAATTTTCTGTATGACGTCTAAGTGGATATTTTAGTGAGCCATGGTCCGGTTTTTGAACTCTCACGCGTGCCTTTTTGCCATATGCCGGACTCAGTGCTCCTTTTTCCGCTCGTTTTAGTTTAATCCACGCTATTTCGCTGTTCTACTCATAAGAAGTTTAGCTGGCCCTACGTGGCCGTATTTCTGTTCGTGTGATTTCATGACTTTCTTTGTGTGTTTTAAATCTTTAAATAAAGAAAATTCGAACTTAAAACAGTAATAATTCCTGCTGAACCACAAAAATACAGAAAACACATAAAAAAACAGAAGAGAAAAAATAGCAGTCCGTCTGAAGTCCCAGTAACAGGACAGAAAGCCCAATCTCCCACATCCAAACACAGCAACAGGCTCCACACGGAGATCCGAAAACTCAAGGGAAGCCTCCTGTCGACAGCACGAAGAACTCGAGTAGCCAAAACCAGTGGTCGAATGTAGGGATGCACCGAAATTTCAGCCACTGGAATTATCGGCCTAAAATGGTGCTTTCTGTTTTGGTCGAAATGGAAAATTCAGCCGAAAATTTTCCATTCAAAAGAGGGCCTGGAGGCCTGGCCGAACTGGGACTCGTCTGAGCCTGGAGACCGACAGAGCTGCCTGCTCGGCCGGCTCAGGCGAGGCCCCAGTTCGGCCTGGAGGCCCAGCCGAGCAGGGGACCCACCTGAGTCTGAAGGCCGACTAAGCAAGGGGCTCGGGCAGGCCTCCAGGCCCAGGTGACGGATTTTGTTGGGGGGGGTGAGACGTCATCCCGGCGACTGATGGAGAGAGGAGGACACTGGATGCAGGAGGACTGCCACCGTTTGAGGAGCTCAGGGCCGATGTAGGCGAGTATGTGTAGGCAACAATCTCACCTCTACATCCTCCTGCTTCAGCCCTGAGCTGCTCCAGCGGTGGCAGTCCTGTGGTGACAGTCCTCCAGCAGCCGGTTCCCGCTCTCCGTCAGACACAGGGATGACGTTGCAGAGGCCAAAGCATTTGACCCGGCTGTCTGCAAAGTCAAAGGCTTCCACCTCCGCGACGTCATCCCTGCGTCTGACGGAGAACGGGAACCGGTTCCCGGAGGACTGTCACCACGGGACTGCCACTGCTGGAAGAGCTCAGGGCCGAAGCAGGAGGATGTAGGTGAGTATGTAGGTGCAATCAGCCATCCGAACCTTGTCCTAGAGGCCTGGCCAAGCAGGCTGGTTCTCATGTCTGATTCCTGGTTTCCTTTTTTCGGCCGAACCGATCCCGAATTTTCGGTTTCTATTTCGGTGCACCACTAGTCGAATGCAGGGGCAAGGTAGCCGCCATTACCCCACGGAGAGCTCATCCGACAGGCAAGAGAAATCTAGGAGCTGTCCAGGCAGGAGCCAAGCAGTCAGAGCTGACTGAGAGTGCTAGGAAAGGTCCACAGGGAATTGCAGCCATGGAGAGACACCGGCAGTCACAGTAGCACCAAATGAGCCAAGTAACGAGAGGGCTGCACTGGGGTCAATGTGCACGAGGGGGCCCAGGGTGCTGGCAAGGGTGCCGTGCCCCTGTGGGCCCTTTGGGGCAACTGGGTCCACTCCACAGCCAGCTGCGGCATCGGCGAGGCAGAAGTAAAGCGGGGTGAGGAGGAAGGAGACAAATCAGCAATTTCCAAGGCTTGCAGGAACGGTCCCATCTGGTGAAGATCGTCGACAGTATGAGTCGAACGGCGATGCAGTACAGTGAGCTTGACCAGGAATCCCCATGGGTAGCGAATATTGTGTGATCAGCTTATCAGTAAGAGGTTTAAAGGACTGGCAGTTCTGCAGCGAAGCAGGAGAGAGGTCCACAAACAGCTTTGGCTGAATATCGTCGATGGTTGGGGACTGAGTGCGTGCGGCTGCAACCTGGGTCTCCTTAACATCATAATAGTGCAGCCAGGTGATAATATCTCTGGGGTGGTCACCAGGGGAGGGAAGCGGATGCAGGACCCTGTGAACCCTGTCAAAGAGACACCTCTCCTGCGGAATCTCTGGGAGTAGGGATCATACGTACCGTAACATAAAATTCAGAGTGTCCACGATTTCCTCCAGGACCCCCCTCATCTACATGCTATTCCTGCATGACTGATTTCCAGGTCTTCCAGGGCCCAGCGCAGGAGGTGTACCTCGGCAGTAAGGGAGTCCACGTGTTGTGCCACTTCGTTATGGACCCGAGCCCAATCATTGTGCACTCTCCCCAGTGCATCTGTGTGGGACCAAAGAGAGAAGAGCTCGGTCTCGGTCTCCACCAGAATGGCCTGGATGTCTCCACTGATGTCTACCCGCAGGGCAGACAAGAGGTGTTGGACGTCCTCCCGCATGGCTGGGACGCCGGGCGGGATGTTCCTCTCAGCCGCCATCTTAGGAGGAGAGAAGGTGCGTAGGCCGGCAACCCAGTCCCCAAAAACAGCTATGAGGAGGCCCTGTTAAGGTGTCTTCCGATGCTTACCAGACATGATATGGTGCCAGGGCACTTCCATCGATCCAGGGCAGCACCGGATCGGGGATCAGAAGAGGATGAGGGCTGGTAGAAGCTAATTTAGCGGGTAATGATGGAGAGCACTAGCACTATGCAGCCATCACTCTCGGCCACCGGACATGCCCCCCAAAAACTCCCCATTCTTACTCTTAATTCAATCGTGTATTTTTTTCATTTGCAGCAAAACGTCTTTTTTTTTTTTTTTTTTTTCTTTTATTCAGTAACAGACATTTTTATTGTTATTCATAGAACCTTATATATTATTTCCAGGCATTTTCATGGACTCGGTTTTTCGTTTTTGCGTTTAAAAGTTGCGCTTTTTTTTACCCCTGTTCTGCAGCTTGTCGGCTTTCTCCAGCGTCTGGTCGGCGGTCTGTTCGGCGGGTCATCAGCTTTTTTTGGATCGATTCAATGGTCTGTTTGGCAGATTGTCGGATGCACTCGGCAGTTTTTCAGATCGATTCATCGTTTTTTTGGATGCATTCGGCGGGTCAATTCACAGCACTTCGAATTTAACTCGCCAAAGTGTGGCAAACAAGAGAGGACTGAAATATCTGTGACATTTTGGTGCTCTCTGAATAGCCCCTTATGTATTATATTAATTATATTCAGATTCCTGGCACAAACTATAATTTGTTTGAGTCCTACAATAAAACATGACTTCAAATTGCCTTTAAATATGAACACAAAACGGTCAAAATAAGCTCAGCACACGGGGGGCGTGGCTTGACGGTTGCCTAAGATGGACGCACATTAAGTGAGCTCCGGACAGACCACGAGAGTTTGAGCACTTTATGCACTGTTGCACCGTCATGGTGAGAGGGAAAAAGCGTTCTACAACCGGCGCAACCCCTAGAGCACTGACCAGACCGACTTCCGAACACCTTGAAGCGTTTTTTGCATTCAGGGCCCTAACAATGCCACACGCTGATCCACCTGTCATGGCGGCTTCTCCCACCGGATCTGAATTTTCCCTGCCTGATTTGGGCACGGCATCTCAGCGAATCAAAAGATCATTAGCCGAGATACCTACTCGACAAGATATAAGAGAAATGGTGGCGGAGGTTTGTGAATCCCTGCAACACGAGATCGCCGGCCTTTGCACGGAGGTGGAGCAGGTGGAAGCCAGAGTACGAGGACTCGAGCAGGCGGCTGAACGGTCAGTAACAGTGGGACCCTCTACGAGCGATGCCCCTATGATGATGTCCGCGGTGTGGAGACGTCTGGACGATTTGGATAACCGGTCCAGACGTCAGAACTTGAGGATCCGTGGGGTACCGGAGCAAGAGACGGCGCTCCACCGATATTTATCAGGCCTCTTTAATTCCATACTGGGCACCAAGGGTGTGCTTCCGGAAGATTTGGCCCGGGCTCATCGGGCACTTAGGCCCCAGCCTGAGCACCTCCCCGCAGGGGCGTACTTAGGGGGGCGGGGGGCAGCCCGCACCGGGTGGCACCACCCCCTAGGATGACACTAAAAAAATATATATATATATTTTTTCCTTTTGCAAAGTATTTTACCAGGAAGGATACATTGAGATTTCACAAATTTTCAAGTATTTCCTGGGTAGGCAAGGCCTAGGCTGGCACTTTCCAGGGGGCAGCAAAAAAACTCACCACTAAAGGGATTACTCACAGAGAACCGAAATTACGCCAACATTTTGGTGTTCTGTTGTTCCCTGCACTTTGGGGAATCAAATTTTCCCACCCTGCAGTGAATTCACCATTCACCGCAGGGTCCCCAAAGTGCAGGGAGTTGGCCGCCGAATGCCGCCACCGCAAACCCGTGGCCTGCTGTTTTAAAAAAAAACACTGAACGAAAATGTCTGGAATTTACATATAAGATCGTATGATTGATAATAAAAAGTTCTGTTACAGAAAAAAGAGAAACCGCTATTAACCCTTTCGCTGCTGAGGCATTTCACGCTTCTGTGCTGAGCTCATTTTTACCTGTTTCGCTCATCATGTTTAAACGCGTTTTGAAGCCTTATTTTAGTATATGACCCAAACATATTATATATCGTACTTTCCGGCAGACTTGGCAGATTCATAATATATCATTATTATATGTATACGTCATGCCCTGTCTGTATATTATAACAAAAAATGCAATAAAATTAGAATTTTCGATAATTTACAACATGTAAAGTGTTTTTTTTTCACATTTTAACCCTTTCGCTGCTGAGGCTTTTCCCGCCCCTGTGCTGAGGTCATTTTTTACCTGTTTTGCGCATCATGTTTAAACGTGTTTTGAAGGCTTATTTTAGTATATGACATCGACATATTATATATCGTTCTTTCCGTCAGACTCGGTAGATTCATAATATGTCATTATTATATGTATACGTTATGTCATGTTTGTATATTATAACAAAAAATGCAATAAAATATGTATTTTCAATAATTTACAGCGTGTAAAGTGTTTTTTTCCACATTTTAACATGCGAGCAATTGCGGTTATATTTTGTATGGGGTGCGCTTGTTAAAAAAATTAGAGATGGGGTCTCGTTACATTTTTTTGGGGGGAAAATGACACCATTTTTAACAAACGCACCGCATACAAAAATCGTTAATGCAGCATCATTGTTCACATTATAATTGAAATGGGAACAATATTGCTGCATTAACAAACCAAAAAAAATAAAAAAAAAGTGTTTTATTTTTTTTTTTTTTTTTTATTTTTCTTTTTTTTTTTTTTTTTTTTTCTTTTTTTTTTTTTTACAATTTTTTTTACTTTCATGTTTGGTATCGTTGGAACGGCCATGCTCTGGCCGATCCAACGATATCAAAATTTAATCCCTAACTGCCACGGATCGGGAGATAGGGAGTTCATTGGAACTCCCTATCTCCACAGTTCGTGGCAGTTAGGGGTTAATGCTAGGACTGGCGTCATCGTGCTGCGCACGATGACGCCAGTCCTCTGGGGGAGTTCCCGGAAGCTTGGCCGACATCCAAGATGTCGGCCAGCTCCTGGGAAGGATCGCAAATCGGCGCTTTTCAGCGCCGATTTGCGATCCAGCTCCCCAGGGGTTAATGCCAGGCATCATTTGGAAGGGCAGGCTGTGCCCTTCCAAATGATGCCTGGGTTAAGCCCCTGTGAGCCGCCGATCGGGAGGGAGAGAGGTCCGAAGGACCTCCCCCCCCTCCCTTTCAGGCGCCTCCTCCGCACATGCGGGGGGGGCGCCTGAATTAGGTGTCATCGCGGGGGCGCGATGACACCTAATAATGGCGGCCACTGCTCCGGATGCCGGGCTGACATCCAGGATGTCAGCCCGCACCGGAGGGGCCAGCGATCGGCCGGTACCCGGCCGAACGCTGACCCCAATGCGAGGACGCGCTCAGCGCGTCCTCCGCATACCAGCGGCAATGCTGAGGACGCGCTGAGCGCGTCCTTAGCATTGAAATGGTTAACATGCGAGCAATTGCGGTTATATTTTGTATGCGGTACGCTTGTTAAAAAAATTAGAAATGGGGTCTCGTTACATTTTTTTGGGGGGAAAATTACGCGATTTTTAACAAACGCACCTCAAACAAAAATTGTTAGTGCAGCATCATTGTTCACATTATAATTGAAATGGGAACAATATTGCTGCCTTAACAAAAAAACTTGTTTATTTTGTTTTTATAATTTTTAAAAAAATATTTTTTATTTTTAAATATTTTTTTTTAAAAAAACTTTTTACATGGTTATGCTCTGGCCGATCCAACGATATCGAACATTAACCGCTAGCTGCCACGGATCGGGAGATAGCAGGTTCATTGGAACCCTGTATCTCCACCATTGCTGGCTGCTAAGGGTTAACTCCAGGAATGGCGTCATTGTGCTATGCATGATGACGCCAGTCGTCAGGGGGAGTTCCCGGAGGCTTGGCCGACATCCAAGATGTTGGCTAGCTCCGGGAGAGGATCACGATCAGGTGCTTTTCGGCACCGAATCGTGATCCGGCTCCCCAGGGGTTAATGTCAGCCACCGTTTGGAAGGGCAGGCTGTGCCCTTCCAAACGGTGCCTGCCTTAACCTTCTGGCCCCCGGCGATGGGGAGGGAGAGAGGTCCGATCTACCCCCTCCCTTTCAGGCGCCTCCTCCGCATTCGCGGACATCTAATGGCCCCCCCCAGGGTCCCGGAGGGCCGGGCTGACATCCAAGATGTCAGCCCACACCGGGGGGGGGGCCAGCAACCGGCCGGAATCTGCTTCCTGTGATTGCTGCCTCCTGTGCTAGGATGCACTCAGCGCATCCATAGCACAGGAGGTGCACTTGGCAGGACGCGCTGAGTGCGTCCTTAGCAGCCAAGTGGTTAAAAAAAAGGGGGCGAAAATTTTGACGAAAAAAAATCTGAAAAATTAATAAAAGGTACAAAGAAAATCAATAAATAAAGACTTTTTACTGCACATTAAAATAATAAATGGTTTATTAGACATTGCATAAAAGCAGGAATATTTTTAACATTGAAACCTATGCGGTTCACCTGAATAGACCTGTTGATTGAAACCACCAAACATCAGGGCATTTCACTGACATTTCTCTGCTGTTTGGTGTTCTCTGAATAGATTAACTATTACTTCTCTATGGGGATTTGCACTGCCTTCGAACAGCACCGTACTTGCTGGCAGTTCGCCAAAATTTGTGTGTGAGCATATCACAGAGCAGTGGTGTACTTAGGGGAGTGGCGGGGCGGGTCGCCCCAGGTACCAGTGATTATTAGGGTATCATTAGGGGGTACTAGGAGGTGCCACTGTCACTGTGTCTCAGCTTTGAGCTGTGTTCTCAAACCACGAGCAGTGGAGCAGGACGTTTGCATTAGGAATAAAATAGAATAGAATAAAAATCCCCCTCTCCTCCCTCCATAGCTCCTCCCCTGCCCCGCAGCAGCTCCAGGAGAGGGGAAGGGCATGTGATTTGTGTGCAGAGAGTAAACGGCAGGTAAAGGGGGGCAGGTAAAGGGGGGGTATCAGCAGAATATGGAGCCCTGTCTGCTTACTGCTGTTTAAAGTGGACCTTTCCTTAACCAGCACTGCAGTGATCAGAAATTTGTCATTTAGCTGCCTGGCTCTTGGTGAGGTCCTGCATAGAGGGGGCCAGGCTGCATTCACTGCATCACCAGTGAATAGGCAGCCCATGGTAAACAGGGACAGGTAAGGGAGTCTTAAAAAACTGGAAAAGTAAAGAAAAAATACCATAGCAACATCGTATACCTGCAAAACACACACCCATTCTCTGCTCAGCAACTCCAATCCACAAAACCAGGCACCCACACACACAACTCCATCACACAAAACCAGCCACCCACACACACACAACTCCCATTACACAAAACCAGCCACCCACACACACAACTCCCATTACACCAAACCAGCCACCCACACACACAACTCCCATCACACAAAACCAGCCAACCACACACAACTCCCATCACACAAAACCAGCCACCCATAGAACTCCATCACACAAAACCAACCAACCCACAACCCCATCACACAACACCAGCCACCAACACACAATCCAGCCACCAACACACAACTCCCATCACACAAAACCAACCAACCCACAACCCCATCACACAACACCAGCCACCAACACACAATCCAGCCACCAACACACAACTCCTATCACACAAAACAAGCCACCCCAACACACACACAACTCTCATCAACAAAACCAGCCACATGTGTACTTTTGTTCATAGCATGAGGATGGATAAGGTGTGAGTTTGCAAAATCACTTAAAAATAACAATTATTCAAAAAAATCTACACTCACCTCTTATTGCACAGCACAGAGGACACATGATTCACCATCAGCAGATTCATAATATATCATTATTATATGTATACGTCATGTCCTGCCAGAATGCTATAACTAAAAATATTTTTGAAAACATTAAAAAAGTGTGTTATTTTTTTTTTTTAAACTTACATTTTAAAGTTGGGGGGGTTGCCAAATATAGGATCCACCCCGGGTGCCAAATGTTCTAGGTACGCCCCTGCCTCCCCGGAACATAATCTGTTTTTTCACAGACTTTGCTCTCAAAGACCGCATTTATTTACAGGCCAGGTCCCAGCCTGTATGGGATTTCCATGGCTCAAAAGTACAGATTTTCAACGATCTCTCCCCAACTACATTACAGGCCAGACGCATCTTACGGCCAGTTACTCAGGCCCTGCAGGAGGCCGGGATCCCCTATCGTTGGGGCTTCCCTTTATCGCTGTCAGTTTGCTCCGGGAACACCTGGCACACCATCCGTTCTCCAGAAGATGTCCCCGATTTCTTACACTGCTTGGATCTCCCGGAATTGTCGATACCCACCTGGGAGCTATTTGATTTTCGGCCCTCGACGTCGAGTGGAGCCCTGCCACAACGCCGCCAGCGCCCTCGTTGGAGGATGTCGACACCAGCTGAAACGGAGACCGGGGACGGTGGTGAGTGACGGACACCCTCTTGATCTGGGCCCGGATGGGTCAAGGAAGCTGATCCTGCTGCTTTTATTTTTAATGAGGTTCTCATGGTTAAATTTTTTGCCCTACCAACCGAGACTTGACTATTCTCTTTTGCACTGACCTGGCGCTACGGTTTGTCGCATCCACCCTGAACTGCCTCATGGTCGCCCGCTTATTCAGAGAAACGGACAGTACTGGAACAGTGATTTATTTAGTTTGACCCCTTATTTGATGAGATTTTTTTTTTTACGCCACATTCAAGTTCCTGATGTCCTCGCCACGTATCAGTATAATTGGGACTTTCAGCATGAGAAAGGGAAGGGCGGGAGAGGAGAGGGAGGGCGGGGGGGTCCATGTCTCAAGTTTATTCTCCGGTCATACACCTCTGCCCTCCACTTGGCCAAACAATCCTTCTTCTCATCTCTTATATCTACACTGTCCTCCAACCCTAAACGGCTCTGGTCCACCTTTAACACCCTCCTCTACCCACCTGCACCTCCCCCCTCAGCTGCCTTCAGCGCTCAAGACCTGGCAGACTACTTCCTCAGTAAAACTTTAACTATCAGAAGCAACATCCCAACACAAGATAGTTATCTGCCACCTCCACTCCCACAGGTCCCATCTGCCACCCTCTTGCCGCTTCCTCCCAGCCACTGAGGAGGAAGTCAATTCCTTATTGTCCTCCTCACATCTCACCACGTGCCCGCTCGACCCCATTCCCTCACATCTAATTCCTCCCCTCTCCTCCTCCCTCACCCCTGCTCTCACACACATCTTCAACCTATCTCTCTCCACTGGCTCCTTTCCATCCGCCTTCAAACACGTGCTAGTTACCCCTTTACTAAAGAAACCATCCCTAGATCCCAACTCTCCATCCAACTACCGTCCTGTATCCCTGCTTCCCTTTACCTCTAAGCTCTTAGAAAAACTAGTCTTCAACCGCCTCTCCATCTTCCTGTCCTCCAATTCCCTACTTGACCCCCTGCAATCTGGCTTCCGTCCCCTACACTCAACTGAAACTGCCCTCACCAAAGTCACCAACGACCTCCTAACTGCTAAAAACCATGGCCACTATTCTATTCTCATCCTGCTTGACCTCTCGGCTGCATTTGACACTGTTGACCACCCCCTCCTTCTACAGACCCTCAACTCTCTGGGTCTCGGGGACACTGCACTTGCTTGGGTTGACTCCTATTTATCCAACAGGTCCTTCTGTGTGTCCTTTGCTGGTAACTCCTCCTCTTCATTGCCTCTATCTGTTGGTGTACCTCAAGGCTCTGTCCTTGGTCCGCTGCTCTTTTCCATCTACACCTCCTCCCTGGGCAAAATCATCAACAGCTTTGGCTTTAATTACCACCTCTACGCTGATGACACTCAGATCTACCTCTCTACCCCTGATCTCTCTCCCCTGTCCTTTCAAAAGTCAGTGACTGTTTATCTGGCATCTCCTCCTGGATGGCCTCCCACCACCTAAAGATCAACATGTCAAAGACTGAGCTCCTACTTATTCCTCCCTCTAATGCCGTCCCACCTCCTGACTTCTCTATCACGGTGGAGGGTATCACCATCTCCCCATCAAACCAAGTTCGCTGTCTTGGAGTTACACTGGACTCTGCTCTTTCCTTCATCCCCCACATCAAGTCTCTTTCCTCCTCCTGCCGATACCAACTGCGTAATATTTACAGAATTCGGCCATTTCTTACCGCTGTCGCCACAAAACAACTCATACACACCCTGGTAATCTCCCGACTCGACTATTGCAATAATCTCTTATCTGGCCTCCCTCTGTCCCACCTCTCCCCCCTACAATCCATCCTGAACGCCTCCGCCAGGCTAATTCACCTCACCCGCCGCTCTGTCTCTGCCGCTTCCCTCTGCGAGTCCCTTCACTGGCTCCCCATTAACTGCAGAATTAAGTTCAAAATCCTTATCCTTACCTACAAAACCCTCACTAACTCAGCTCCCCACTACCTGTCCTCACTAATCACCAAATACACCCCAGCCCGTTCCCTAAGGTCAAACAGTGACCTGCGCCTAGCTTCTCCCCGCATCACCTCTTCCCATGATAGACTGCAGGATTTCTCACGCGCAGCCCCCACTCTCTGGAACGCTCTCCCTCGTACTGTCAGACTTTCCCCTAACTTTTCTTCCTTCAAACGCTCCCTTAAAACGTTCCTATTTAGGGAAGCCTACCACCCAACTCACTGACGCAACCATCAATCACTCTCACCTTACAGTCCTCTCCTCCTGTTTCCAACCCCAACCCTCCCAGATTGTGAGTTCCTACAGGAATAGGGCCCTCATCTCCTCCTGTACTGTTTGTCAAATGTTGTTCAATATATTGTAACCCTGTCTATACTGTGCTTATTGTACAGCGCTGCGGAATATGCTGGCGCTTTATAAATAAAGAATAATAATAATAATATACCTCTTGCTTGGGACACTTAAGTTTGTTTCCTTCTTATATTTGATTGTTTATTCCGAATGCGAGGTTTCGGCTTTGATAACATAGTCATGGTATAGTTTTTTAGTTACAAGGGGGAAGGAGGGAGGGAGGCTGGGGAGGACACTGGGATTTGGGGGGGGTGGGTCGGTGGTTATGAGGAGGTATTAAGATGTATGATATGCCCGCGTAATATTTTTCTTTCTTTTACTATTTGGCTGCAGGGAGGGAGGTTGCTTTGGTAGGGGGTCCTGGTATGTGTACCTAACGCTCAATCATTTGTTTCTTATTCATACGGCAAACACGTCCATGGGGGGGGGAAGAAGGGGGGAAAATAAAATAAATAAATAAATTTAAAAGACCAGAGAAAAATAAGAAAAAAAGAGAAAAATTAGAATAATAAAAAAAATATATATATATCATATTTTGGGGCACGTCTTGGGGCGAAAACCAATGACAAACGATGACGTAGGAAGATGAAGGGAGGAGAAGGGTAATGGGAAAAAGAAAGAAGAAAAAAATTATAAATAAATAAGGAAAAAAAGTAATATATATATATATATATATATATATATAGGGGAAAAAAAGAAAACTGAAAAGAGAGAAAAATAAGGGGGTCTATGTTTTATAGTGCTCATCTCTCATGAACTTTTCACTGTAGTAAGGCAATTGGAAACACAGCACGTCGCATCCAGAGACCCCGCTATTTATCAGCGGTTACTTCAGGCTAGAGCCTCACTTATGTCGCATCTCTCTTCTGATCATAATTCCTGGCCATTAAAGCCAAGTCCTTTTTCGCTCTTAACGAAAATAAGCAGGGCCATTTACTGGCACAGATTCTCAAAACTAAGAAGTCGAGAGCGTACATACCCCGAATTCGATGGAAAACCGCAGAACTTACAACAAAACCTGATCTTGTGGCTAAGGAATTTCGTTCTTATTTTCATTCCTCTCACTTACCTGATCTTGCCACACAAGACATAGACGATTATCTGGCTGACAAGTCTCTCAGGACATTGCCACCTGCGTTGGCAACGGACTTGGGAGCTCCGATTCAAACTGAGGAGATAATCGAAGCCTTTAAACACTCTAAGCCGCATAAATGCCCCGGTCTACCGGTGGAATATTTTAAGCTTCTTCAACCGGATCTGACTACACATTTATTGGCGGTCCATAACTCTATGCTCTCTGGGGGCCAGGGCTCGAGTCCTGCGGGAATGCGCTGGAACGGCGTTCCCGCACTTCTCCCACAGCGGAAACGCTGCGGGAACGCTGCGGGAACGCTGCGGGAACGCAGGTTCCGCTGTGGCGCAGCGCGATAAAATGTTTCGCGCTGCAGCGCCTGCCGCGTTTTGTTTTTTTTGCCCGGCCGTTGGAGCATCCAGCATTGCGCCCGGCGGCCCCCTCTGATGACGTCAGAGAGGGAGTGCCGGACGTCTGTGTCTTGGCGCCGGGTTGAGCACGTGGTGTGGAGCATGGGAACACACACACACACCACACTGACAGCTGCTGACCACTAACCAGGATGAAGGGATGGGCCCGGCCTGGGGATCAAGTGACGCTACAAATGTGAGCGCCCAGAGGCCCCAGAGTCACCGGCACCCCAGAGACACCACAGCCCCCCAGAGAAAGACCCAGAGGCCCCCAGTGATGCATCAGAGGGACCCCAGGGGCACCAGAGATCCCCAGAAATGCCCCAGAGAGACCTCAGAGGCCCCCCAGACAGACCCCAGAGGCCCCTCAGGGTCCCCAGAGATGCTTCAGAGGCTCTCCAGGCAATTCACAGAGACCCTCCAGGGACACCAGAGACCTCTCCAGGGGCACCAGACATGCCCCAGAGGTCTCCCAGGGACCCCAGAGGCCCCCATGGGCTCCATAGATCCCCCTGGAGCACACCAGAGATCCTTCAGGGGCACCCCAGAGATCCCCAGGGGTGCCCCAGAGTTCCCCCAGAGTCACCTCAGACATCCCTCCGAGGCACCCCAGAGATCCACCCAGAGATCCCCCAGGGGCACCCAAGAGATCCTCCAGGGGCACCCAGAGATCTTCCAGGGGCACCCCAGAGATCCTCCAGGGTCGCCCCAGAGAACCCCCAGGGGCACCCCAGAGATCCCAGAGAATCCCAAGGGGCACCCCAGAGATTGACCAGGGGCACCCAGAGATCCCCCAGGGGCAGGCCAGAGGCCCCAGAGATCCCTCATGGGCACCCCAGAGATCCCCCATGGGTACCCCAGAGATCCCAGGGGCACCCCAGAGATTTCCTCATGGGCACCCCAGAGATCCCCCATGGGCAACCCAGAGATCCCCCAGGGGTGCCCCAGTGAACCCCCAGGGGCACCCAGACGCACCCCAGAGATCCCAGAGAATCCCAAGGGGAACTCCAGAGATCCCCCAGGGGCACCCAGAGATCCCCCAGGGGCAGGCCAGAGGCCCCAGAGATCCCCCCAGAGATCTCTCATGGGCACCCCAGAGATCCCCCATGGGCATCCCAGAGATCCCCCAGGGGCACCCTAGAGGCCCCAGGGGCACCTCAGAGGCCCCAGGGGCACCCCTGAGATTTCCCCATGGCCACCCCAGAGATCCCCCAGAGGCACCCCAGAGATCCCCCAGGGGTACTCAGAGATGCCCCAGAGATCCCCCAGGGGCACCCCAGAGATCCCCCTGGGATCTGTGCTGTGCATATTATTCTGGGGGTCTAGTGCTGGGTATATTATTCTGGGGGCTCAGTGTTGTGTATATTATTCTGGGGGTCCAGCGCTGTGTATATTATTCTGGGGGTTCAGTGCTGTGCATATTATTCTGGGGGCTCAGTGCTGTGCATATTATTCTGGGGGCATATTATTCTATGGCTCAGTGCTGTGTATATTATTCTGGGGCTCCAGTGCTGTGTATATTATTCTGGGGGCTCAGTGCTGTGCATATTATTCTGGGGGCTCAGTGCTGTATATATTATTCTGGGGGCTCAGTGCTGTGTATAGTATTCTGGGGGTTCAGTGCTATGTATATTATTCTGGGGGCTCAGTGCTGTGTATATTATTCTGTGGGTTCCAGTGCTGGATATATTATTTTGGGGGTCCAATGCCTGTGTATATAATTCTGGGGGGTCTGTGCATATAATTCTGGGGGTCTGTGCCTGGATATATACGTGTATATATATATGTATGTGATATATATATACAGTTGTGTTCAAAATTATTCAACCCCCAATGCTGTAAAGGGTTTTAGGGAATTTAGTGTACATTTGTAATTGTATTCAGAATGAAATCCTACAAGGACTTTTTAAAGAACCATATGCAACTAAAATTACATCAATTGGTTTTGTAATACAGTAGTAAATGTTTCTTTTGTGAATTCTTCATTGACACAATTATTCAACCCCTTAAAGACTACCACTCTGAAGAACAGAGGTTCATTCAAGTGTTTTCAATCAGGTATTGAAAACACCTGTGGATGTCACGGAGCAGCAATAAAGCATAATAAGCACCAATTAGGCAGCTTTAAAATGACTGTGATACTCAAGCTCCTTCTAGACATTTACTGGTGTGGTTACAAACATGGTGAAGTCAAGAGAATGGTCCAGGAAGACAAGAGAAGAGGTGATTACTCTTCACAGGAAGGGCAATGGCTATAAGAAGATTGCAAAGATGTTAAACATACCAAGAGAGACCATAGGAAGCATCATTCGCAAATTCAAGGCAAAGGGCACTGTTGAAACGCTACCTGGTCGTGGCAGAAAGAAGATGCTGACTTCGACTGCTGTGCGCTACCTGAAGCGTAGAGTGGAGAAAAGTCCCTGTGTGACTGCTGAGGAACTGAGAAAAGATTTGTCAGATGTGGGTACTGAAGTTTCAGCTCAGACAATACGGCGCACACTGCGTAATGAAGGCCTCCATGCCAGAACTCCCAGGCGCACCCCCTTGCTGTCTCCAAAGAATAAGATGAGTCGACTGCAGTATGCCAAAAGTCATGTGGACAAACCACAGAAGTTTTGGGATAGTGTTCTGTGGACTGATGAAACAAAATTAGAACTGTTTGGGCCCATGGATTAACGCTATGTTTGGAGGAGGAAGAACAAGGCCTATGAAGAAAAGAACTCCTTGCCTACTGTGAAGCATGGCGGGGGGCCAATCATGCTTTGGGGCTGTTTTGCTTCTGCAGGTACAGGGAAGCTGCAGCGTGTGCAAGGTACCATGAATTCTCTTCAGTACCAGGAGATATTGGATGACAATGTGATGCAGTCCGTCACAAACCTGAGGCTTGGGAGACGTTGGACCTTTCAACAGGACAATGATCCTAAGCATACCTCCAAGTCCACTAGAGCATGGTTGCATATTAAAGGCTGGAACATTTTGGAGTGGCCATCGCAGTCACCTGACTTAAATCCGATTGAGAACCTCTGGTGGGACTTAAAGAAAGCAGTTGCAGTGCGCAAGCCTAAGAATGTGACTGAACTGGAGGCTTTTGCCCATGACGAATGGGCAAAGATACCTATAGATCGCTGCAAGACACTTGTGTCAAGCTATGCTTCACGTTTAAAAGCTGTTATAACTGTAAAAGGATGTTGTACTAAGTACTAAGATTGAATGTCACTTGGGGGTTGAATAAAACTGATAATGATGTGAGCACAGAAAAGACATTTGTGGTTATTTCATTATAAATGTTATGTTATATTTGTCTGACCTACACGTGCCTCTTTGATTTAATTGTAAGCAAGATGACTGAATGATCAAAATCAATGTCAAACTGGCCAAAACACTCAATTTCAGTGGGGGTTGAATAATTTTGAACACAACTGTATAACGTGTTAGTCCAGTTGCCAAAATCACGAGTATACCTGTACGTAGTGATACCTTTCACTGATCAGTATAGCTTCCAGACCTGAAGAGGAGAGGTTACACTCTTGAAAGCTTGTCTTTTAAATGTAATGTTAACCCAATAAAAATGGTATCACCACGTACTGCTATACTCGTGATATATATATTTTCTTCAGGTAATAGGGGTTGTGGAATTCGTGGCTGAGTTCCCTCACTTTTTTCCCAGGACTTGACCCCTGCTGGGGGCGCATTTCATACATCATCTCTAGTGGCGACAATTACCCTAATTCTGAAGCCAGGAAAAGACCCGCTCTTACCCTCCAGTTATCGCCCCATATCCCTTCTCAGCACCAATGTTAAAATTCTGGCGAGAATACTAGTCACCCGTTTGCAACAACATTTACCCTCCTTGATCGATTTGGACCAGGTGGGATTTATCCTGGGAAGAGAGGCGAAGGATGCTACTACTAGAGTGCTGAATGCCATCTTACTGGCTAAGCGTGATGAAGCTCCTTTTATTTTGCTATCTACGGATGCTGAGAAAGCATTTGATAGGGTTTTGTGGCCCTACCTCATGCGAGTACTACACAGGTTTGGCCTAGGAAGCAGATTTCTAAAATGGATATCCTCGCTTTACTCTTCCCCGATGGCCAGAGTACGGGTTAATGGAGCGCTGACGCTGAGTTTCCCCATCCTGAACGGCACCAGACAGGGCTGCCCGCTGTCACCCCTGCTTTTTGCATTATCGCTAGAGCCCTTGTTGGCTTCAGTACGATCTAATCCTGAGATCAGAGTCAGCGGTTTAAAAAGGAAACAACAATGTCATAAGGTGTCCACTTATGCGGATGACCTCATGGTTCTTTTGACAACACCGGAGACCTCTCTGCCAGCCGTGGTTCAGGAACTGAAGAGGAACGAAGAGATTGTGGGGCTAGCAATCAATGAAGACAAATCTGAGATATTAAATATCTCCATGAGTCGGGTTGAGAAGCTTACTCTTAAGAGGCAATTTAGATTCCGGTGGTGTAAAGAGCAGATTAAGTACCTTGGAATTTGGCTCTCCGCAGACATCTCCCGCATCCCCTCACTGAATTTTGATCCCTTGCTGTCAGCTATAAGACAAGATACAGTAGAATGGTCCACCAGGCATTTGTCCTGGTTGGGTAGGGTGGGGGTACTCAAAATGAACGTCCTTCCACGGATCTTGTACTTACTACAAACAATCCCACTCGCCATCCCTGCTGCGATCTTCCGTACTCTCCGTAGTTGTTTTCTCACTTTTATTTGGACAAACGCTAGACCTCGGTTAAAATTTACTACAATGTGCAGACCTACTTCCATGGGCGGATTGGCTTTACCAGATGTACGCTTATATTACTATGCGACTCAGTTGACCAGGATCTTTGACTGGATGGATCCGAACCCCACGCGCAAATGGCTCGACCTGGAGACTCATCTTGCGAACAGCCCCTTATGGGCCTTACCCTGGTTGCTCCCGGATCAGCCGCCACCCTTGTGTCGGCCAAAACTTACGATAGCGAATACCATCCACATTTGGCACTCTTTTAAGAGTACGTTACTCTCTGTCATCTTTCCCTGCACCTCTGTTGCCGATCACACATAATCTGGCATTTCCAGTATGGGTTCGCCCGACTTTACGGACACGATTCACTTCTCACCCGGGTTTACTCGCCATGCATGAGTTAGACAATGGTCAATTTACTCAGATCCCTGCTTCGGAAGAGGGTCACCCGCCTACTCTTTGGACAGATTTAATTTTACGCAGATACGCCATTTCCTGTTTTCGATTCCCAACGGCACTAATCTCACCAGGCCGTTGACGCCCTTTGATAAATTTTGTGCTCTGGGAATTACTTTGTCACGCAGGCTCTCCAATCTATGCCGCATTCTACAATCTTCGGACATGGAACTGCTGGCGTATGTGGGGAAATGGGACACCATGCTGGGTGTCACCATCCCAAAAAGTCACTGGGCTAAAACCTTTGAGCTCACACATCACGGCACCACAATTTCCAAACTGAAGGAAATGTAATTTAAGATTGTAGCTCTGTGGTATACCACCCCACTTGGATTGCACGTTTCTGCCCAACACACTCTACGAATTGCTGGAGATGTCATCAGATTCAAGGGTCCTTTCTCCACATTTGGTGGAGCTGCCCCCTCATTGTTTCTTTTTGGGGCGCCGTTTGGACATTGATCAGATACACCACGGACGTAGACCTGGACTTTACACCTGAGATATTTCTCCTTGGACAGATGCCTCTCTCTGTGAAATCTCTTAAGAAATCAGTGCTTCTCTGGATCCTGATGGCCGCTCGTACACTTATTCCACTTCACTGGAATTCATCAGTCATCCCTTCTTCACGAGATCTGGTCGCGAAGGTTGAATCCATTCGGTCCATTGAGACAAAGATGTTGCCTTCGGATCAAAGGGCAGAGACCAATATTAATACCTGGTTCCACTGGAGTACCTTTCTCTCTTCCTCGCCGTTCAAGGAATGTTTAGCGACAACTTGTTCTACCTAAAGATACACGGGGGTGGATTGGCTCCCCTCTGCACCCGGAGCTTACTCACACCCTGCTTTGGACATGTTATCTTTCATTATCAATTTTATGACCATGCTTCCTCTGGATTGTTATGCATACCCCTCTGAAAAATACCCACAAATTGCCCCCCTCCCCCCCACTTTTATTATTATTTTTTTTATTTCTCTCTCTTTCTCTCCTCTCCCCTCTCTCTGTTTGCTGTCTCCAGGGCCGCCATCAGGGCATTACACCCCGTGCTGTGGTAAGGGGCCCGCCAGCAGGGTAATCTCTTATTTTAGCGTCTTTTATTAAGACCATCAAGCCAATTTAGTATTTTAGCGTCTTTAATTCTCAGAGCTGCTGCTGTGAAGTCAATATTTATACAATGTTGCAAGAAAGCTTTGAGTTTCACACTCCCATGCCAAGTTTTGCTGACTCAACAAATTCACTGCTATAGGTATTTTACATAATTGTTGTTTTTTTCATCTAACCATTACACAAAACTACCTTAACCCTTTCGCTGCTGAGGCTTTTCCCGCCCCTGTGCTGAGGTCATTTTTACCGGTTTTGCTCATCATGTTTAACCACTTGGATGCTGAGGACGCGCTCAGCGCGTCCTCAGCATTCCCGCTGGTATGCGGAGGACGCGCTGAGCGCGTCCTCCCATTGGGGTCAGCGTTCGGCCGGGTTCCGGCCGATCGCTGGCCCCCGGTGCGGGCTGACATCCTCGATGTCAGCCGCGCATCGGGACCACAGCCGCCGGAATTAGGTGTCATCGCGGCAGCGCGATGACACCTAATTCAGGCGCCCCCCCCCGCATGTGCGGAGGAGGCGCCTGAAAGGGAGGGGGGGAGGTCCTTCGGACCTCTCTCCCTCCCGATCGGCAGCTCTGCGGGGGTTAACCTAGGCATCATTTGGAAGGGCACAGTATGTCTGGGTCATATACTAAAATAAGCCTTCAAAACACGTTTAAACATGATGAGCAAAACCGGTAAAAATGACCTCAGCACAGGGGCGGGAAAAGCCTCAGCAGCGAAAGGGTTAAACGTGTTTTGAAGGCTTATTTTAGTATATGACCCAGACATATTATATATCGTTCTTTCCGTCAGACTCGGTAGATTCATAATATGTCATTATTATATGTATACGTTATGTCATGTCTGTATATTATAACAAAAAATGCAATAAAATATGTATTTTCAATAATTTACAATGTGTAAAGTGTTTTTTTTCACATTTTAACATGCGAGCAATTGCGGTTATATTTTGTATGGGGTGCGCTTGTTAAAAAAATTAGAGATGGGGTCTCGTTACATTTTTTTTTGGGGAAAATTACACTATTTTTAACAAATGCACCGCATACAAAAATCATTAGTGCAGCATCATTGTTCACATTATAATTGAAATGGGAACAATATTGCTGCATTAACAAACCAAAAAAAAAAAAAGTGTTTATTTTTTTTTCTATAATTTTTTATTTTTTTATTTTTATTTTTGCATTTTTTTTTTTGACAAAATTTTTCACAGTAGTGTTTGGTATCGTTGGAACGGCCATGCTCTGGCCGATCCAACCATACCAAACGTTAACCCCTAGCTACCACGGATCGGGAGATAGGGAGTTCCAATGAACTCCCTATCTCCACCGTTGGTGGCAGTTAGGGGTTAAGTCCAGGACTGGCGTCATCGTGCGTACAGTCCTCAGGGGGAGTTCCCGGAGGCTTGGCCGACATCCAAGATGTCGGCCAGCTCCAGGAAAGGATCGCGAACCGGCGCTTTTCAGCGCCGATTCGCGATCCAGCTCCCCAGGGGTTAATGCCAGGCACCATTTGGAAGGGCAGGCTGTGCCCTTCCAAATGATGCCTGGGTTAACCCCCGCAGAGCCGCCGATCGGGAGGGAGAGAGGTCCGAAGGACCTCCCCCCTCCCTTTCAGGCGCCTCCTCCGCACATGCGGGGGGCGCCTGAATTAGGTGTCATCGCGCTGCCGCGATGACACCTAATTCCGGCGGTTGCGGTCCCGGATGCCGGGCTGACATCGAGGATGTCAGCCCGCACCGGGGGGCCAGCGATCGGCCGGAACCTGGCCGAACGCTGACCCCAATGGGAGGACGCGCTGAGCGCGTCCTCCGCATACCAGCGGTAATGCTGAGGACGCGCTGAGCGCGTCCTCAGCATTGAAGTGGTTAAATAGCTGCTGTTATTAATCCCTTCACTACTGAGTTATAACATAATTGTTTTTTTCATCTAACATTACACAATACTACCTTAAATAATTGCTGTTATTAACCCTTAATAACTGCTGTTATTAACTCCTTCACTACTGAGTTATTTCACCTTTCACAGTTTTGTGCTCCTCATGTTTAAACAACATTTGAAGTCATATTTTATTGTAGGAGCCAGACAAATCATATATCGGGCTTCGATCTATATGTTGATGGACTGCAGACCGGAGGTTTGGAGTACAGAAATCGGGAGGTTCTGGCCATTGTGGCAAATGCTGTTTTGCACATTTATTTGTGCTCTATTTTTGTGAGTTTGTTTAAACTGTGATTTTTTTTAAATTTAGATTTTTCAGTGCATGCTATATTAACCCACTAAGAAGCAAAAGCGCTCTTTCAAGATATCAATCTACTGTGAACCCTAGGAGTACCCTAACTGTATCTGGGGTGCTCCAGAGGGATTTTTTCAATTTCCACCTATCGTGCGCTCTTCAATCTACGTCACAGTCTTGGATCTGCGCCCAGATACTGACACGCATGTGCCGGATTCTCCCTTTGGATACCTCCTCCGCTGCTCTCCAATCAAGTCAAAAATGCAGCCCGTCCGACTACGTGCCATCACGTCCGTCCGTCCTAGCGGTTTGATGTTCTTGCCTAAATTGCGTCCAGTGCCACGTGCGCTGTGCTTAAGTTTTTTTTTCGCCACATGGTTGAAATGGGTTAACGCTCAGACTACTGTATACAGTATATCACATTGTGTATTAATTTAGCTTTTTCTCTTAATGCCATTTTAGGGGTTAATGGATAGGCTACATGCTTCAGTGTATACATTTCATGTTTTCCCTTGATTACCGCCATTTTATGGGTTATCGTGTAGGCTCTGGCCCAGAGTGGCCATCGGGCATGCTGGGCGTTTGCAGCTAGCCTCTCGGGGCAGACTGCCGTCAACATAACCAGCCGCACTGAGAGGCAGCCTAGGCTGACTTTAAGATCGCATCCGGTGCACCCTATGACCTAGTCAGCGGGAGCCGGCTGGCCGCCGGCCCCCGCTGATTAGGTCACAGGGCACGGCGCATGACGTCCGCAGTCCTATGCCCTTGCGGCAGACGTCACGCAATGCACTATGTGACTAAATCAATGGGGGCTCCCTCTGATTAGGTCACAGGGCACGCCGCGTGACATCAGCCGCCAGGGCCTAGGGCGGCACACGGTGCACCCTGTGTCGGAATTAGAAGGGGCCAGTTGCCATGGAAGTTCGCAGGGCCGCAGCTCCACAGTAATGTGCAGTGTTTACTATTGAGCTCTGACACCTTCCTAAACACTGCACGTTACTGTGGTGCTCTGTGACACCCTCCTAAACACTGATGCGTGGTGTTTAACAGGGTGTCACAGAGCTCCACAGTAATGTGCGGTGTGTATGAGTGTATTACAGAGCTCCACAGTAATGTGCAGTGTGTATGAGGGTGCCATAGAGCACCACGGTAATGTGCGGTGTGTATGAGCATATCACAGAGCTCCACAGCAATGAAACTCACAGTAATGTGCGCTGTGTAGAAAAAGAAAAAGTGGACTGCTCAATCCAAAATGCCCGGGCCTATTTTTTGTCCCAGTCCGGGCCTGGGTGGGCTACATATTTCACAGTGTATTCATTTAATGTTCTCCCTCAGTTAATGGCACT
Source organism: Leptobrachium leishanense (assembly GCA_009667805.1). Taxonomy (NCBI): domain Eukaryota; kingdom Metazoa; phylum Chordata; class Amphibia; order Anura; family Megophryidae; genus Leptobrachium; species Leptobrachium leishanense. Next base: position 348,255,419 of record CM019063.1, read on the forward strand.
TTAGGGGTTAAGGGGTAGGCTCAATGCCACACTGTGTAATTTTTTATTGTATTTCCCTGGGTTTATGCATTTTAGGAAGTTAGAAACTAAAGGGTCTATTCACCTTTAGACCCTTTGCTTTTCACCACATTTCGGCGAATCCATTTTGCCAAAAATATGGTGAATTCTCTATTTAACGAATCGTCACCGTAATTTGTGAAAATTGAAGTCTCTGCAGCAGTTATCTGACGTCGGCGAAAAGCGGTGAATAAAATAGTGAATTTAACCCCTTCACTGCTGAGCCATTTCACCTCTGTGTGCTGAGCTTATTTTTAACCGGTTTTGCTCATCATGTTTAAATGTGATTTGAAGTCATGTTTTATTATACGACACAGGCACATTATATAATCACTTTTTACAGCAGACTCGAAAGATTCATAATATAACATTATTATATGTATTACGTCATGTCCTGCCAGAATGCTATATCAAAAAAATTTGACTTCCTAATCATCTACAGCGTGTAAAAAAAAAAAATTTCACATGTTATCATCCGAGCCTTTCTGGTTATTCTACGGGGTACACTCATTAAAAAAAAATATAAGAACTGGGAACTGGTTACTTTTTTAAAAAATATTTTTATTTATCTTGGATCAGCACAAAGAAAATCAAACAGAGACGTCATATTATACAACAATGACAGATATGAAAAGAACACAAACATGGCATCCAGCCGTTAAACTAAGAAGTCATAATACAATTGTACCGAAGCCAATTAGATCAAATCCAGGTACTCCGTACGTGAACTGCCATCTCCACCATTATCTACATGAAGTGCATTCCACCAAGAGGCAAAAGGGTGGTTATGTGCAGATAGCTATAGTGTCCGTGGGGGAGGAGGCCAGAAAACGGGTTATGGGGTGGTCAGTAGGACCTTGTGGGATCGGCGGTGTACCTCGCAGCAACCACAAAGAGTACCAGGGAGCACAGAAAAAGGTACGTTGCAAAGAGTCCTTGGTTTCGCATGGAAGAGTACGAATAAAGGGGGACCACTTGGAGAAGAAGGACTGAGTCCTCTTTTCCTGAGATACCAAAGCCTCAGTCCAGTCTGCCACAAATACGGCATAAATTCTCTCGTAAACCATGCGAAAGGAAGGAGGGGAAGCGGAGATCCATTGGGACAAGATCGCTTTCTTGCCGGTCAGGGCTAGCAGAGTAAGACAAAACCGATGGCATTTATCAAAAGGCCGGGGGGTGGGAGGGGTCAGACGATTAAAGATGGTCCATTCTGGGGTTTAAGGGAGTTCCAGCTGGAGAACCCACGGCTCGAGTCCTGCGGGAACGCCGTTCCCGCACTTCTCCTGCAGCGGGAATGTTGCGGGAACGCATGTTCCCGCTGTCGGTCGACTTATCGCTGGGGCTGCTGGCGGAATGCGTTAAACCGCATTCCGCTAGCAGCCCCCTCGACTGGCCGCGTTCCCCGATTACCTACCTATCTGCTTCCTGTGCGCGGCCGTTGTCCCCAGCCCTGGGAAGGCTGTGACGCGGCCTGCAGCCGAGATCTCGCTAGACGCGTCATAGCCTACAGAGGGCTGGGGAACACCGGCAGCAGCGTGCAGGAGCACGCTACAGCAGGGTGGAAGACGCGGCGCGGGAGGTCTGAGCTGCTGGGTAAGTATAATTCTGGGGGTCAGCCTGGGTATATTATTCTGGGGGTCAGCCTGGGTATATTATTCTGGGGGTCAGCCTGTGCATATTATTCTGGGGTCAGCCTGGGTATATTATTCTGGGGGTCAGCCTGGGCATATTATTCTGGGGTCAGCCTGGGCATATTATTCTGGGGTCAGCCTGGGTATATTATTCTGGGGGTCAGCCTGGGTATATTATTCTGGGGGTCAGCCTGGGTATATTATTCTGGGGGTCAGCCTGTGCATATTATTCTGGGGGTCAGCCTGGGTATATTATTCTGGGGGTCAGCCTGGGTATAATTTTGGGGGTCAGCCTGTGCATAATTCTGGGGCTCAGCCTGTGCATAATTCTGGGGGTCAGCCTGTGTATAATTCTGGGGGTCAGCCTGTGCATAATTCTGGGTGTCAGCCTGTGCGTGCGTGCGTATATATATATATATATATATATATTCTGGGGGTGTGCCTATGTATATATAATTCTGGGGGCGTGTGGCTGTGTGTATATATAAAATTTGGGGGGGCCTGTGCCTGGTTATACATGATTCTCAGGGTGTATGTGTATATATATATATTTATAAGTACACAAACACATACACATTTTTTTCTTCTTCAGGTAATGGGGGTTGTGGAATTCTTGGGGCAGTTCCCTCACTTTTTTGCCAGGACTTGACCCCTGGGAGAACCTGTAAACCAAATTGTCGTATTGGGTCCCAGAACAGTTGAATGAAGGGGCATGACCATAAGCAATGGCGCAAGTCGGCCTGGGCACCCTGACATTTTAAACAGTTTGTGTTCGGCGATAGTCCAGCCCGAGCCATTCTGTCGGGTGCCATATATGTGTAGCGCTGTGCTAAAAATCTTGCTGTGGCAGTACCTATTTTTGGCCACAAGATGGAGACTATCGCAATCAGAGATACTGGACATTGGGACTACAATAACCGGCATGCTTTGCAAGAAGCCAGGAAGTGGGTGGAGACTGGACACTTACATCCTCTGCCTCGTGGAGAAGGTTCCAGAGCACGCCAGGGGATGGGAGAAAGCAGACGCACTGAGGAGACCGCTGGAGGAGCTAGGCCAAAGCCTGAGGGAGACCTGTAATTCCTATTTGGGTCACTCAACCTGAGGAGAAGGAGACTTGCCAGTACCCAGACAACAGCTGCAGACCGGCGGAATCGAACGGAGAGCAGGCGGGGAGCTGGACAAGCTGCATGAAGGTAGACAACGGATCCGGCCACTAGTATCCCCAGTCAAGATCCGGCGGAGAGACGTCCTGGGTCAGCGGAGCCTAAAGCCTGCGTCGGATGGGTGAGAGGCCTCCAAGGCTGTTTGTGATTAAAGGTCAAGCTGCTGTTTTCTCTTTAAAGTCCACAGGGCCCCAACTGACTAGTCGAAGATTTTCCTTCATGTAAATTCACTGGCCAGTTGAACAGTACCCGGGTACCACACACATACATATACACCTTTTACATTCCGGGACTTAACCTGTGCAGGACTCTTTCTGTTACGAATCGGAACAAGGGGTTAAAGATAAAGATACGTTCCAAGATATATTTTTCTCTTTTCCGCTGCGCGTTTACCGCAATACGAAGGGATTGTATGCTTTGGGTTTCGCTTCGTGTCCCTTTTTTTTCTGAACTATCGGGGAATTGTATTCTTTTATGTTCGGTCGTGAATAT